>JAFEMH010003427.1:0-266634 GCA_022495995.1 Adenophora triphylla var. japonica
GGTGTTGGCTCCTTCTTGTGCTTGTTTCTTAATGTTGAGTGGGCAAAGTTCGGGATTCGGGCTTACATTGAGCGTAGGCGTCTTTGGGGATATGCAGTACTTGTATGACTTCCTTTTGACTTGTTGGGGGAGGAGCTCGGGCTTACTTTGATGGCCGGTGCTTGCGTTGCAGTTGAAGTGGGCGAGGTTCGGGCTTGTACTGTGGCTGGCTTACTTGCGGTGCTTGAATTGCTGGGGATGCGTGACAACTTTGTAGGGAGCCCTTCTGGCGAGAAGATGACTTCGGACCTCGCTTTTGAGGGCGGTGGTTGAAGTGTCCAATTGAGCGTTTTGGGAGAAGCGATCTTGTGCCTTGATATTATTACGTCTTTGGGGAGGTGTTGGCTCCTTCTTGATATTCGCCAGATTGGGAAGTGTTAGCTCCTTCTTAGTGCCGTTGGCCCGAGCGAGACCGAATGTCTTAATGGCCGGTGCGATTAGGTGTGCAGTTAAGTTAGGCGGAGGCCCGGTCTTACGTTGTGGCCGGTGGTTGGATGCCGTTGAAGTGGGCGAGGCTCGGGCTTACGTTGCCGGGGATTGAATTGAAGGGTTAGGGACCATTACACTTGGATTTCTTTGGAAAAGGCCTTAGGACGGCCGGGGGCAAAGATTATAAGGGCGGGAAAGTAATTTGGCCACCCCTTGCAAGAAGGTCCGTGCGGACCAACCTGCAAGAGGTCCGTACGGACCACTTTGGATTTTCTGATTCCAGGTTTTGACCGGGTTAAAAAGCCGAGGCCCCCTTCACTTCTTCTTCTCCGGTTCGTGCATCGAGAGAGAGAGAGAAAAACCTCCATTTTACACCAAAATCTTCCATTTTTCGCTTGAATCGCTTGCAATGGCGGAAGGATCTCGAAGGAATCGTCGTCAGCGCTTGATCAAGAAGTGGTCGAGCACGGATGGAGCTCCAAAGAAATTGGATCTCGTTTGTTCCCTCTTCGAAGAACCCGGATGTCTTGTATCCAAATCCGAAGGTGCACAATCGTCGTTCTAGGAACGTCGGGGAGCTAAGAAATCCGTTCCGTTTGATTCCACTGCTTTCGATATTTTGAATGCTAGAACTAGGTTTTAGTTTTTCGCATTTTGAATTTTGTTATTTTTATGCCTTTTGTGAAATTCTTGATGAATTGTTGAAAATGGACATGTAAAAATTGTGGGTATGTGTATTTTGTGCAGAACTGTGTAGATTAGCTTTTATTTGTGAAAATAAAGTGCCTCTCTAATGAAATGCATGCTTTAGTGTTTTGTCACAGTATGCTATTTATGTATGTACATTATGAGAAAAGTTTGTCGTGTAGTGACAAATTTTGTGAAAAAAATGTGACATGTGCCGTGTTTTGTGACGGGTTTTGTCTGAAAGTGTGTGCCGTGTAGGGACGGATTTTTGAAAAATGTGTTATGCAGTGTGTGCCGTGTTTTTGGGTGACGGACTTTGTGGGGAAAATATGTGCAATATGTGCCGTGTTTTTGTGACGGGTTATATGTGCCTTTGCGGAGTGTTGGGACGGACTTTTTGAAAATGTGTCGTGTAGGGCTTAATCCCTCTTTTGAGAAAATGTGTACGGTGTGTGCCGTGTTTTTGTGACGGAATTTGTATGGGAAAAACTATATGTATAATGTATGTAGAAAATTATGTGCAACGTGTGCCGTGTTTTGTGGCCGGGATATATGTGAAAAATATGTGCAATGTGTGCCGTGTTTTGTGACGGGTTATATGTGAAAAATATGTGCAATGTGTGCCGTGTTTTGTGACGGGTTATTTTCATGGCTTTCCGTGTTGGGACGGACTTTTGTGCCTTTTGTTTTATATTAAATCTTGTGATTGACGTACCTTTCTTTGTGTTTACTGCGAGGATGCGGGAGCTTATAGGCGGGAAGGCGAAGAGGATGAAGACTTCGGGGATCGCTCGAGGCATTGTTGGTGTGGCGGCGGATGCACGATATTTCCGTGGATGGTAGGCCGAGTCCCAGGGGAGGCTGGTCTACGCTTACGGCTGGGTGTGTTCGTAGAGAACACTGGCGGGGTTTGACACGAGGAAGAACAAGAGCGTCTTCCTTGGCCTTTACGAGTATTGGTGGGATACCACCCACACCTTCCATCGAGTTGGGGAGAGGTGACGGTGGCGGCCAAGCCAGACTTTGCTGCGATTACCGGGCTTTCCTTGAGGAGGGCCGGTGCGGTGGAAGATATGATCTCCCGTCTTTGTGTTGACCGAGCTGCTTGGGCTTTGAGCCTCGTCCTCCAGAGAAATGCAGGGATCTTTATATAGTGATGTGGGCTGAGGATTACGGCCGGTATTGGGGCCTATGTCCGGGGCACCGGCCGGGTGACAGCGGGCGGCAGCGCGCTCCTTTTTGTGGTATGCACTTTCAGAGACTTTGTTCTCGAACCACGCGGCTGCGGCTCCCTTTGCTACGTTGGAAGCTTGATTGATCTGGATAGAGTTTGTGACATCGCTTGGGGCGAGGCGAGCTTGGCCGAGCTCTACTTCTCTTTGGACCGGTTTAGCGGGGTGTGGCCGGCTTCGTTGGCTTTGTTTGACTTTGCTTTGGAGGTATGAGTTTATTCTTTGTCTTTGATTTAGCAACTTGTCGTTTCTCCGTTTTCTTTTACTGCTTGAGCCTTTTACGTTTTTGTCACGCGAGGTGTGGTTCTACGAGATTTTCGGTGCTTCAGGTAGGATAGAATCCGAGGGCATTGTTTGCGTATCTGCTATCTTTGGGGAAATTTGGGCTACGTATGCTGACGAGGAAGAGGAGGACCCGGCGGGGAAGCTCACCATCGCCTACGGGGATGTGCGGGAGCGTCTGGAGAGGGTAGCCCGGAGGGTTTGTTTTGTTCCGTGGGCTCGGTATGAGGGTGATGAGTTTGAGGGCTCAGGAGGTGACGGCGCGACGGAAGATCTTGCGGGGCTTGACTGCGACGTCATGTACACAGGGGAGCGGGTCTTACAGCGGCATGGCCCGGTGTGCTTCCCGTGGCTCAGAGGACCCTCCCTTTGGGATGCTTGATTCCGGGACATGGATGTGCTTGATTTTGAGAGAGTACCTTGGCGGTGTGGGCGTAGGAGTTCATTTTGTATGGAGAGGAGTACGGGGCCTTCGTGAGGAGGAAGGCGAGGGCCGCCGCAGATCTGCGGGGGAGAGAGAGGCGCGCGCGAGCTCCCAGAAGGATTCCGTCACGGGAGCCGGATTTCGCGTATGTCAAGTAAAGGGGACGGATCGAGGCGGAGGGTGTATGCATGCCGTTTACGGCGAGCTCTGCTTGCATCTGAGTGGATCCCGATAGATCGGTGAGTGTCTTGACTCTTTTCCATCTTGGCATCTTTTACGTATTATTTCTCTTTTTGTTGTTGAGTATAAGCGTATTCTTGAGCGTTTCCTTGGGCGCTTGCTTGTGCGGAGTCCGGGAGAGCCTATGATATCTTTGACTCGCCGTTATGTGGCGATGAGGTCGTTTGCGAAGAAGATGGCGTCGAAGATGTCTTGCCGGTCTTCGCGACGCGTGCCGGCGTACCGGCCTATGCCTTGAGGCGTGCAGCAGACGTTCCTCCACCGAGAGCCGGCGGAGCCGCGGCGGGGAGGGACCTTCGAGGCGGCATAGCATGGATCTTGGGGGCGTCTTCGGGAGCTCGGCGGCGGCCCTTTGCTCAGTTCTTCCCTCCGCGGGGGCGCGCACGGGGTGAGGATCCTCGAGCCTTCTTTCTTTGATCCTTTCGTCGGATTTGATCCTTCGGATTACTTTGAGTGGCGGCCTCGGCGGGCTCGGTACTACGATGACGAGGGCGTGACGAGGCGAGTTCACGGGGATGCCCGACTTCTCTCTGGAGGACCTTGGCGAGGATGATGATCTTTGAGGAGTCGGATTAGTATTCATTTGCTTTCCCTCTTTTCATATCTTCTCTCTTTTTTTGTTTAGCAACGGACATTTGATGTACTGTAATAAAACACTCGTATTTGCACGGCAAACGACATTTTATTTTAAGATGTAATGTCATTTTTGTGATTCACGGAATTGTCCTAGAAATTGTTGCTAGTATTTTTTATTTTGTGCATGCCACGTGGTGAGAATGCGTTTGTGGGTAGTGTATGTTCACAGGGAATGGCTTTGGCCGAGTGTTTGGGCGGTTTGGAGCAAGGTCTGGCGAGGGCAGTGGTTGTTATGCTTGTTTCTTTGGGAAATGGGTTACATGGTTGCAAGGAGGTCCGTACGGACATACTTAGCATGCAAAGAGGTCGTACGGACCAACCTTGCTTTTGGGAAGGAGATAAATGCTTTCCGGTGTCTGGTTCTTCCCCATTTCCCCATTTGCGGCCATTTTCGAGCTTTCTTCCCCATTTTCTCTAGGAACCTCCATTTTTGCCATGGATTCTTCGTACGTCCCTAGAATTTTGCCGAGGCTTTCGCGGGAGAGGCAAGCACACTTCCTTGAGCGGTGAAAACGTGGATGCGGCGCCGTATGAGGCATCGGAGACGGGCTTTCGAGGTAAGGTTTCGTCTTTGCTCGATTTGGTCTTTTAAGGAGTTGGTTCTGATTGGGATTTGTTGCGGGCTGCCGCGAAGTTACAGGATGTTAGGAGGCACGTGTCTTGTTTCTCCTACAATGAAATGGTGCCCACTTTTGAGGATTTTCGGGCTTTGATGGGGGGCCCGGAGGTGGAGGCCATCTCGCTTCCTTTGATTGGTGGTCTTTGCGGTGAGCGTGAAGCTTGCGAGGCTTTCTTCGTACTTCGTTGGAAGAAGTGCGGGCATGATCCTTGATTCGGGTCATATCGACATTTCGAGGCTGCCGGGAGCGGTTCATGGTTGATGATGAGAGTGATGTCTCTTGGGACGCATTTGCCTTGTGCGTGATGGCGACGCTTTTCGTGGTCGGCTCCACTTGGCATTTGCGATGGCGCTTTGCTAGATGTGGTAGAGACGCTACTTGAGTGGAGAGGATATTGTCCCGTTGGTCTTTGGGGAGACTCTTCGTGGTATCGACCGTCGCGGCCCGGGGATCGTTTCATGAGAGGAAGCCCCGCTTTGCTCACCTTGTAGGCTGCGAGAGAGACTTCGAGGCCATGCCGAGGCTCAGCGTCGTTTAGCCCGTGGTCATTTGCTCGGCGACCTCTTGTGTTGGATATGGATCGATCCGCTTGGGAGAGATGGATGGCACGGCTTGGTACGCATCGAATCCGTGGTGGGTTCCGCCTTTGGAGGATTGAGACTAGGAGGATCTTGCGAGGAAGGGTCCTACGTTGTCGAGTTCCGGGTTTGTCTTGGTCCTCCTTCTATATTCCGTCGCTTGTTTCCGGCGGTTTGGGATGAAGCGAGGGCCTTTGTTGGTGCAGGATGACCTTGCTCTTTGCGGAGGTAGTTCCTCTTTGTATGGCGGCTTCGGGTGCCTTCTTGTATTTTACGAGGGTATGGAAGTATTCCGCTTTCCCTCTGTGGTACTCCTTAGGCGTCGGGGAGCGTCGTATTGACGACTCGGTACGGCTTTGGTATGAAGCGGCGTGTTAGGGCGATCCCAAGTGGTCTTGGAAGCGAGGCGTGTAGCGATTACAGGACCCGGTTGCCGTAGTAGCTATTGCCTTAGGAGTGCGAAGCACAGTCGACCACTTTGGATGTGACGGGAGACACTTTGTTTGACTACGAGACTAGAGTTGGCCGGCCGACGGGGAGAGGTCCTCTTTTGCGGACTCGCGGGGAGGAGATCCGAGCCGAAGCACGGGCGAATGAAGCCACGAGAGCTCTTGGATTGTTTGACTCTACGGGGAGGACCCCGGATCTCGGGCGAGAGACGCGAGAGTTGGTTCACGTGGAGCGAAAGAAGACTCGCGGGGACGAGGGAAGAAAGGAAAGAATGGCGAGGGGACAAGCGCGAGATGGCGCGGAATGACCTCCTAGGTATCCATTCATTGCATTTGCAAACACATTATTTGTTAAATGTATTAAAGTTTGTCTTTTAGCATGTTGTGAACTTGAGAGTAGACCGTGCTTGAACTCATCAAGAAATGTTGTAACCGTTAGTGATTTGTGATTTACTTTTAAAGCTTTGTCGAGACGCAAGATCTCTTGTTTGCCTTTGTTTCTTTTGTGCACTTTGTCGGCGTCCATCTTTGGACTTTTACATTTGCATTTGCGGGTGAAGCGATGCAGGCCATGACGGCAATCCCTTTTGCTTAGGCTTTGTGCTTGGGTGAGAGGTTGAATGATCCACTTGACAAGTCGTTTTGACGGTCTTTTCGTAGCTTCCTTGCCTCTTGTTGGCGTCGGGCTCTTGACCTCTTTTTGCGGCTTACGCTTGAGCTTCTTTTATTTTTATTTTTTTGTGAGCCCTTGCTCGAGCTCTCTTTTTTGTGAGCCCTTGCTCGAGCTCTTTTTTTTTTTTTTGTGAGCCCTTGCTCGAGCTCTCTTTTTTTTTTTGAAGCGCGTGAGGGCGAAGACAAGCCCTGGCAGAAGCGGACATGAGTCGGTCGTTTGATCTTTGAGTGACCCTCGGATGTCCTTTGATGTTGCCGCCGTCGTTTGACTTGGTCAAGGTGGCTGTTGGGGCGTGTTCTTGAAAAGTGCGTAGCTTGATGGAGGTCTTGATTGACATTCAAACTTTTGACTTTTTGTGTATTTTTAGACCGGACCAATTAAGGTTGCCTACGTTCCCCGGACTAGAGGGCTCGGAGTGCAACGTAGTTCGACACTACATGGAGTGCCAAGAGATGCACGGTTGTTCTTCTTCGGGCGAAGTATCTGCGAAGTTTGCTTCCGTTATTTGGATTCATGAAGGGATTGCCGTGCTAGGTGCATCCGGCTTCATGGCGCCTCAGGAGAAGATCTTTTGAACCACGAAAGGGCCGATCCATGTTGGTTCCCATTTTCCCGATGGGTTGGTTCGAGTGGGAGGCTTTTCTTTGAGTACAAGGTCGCCTTCCACGATGTCTCGGGATTTGACTTTCTTGTCGAAAGCTCTAGCCATCCTGCTTTGATAGGCTCGGACGTGTTCCATGGCCTTTAGTCGTCGCTCGTCTAGCGAGCCAATTCGTCGTGTCGGCTTCGGAGCCATTCAACTTCGTTGATGTCATTTTCAGCGGCACTCGGAGTGAGGGAATTTCCGGCTCGATGGGAAGGGCTATTTGCTTCCATCCCGTATGTCGGGGCAAATGGGGTTTCTCCGTGGCTGTTCGGCGATGTGCGGTAGCCCCAAAGTGCAAGGTGCGGCTTCTCGGGCCAATCTCGTCCTCGGGTGGTCATTTTCGGATGATCCGTTCGAGGGTTTTGTTTCTTTGCTTCCACGGCGCCGTTTGTTTGTGGCCGGTAGGGAGAAGATTTGTGGCGTGTGATCTTGAATTCGGCCCGGCGATGCAGTCGAATTCCCCCTCGAAGTGTGAACCATTGTGCGATATGACCTCATTTGGGATGCCGTATCGGCGAGATGATGTTTTCCTTGAGGAAATGCGCGACCTTCTTGGAGGTGAGTACCTTGTAGGACTTGGCTTCGACCCGTTTGGTGAAGTAGTCGATGGCTACTAAGATGAACTCGTGGCCGATTCTTTGCTGGCGGAGCGATTTTCCGATGACGTCAATTCCCCAAGTGGCAAATGGCCAAGGTGTAGTCATGCGGTAGAGATCGTGAGGAGGTAGATGATTGAGGTTGGAGAACCGTTGGCACTTGTCGCGGCTTCGGACAAAGTGGATGCAATGCGCCTCCATGGAGATCCGGTAGTAGCCCATCACGAGAATGATTTGCATCGGGGCTGCTGGCGTTCATGTGGGGACCGCAAGCCCCATTGTGGACTTCGTTCATGAACTTGTTTGCTTCTTCTTGGGCGTGCGGCGTAGGAGTGGCCCGTGGTAGCGTTTCTTGTATAGCATGTCCCGAGGATGACGAAGTGAGAGCGAGGCGTTTTAGGGCCATGATGCTCTTGGTTTTGACCCCTTACGTGTGTGGGTCTTCCTTGTTCATGAAGGTGGTTTCCCGTTCTTGAGGTATTGGAAGATCTGGTTATACCATGGCTCATTGACGGGCTTAGGTTACGGTTCGATCTCACAACGGTAGGCGGGGAATTTCCTTTCGCCGAGCTTTGAAGGGTTTGATTGCTTTTCCTTCGGGGATTTCCACAAGGGAAGCCAAGGTGGCTAAGGCATCTGCAAACTTTGTTTCGGTCTCTTGGCAAGTAGTGGAAGGTGACCTCTTCGGTGTGTGATGAGGTCTTCCATGCGGGCATGGTATTTTTGCAAGCACAGGTCTATGGTTTTCCACTTGTTGGAGACTTGGTTGATGATCAAGGGTGAGTCCCCATAAACTTCGAGTTTGGACATTCCTCTCGAGTGCGGCTTGTAGTCCGGCGGCGCGAGCTTCATATTCGGCGGCATTGTTGGTTACCTCGAAATTGAGCTTTATAGCAATTGGGGTGTGCTCGTCCTTGGGATCTACCAAGAGCATACCGATGCCGTTTCCCTTTTTGTTGGCCGCTCCGTCGAAGAACGGTTGCCATCGATTTTCGCCTTCGATTGCGAAGATTCCCTCGTCTGGAAATTGTGGTTCGGGGCCTCGAGCCTCGTCGGTTGGGAAATCGGCCGGTTGTTCGGCCATGGCCCGTCCCTTGATTGACTTTTGGTTTACGTACTTGATGTCAAATTCCGCTAGGAAGAAAGACCATTTGGCGAGCCTCATTGACGAGAGATGGTTTGTCGAAGAGGTACTTGGCCCAGGTCCATTTTGGAAACCAAGTGTGCAGGTGTGCGGCGCATGTAGTGCCGTAGTTTCCCGACAACCCATACCAGGCTGCGCGAGGTTTTCTCGAGGGTGAGTAATTGAGTTATTTGCCTTGAAACTTTTCGGCGCGAAGTAGATGGCGTTTTCGACTCGTGACTCCTTCTTTTCTTGACGAGCATGGCTCCAGCTGCGGTGTCGGTCACGGTTAGGTATAGCAACGGTGGCTTTTCCTCGTGGGGAGGACGAGAGAATCGGAGGACTCACAAGGTATGCTTTTATTTTCTCAAAGGCATCTTGGCATTACGAGTTCCATTCGATGTCGGCGTTCTTCTTCATCGGTTTGAAGATTGGCTCGCACATAGAGGTCAATTGGTTGTGAAGCGGGCGATATATTGCGGGCGGCCCATGAAGCTTTTCACCTCATGCGAGTTTGCGGTGGTCTCATTTCGATGATAGCCTTGATCTTTTGAGGATCGGCCTCGATGCCTCTCTCGGTGACCATGTATCCCAAAACCTTGCCTCGGCTAACCCCAAATGTGCATTTGGCGGGGTTAAGCCTCATTGAGTGTTTTCGGAGGCGATTGAAGAATTTTCTCGGGTGCGTGAGGTGTTGTCCATCTGATCCCTTTGAGTGAATGATCATGTCATCGACGTATACTTCGATCTCTTTGTGGATCATATCGTGGAAAGAGGGCGGTTCTTTGCCGTTGGTAGAGTAGCCCAGGCGTTCTTTAGTCCGAACGGCATTGCGTGTAGCGATAGGTTCCCCGAGGGGTTGTGAAATTTGTCTTTTCTTGGTCTTCTTCGGCCATCTTGATTTGATTGTAGCCGGCAAAACCGTCCACGAAGGACTTGACTTCGAAATTGGGCATAGTGTCTACCAACATGTCGATGTTGGGTAGTGGAAAAATCGTCCTTGGGACTTGCTTTGTTGAGATCTCGGAAGTCCACGCAACGGCGTACTTTTCCATTGGCCTTGGTGACCGTGACGATATTGGAGAGCCATGTGGGGTACTCGATCACCACTGATGAAGCCGACGCGGAGCATTTTTCGATCTCCTCTTTGACTTGTAAAGACCATTACGGCTTGATTCGGCGTAGCTTTTGCTTGATGGGCTTAGCCTCGGGATTGAGGAATCCGGTGCTCTACAATGTTAGGATCTAATCCGGGCATGTCTCGGTAAGACCAAGCGAACACGTCCACGAACGCTTTGAGCAATGCAGTCAGTGCGTCTTGCTCTGTGCCGGTGAAGAAACTTCCGATTTGCGTCTCTTTGGGCTCTTCAGCAGTTCCCAAATTTACTTTGGTTAAAACCTCCTCGGCAGCTTGGGCCCGGTTTTCTCTCGTTTGACAACATGCTTAAAGATGTGCTTAATGTATTGTTCGTTTAATGTGTACGCTTCTTTATCAAGTGAATCGTTATTAGCTGTTTGTGTGTTAGTTAATTTATCGGTTGTTAAAGATGCAATGAGAGGATACTCGGAAAGATCGAAGCATTCATTAAGAGCATACGGGAATACATTATTGGCAATGAGTTCATAATCTTCTGGCGTGAGGCCATCAGATGACTCGAGAGACTCAAATTCAAAGCTAATGGACTCGGGATGAGTTTTGACACTAGACTCTAGGACTCGAGGGTCGAGACCAAGTTGTTCGATCATGTCCTTTTTCTTTGGCGGTGGAGTCAGGAGAAGGTGGCCCGGTTATTGAGTGGCAATGAGCTTGATAGGAGATGGGGCTTGAAGGGCTTTATGTCACCGTTCCCGATCATTGCTATCACGAGTTATCGAAACAAAATCGATTAGATCGGCATCTCGATTTCTTCTTTGAAGAAGCGAGGTGGAGCGGTGGCTCGTCCCAAGCATCGTCTGCGGAGTCTTTTGCTTTTGTCTTGGGCATTACTAGCTCGAATGCGGACTCGTCCCGTTTGTTGAAGGCATGAGTGTTGACGAGAGAGTTTTCGAGTTCTTACGCGAAAGAGGGAGTTTTCCCGAACCAAAATTCGTTGTGAATAGTGGTGGTTGTGGATCCCGGTAGAGGCGGTGTGTCGAGAAATGCTCTTCGGACGGGATTTGGCTTGAGGCCTACGAATCTTGCCGAGGTTACTGCTGGAGCTTGTCCATGGTTGTAGGCCGGCTTTGTTTGGCGGCGATCGGCTCTGTTCCCTTTTACGGATCTTCTTCCAAGTTGCCGGCCTTCTTTGTGAAGTACTTGGTCATGTCGAAGCTGTAGGACGAAGATCGGAGATTGCGTGTACGCCTCTTTTGTTATACGCGGAGCGTTTTCGTGCGGCTCGCTTGTCCTCCGCAATGTGTTCGGGAGTAGGAGAGTATCCCGGGCCGTGCGGGGTATTTGTTCTTTGATATTGATGATACATTGAGTGCCACGATGGCGTTTTCCCAAGCCGAGCCCGGGATGTAGTTCATGTGCTTCATCATTTTCATCGGGGAGGGATCTTGTCCCAAATCAAAGGCGAGGTCTATGTGGCACACTTGGGCCTTTGGGCTTTCGATGGTGAACCTGTTAGCATCATGCCATCATCGTCGGGTTTGATCTCTAAGACCGGGACGCCGTTTGTGTCGGTCCTTTCGTTGACTACGCTATCACCAGTAGATGATGGTAAGATCTGTTCCTTGGACGAACTTTACGCAGCGATGGAGAGTGGATGCCACCCCATTGATGCGGGTGTAGCGAGGGCGTCCCAAAATGGCGGTGAAGGTGATCGGGATGTCGATGACTTGGAAATCCGTCGGGACCATTTGTTTTCCGAACCACAAATTCAAGGTGGCTATTCCCAAGGCGGGCGGGATGTTGAGTCGTATGCCTTGATTGCACAGTCGAGGGCTTTAGATCGGTTGCTTTGATCCCTAGCAAATCCATCATTTTGGTGGAAGGACGTTCATGGATGATCCCCATCTACCAAGACCCGTGGGAGACGACGCTCGTCCGGTTGAAGCTGTTATGTAGAGAGGCTCGTTGTGGTCGGCCCCAAATTTTGGAAGGTCGAGCTACGTGAAAGTGATGATATTCTTTGTAATTAACGTTGCCAATCATACGAGCTTGCTTCATCGGGTGTCCTTGTGATGGGAACCATGAGTGCAGGCCGAGGCTTTCTTCCAACTTGAGCTTGTGCGGGTAAGATGAAGTGAGTAAGGACCGAGTGAGATGTTAGCTTGAGTGCGCTTGAGCTGTGTCAAGACGGGATCTTCGGCCTTTGGGTCCAAGATTTCGGCTTCTTTGGCGTAGGGTCCCTTTTCGGTTCGTGGCTCGGGTATGGGTGGCCTTTTGTCTGTCCGTGGAGGATTCACGGGATTTGGCCGGAACGTGTCGAACATTCACCTCTGGACTTATGGTTTTGCTTGTCTCTCCCATTTACGTAGTGGGAGGAGCACGATTGGCGTAAGGCCGGCTGCGCATTTCAATTCGTTCTTGTCATGGCTTTCTTGAAGCATCAATAGTGGCTTTGAGATCTTCCCAAGACGGGGTTGGATTATACTGGACCTTCGGGCCTTCGGTGGCGGTGCGAAGCTCGTCCCAGTGATCATGGAAGCGAGACATTGCCATGGCCTTGTGCGAGCTAGGCTTCTTTGGAGTAGATGACATAGTAGTCAAACTTTCTGAGGGTTCTCCAAGGGTTCCGGCGTGGGATCACCGGATTCATACCTCTTTTCGGTTTTGTTGAGAAGATAGCTTCTTCTTTCTTCGAGGGCGGCCCTCATTCATTTCATCACGGAATTCCATTTCCGGACAAAGCACTGTCGCGACGTCCCACCGAGATGTGTTCGTTGTTCGGCGGTGAGTACCGGGACCTCGGGAGGCTGAATGGGCGAGGCTTTCCTCACGGAAGGTCTTGTGGCCTTACGTCATAGCTGCATGGCTCGTATGAGGGTAACGGGTTGACTTACGGGAAACAATGAGAGATGTTAGAGGCTGTAGGAGCGATCATGACTTGGGAAGCCCCGGGTAGTTGGGTGGCTAATGTTCGAAGTGGTGCATGGCACCTTCGATCCGAGCTTGTTGCTCACCTTGACGTTTCTCAATAGCCATGAGGACACCAAACTTCTTCCAATGTTGGGAAATTTCTTGGGGTAAGGTCCCGTTTTCATCGTTGTTATCCACTGATTTGGCCATGGGAGTTGACGGAATGTCACAGTGACGAGTGGGAAGGAGGTAGGACCTTGCTTTGTTTTGACCTTTGGGAGACGGGTTCCCGGGTACTCTCGACCACTCTCTGTTAGGCTGGAGGGTGACGGGCAAGGTTTAGACACGGGAATGGCCTAACGGGATAAAGGGGGAAAGCTCACGTGGCATGCGGTTTCCGTTTCTTTTATTTTCGATTTTTTTTTGTTGTTTTAATTTACTTAAAACATGTTTTCTCGAGAATCCTAGGTAGGTTGGAAAAGATTGCTCTTCTTTTTCGCAACTATGCTAGATCTGGGTCGATGGAGACCATACGTGCGGCTATAAGCCCCTCGTTTTGCACACAGTATTTCGACATCCCGGGGTGGACGGCCCGGGCGAGGGTCCTATAGTGCAAGCGGTTTCCACCGGCCTAAAAGAAAAATCGAACCTAAGGACCGAGCTTTGTCATGTTCGTTTTGATGCGTTAGCCATGTGAATAGTGAACCGAGCCGGCCACTTAGTCAAGATCGGAGTCAAGAGTTCGGCATGACCTCTCTTTACCTTGCTTGCGCAAGCGGATACGTGACGTTAGGCGTTGGTGGGTCATATTGTCATGGGCGACGTATCAAGGCGTGATGACATGGTGTCATGTGAGCATGGATGTATATCAGGGACGGAACATCGTGCAGGTGTAGCTTCGGAAATCAAGATCGAGTCAAGATTTTAGCATGACCTTTCATCGCTTTGCTTGCGCGAGGATCTTGAGTTCGAGCCTTGACTCGAGAAAAATGGCCGGCATGGTATATGTATCCGAGTGTATGACACGGGTGGGTAAAAACCAACCGAGTCTGGACAGAGTGTGACTCAAGACTCAAACGTGCAGGGTTGACGCTTGGCTAGAATGGGATGTTTGGAATGATCCCGTGCGCGTCCAAGAGGCCTAGGAAGACCAAACGGACTGCAACTGAGACCACTCCGGGTTGAGGGTTGTAGTGTGCAGTGTATCCGAGGCAGCAATGCGTGTAGCATGCGGTGTAACCGAGGCAGCAGTGTAAGTAGTGTGCGGTGTAACCGAGGCAGCAGTGCGCGTAGCGTGCGGTGTAACCGAGGCAGCAGTGCGCGTAGTGTGCAGTCTCTAAAATTCTTTTTCTGAGTAAAACAGAAGTTTTTTTTTCGAAGAATTTTAAATGTATGCACAGATGTATATTGATGCATTTTTTTTTGTATATTTTTTTTTGTAAAATAAAAAGTAAAGCACGTGCACACACACACAACACTTAAAGAAAGGGGTAAAATGAAAGTTTGACCCTCATCATCGTTTTAAAAATCTTTTGTTTTGTTAAAAAAGTTTTTAAAACAAAATTTCCCCAGCGGAGTCGCCAACTGAAATTACCCGGATCCGAGAGGCAGCGCGTTCGCGCCCCGGCATCTGGCATCTTTCGCGTTGGAGCGGTTTTGTCTCTCCGTTTTGTTTTCGCATTCGTAGAGTCGCCACGCCGTTTTTATTAAGCCCAAAACATTGAAAAAGGGCATCAGTTTAAAGATAATTTTAAACTGTTTTTGTGTGATGAGATTTTGAGTTCGGAGGTCAGATGACTCCTCGGGAAGAGAATATTAGAATATTAGAGCTCACCCGAGTCGACTCGTAAAACGAGTCTTTCGGATACCCCTAATATCCTTTAAATGTTGTGTGTGTGTGTGTGTGCTTTTAAAAATGCATGCTGTAACGGATGTCTACATTGTATGCTATGTATGGAAATGTATTGAAATAGTAATGGAAGGAAGCCTTACCAATGTTGGTTCGTGTCTGTCTTCCTTACTGGGAATAGTGTTTGAGGTCGGAGTAGCGTTAGGTGCGGATCGGGATTGCCCGGGAGGGACCGGTTGTACGCGGACGAGTTTCGGCGTGAGTTGAGGTTGCGAGGCTGCGTTCGGGCGAGGTTCGGCGTGCGTTGGGATCGTCGGGATCACTCGGGCGGAGGTTCGGCGTGCGTTGGGGTGGCAGGAGTCACTCGGTCAGAGTTTCGGCGTGGTCTGGGATCGCCGGTTTGACTCGAAAAGAGCCGGGACACCGTGGAAAGACCAGACAAGGCCTCGGAGTACCACGAGGGGCCTCAGAGTACCTCGAGAGTGCCTCGGGGCGTCGCGGGAGCGTCGCGGGAGCGCTCGGGGAGGCTTCGGAGCACCATGAGGGCTCGGAAGGCCTCGGAAGGATCCGAAAGGGCCGAGAATGCCTCGGAAGGACTTAGAGGGGAAGCCGAAGGCCTAGGAAGGAAGAGAGAAGTGGGAGGTGTGTGAAAATGAGGAGGGGAGCCCTCTATTTATAGTGCCGGATTTGGTGCAAAGAGGTCCGTACGGACCTCCTGGTAGTCCGAGACTTTTGGTTTTCCTCGATTTGAGGGAATCTGTGATGATGGTGAATATTTGGAAATCATGATGTCCCACGTGCAATAAGGTCCGTATGGACCAAGTTGACATGCAAAGAGGTCCGTACGGACCAACTCTATGAGAGGGTAATCATTTTCCCCGGGATTTGAGGGAATATTGTGGACTTTAAGAGGATTCAGTAATTATTAAAGCAAAGAGGTCCGTACGGACCATTATTGCTTTTCCAATTTCCTGAAAATTCCCAAAAGGTCCTTTTGTCCCTTTTTATCCCAGAAAGGCTCCTCCCTTGGTTTGGCTGGGGATTTTGAGAGGGTTTTGAGTGCCAGAGGTCTTCGAGACTGCGTTGATGAGTCTGCGGTGTTTCCCGTGTGTTTGAAAGGGGGTAATCCAGATTGGGGTACTTACACCCATGCCCATGTCTGCCTTCTTGATGCTGCTGTACTTGCCCTTGTGTTGCCATATTTTGCAAAAATACTCGAAACATGTTCATCGTCTCAACATTCAGATTTCCATCGACATTACCAACATTGCCCGGAACCTGATGCTGATCATCCTCATTTCTAGCCATTGAATAAACTCCTGCATCAAACACTCGGCGTAAATTATCACACACTCTCACTCAGCTAGACTCTACCCAGAACTCTAACCGAGCTCTGATACCAACTGTGAGGACCCCAACCCGGAACCTAACCCGTGTCCCGAGCTAGAGCGTCCCCCCAATAGAACTCAAACCACCTAAACTTTTTTTTAAAACTTTGATTTAACTTACAACTTAAACATACTGAACATAATCATTTCAAAATAACTTCATTCCTCTCTACATGGAAGGAAGAGTTGAATAACTTTAAAAGTAACAACCTGTTTTAATTACAAAAGACTTTAGTTATAACGTAGAAACTAAGTTTCATACACACAAAATCCATAAAGGAATTATACCAAAATACATTTTCTATGCCAACCTATACGTACCCCGACAATCCCAAAATACCACGTCCAAACTCCTTTCCGTCCTCAATTGGCCGGTCCGCCTGTCTCAGGATCTAAAAACATTAAAGGGAGAGGGGTGAGAATAAATCTCAATAAGCTATTATGAATGCAGCAATATGCCAAGTAAGATGCAACACATAACAAGGTACATCTCACATATTGGTAAAACAGTAAACACCTTCCGTTACCTTTGTTTACCTTTCCCGTCTGAATCATAAGTCGTACCACTGTGGAAGTAAATACTCCACTTATTTCGTGAATGCATATCCACCAGAATCAATATCATATAACCGAGATAGTTATGATTATAACTCATCTCCTGTGAACTGCTTAGGCATATTCACATCTTATAAGACCCGTTTTCCAGGGAACCATATAAGATAGTAGCAACTCTGTAAGGCTTTTAGCTCAATACAGATGCTATAACCCCAGTCTGTGGCCACAGAGGGGGAGAGGTCACAGGTATAATGTAATCCGATCACCTTATGGAACAATTCCTCATAAGTGATCGTATTCCATTATACCCCCAAAGATCAGCTGATATAAACACACTCAAGCACATAGTAGATACTTGAAATAACACCCACCACAGGGATAATAATATATCAACATGGTAATGTATAATCATGCTAAATCAATACCATAGTGCAACATTCATTTAATACACTATACATAATACCATCAATGAACATGAACCCAAGTAAGGTACAATATAACCAATAAATCCACAAATGGGATAACAATACAGTCATACGATAATCATATCCACACTTGGGATAACCATGCACCCATATAATGAACATATCCACACTTGGGATAACAAGTTAACAACATAATATATAAATCCACACTTTGGAGAATAATGAAACAATGTGATAAATACACATTCCCAACTAGCACGATAGGGTAACCTACAGCTTCTACACTATTCAAACCAATCACCAAGGATATGGGCAAGTAAGGCCACTATGTATCATAAACCATCCCTATATAGTCATTATACAACCTCGAATAACCTTAATAAAAGTTCAAGATCTACTTCCCAAGTTTGAACTACTTTGGTGAAGTTGCAAATCAAGCCTATTAACCATTTTCCGGACAATATTTAAACTACTTCCACTAATCCATTTTGATCAACTAAGACGTCATTGCGTAGCCAAAGTATTCTACTTTAATCTAGGTTAAAGAGGTTTCATTGTGGTTCTAGTTTGAATAGGTTTAAACAACTCTAAAGTTGGTTCAAAATCACCAGGCCAGGGCACGACTCGTACCCCAGGGCACGACTCGTGCCCCTTTGGCCTTTCTCAGATTCATGCGTCCCCTAAATCACGACTCGTTACCTCCACATGGCACGACTCGTGCCAATTTCCCCTTAAGTTGACCAGAACGACTTGGCTTCCCATCCACGAATCGTACTCACGAGTTGGCCATGGGCACGACTCATGCCTGAGGGCATGACTCGTGCCACGGCCCAAAAACAAGTAGCAGCAGCAGAATTACTTAGGAATCCCCAAGAACCAAAACTTACACTAAGCTCCTTATAATTGGTGAGCCTAAAAGAAATTTCTAGCTTTGTTAACTTCATTCTAACCCATTTAATCCCAAGGTACCATGTCCTAAACATAGATCATTACCACTTGGTTTTCCACCCAATTCACTACCATTTTTCAAGATTTACCATTCTAATCCAACCCAACCCATTTTCTTATACTCATTACCACTTTCATGAACAACAACATTTTCTATGACACTAACCAATTCCTCAAATCCAAGAAGGTTTCCCCAAAGTATCAAATAACCATTATAACAACAATAACAACATTTAATAGTTCATGAACATTTAAAGAAGGGAAAGTCATAATAACTCACCTTAGAATTTTAGGATGAATTGAGGATCTTCTTAGCTTGATAAACTCCCCTAAATGCACCAAGCACAAAAGTACACCCGAATTGCCAAATGGAGAAGAATTGCACTTGGTAGAAACTTGGAAAGTAAGGCTTTCAAGGTGAAGCTTCCATGGAAATTGATAAGAGAGAGAAGAAGAGAATGATGAGGTGAAATTGGGGAGGATGAAGGAAGTATGGGAGGAGTGATAGGCTTTTGACTAAGGAGTGAAGGGGAGGATTTTAAGGGTATGGCCCCCCATGCCTAGTTAATAAAAGTCTTTCCAATTCCTACACTAAAGCCCCTAAATGTTCAAGAAATGCAATTAACCCCTTTACTTCCTTTCTCTACACAATAAAATCCTAACTACACTCATTTATTTATTGTCAATTATTATACTTCCCCCAAGAATATTATTTTATTTCCCAATCATTTCATCCTAATATAAGAAATCAAGGATATAAAATGAACACATAATATTAACAATAATATTAAAAGCACATAATATGATGCTAAAATAGTGCCTAGGGTTAGGATCGTTACAGTGTCCATTGTGTAAACCACGATCAAATGGTGTTAATAATGATTATTGACATTAATGCTAATTTCAGCACTACCCAGAAATGTGGGGGTGAGTCTACTTTGGAAAATTAACTACCTTTGAAAATGTTACCCCAGGAAAATAATAAAATGTTCATATGAACTATGGAAACGAAGGCATACGTACACTTGTAAATGTTGGGTGTTTCGCAAAGTAACAAGTCCAAATTCCAAATAAATTGAATTTAGTTACTAAATGGTGGATTATGTTTCAATAGTTATATATGTTTATAACAAGTGTGTATGTTGGTGTTATGTATAATTTAATAAGTTTGAATATATATAAAAATCAAAGAAAAACAAAGTTAATGAAAATCAAGTACTGATGTCAAATTCATGGAAGTGAAATAATGATACTTTGAATGAAATAGATCAAGTGTTGAAACGGTTCAAGAAATAAAACCTAGAAGAAAGTGTGATAGTTTGTAAAGTTATTGTATGCCTTGAGACAAGTACAAATATAAGGACATCAAAATTTTGATTGTGTGGATTTAAATAATAGTAAATACGTTACTTTGTTAATTAAATTCGAAAACGATATTTTAAACTAAGAAAAATTCTAATACATTTGATATGTTGATTCAAATTCAAGGAAAACTAATGTACTCGTCGTTAAACAAGTCATAGATGGATATTCTTGATAAGTTTTGAAAAAATCAATATGGAATAACTAGAATTAAAATGAAATTGAGTTAACACTTGTCTAATGGATAAATATTGTGTTAATAAGACGATATATTGTTAAAGTCAATTTATTATTAAAAAGACACATAGCAATGTGCATAATTGTAGTCTACACACACACACACACACTCACTCACACACACACACACTGATGAAGGCCAAGCGGGTAGCCCGGCCCGGCCCGGCCCGTGTAAGTGCGGACAAACGGACAAACGGGCTTAGCCCGGCCCGTCCGTGTGTATCAACGGGCTTTAGCCCGGCCCGGCCCGTGGGTTAAACCGATGTGAGGCCCGCCCGTTTGGCCCGGATCCAAGGATCCACGGGCCAAACGGATTTCCTCTTTTTTTTTTTTTTACAAAATCTGAAATGGGGGTAGGGGGGATTCGAACCTGGGTTGAATGGAGGGTTTTGGTGTCACTTAACCACTTGGACACTAAGCTCTTGTTTATTTTTATCCAAATGGTAACGTATTAACGTCATTTAAAAAAAAAAAAAAAAAGGGAAAACGGGCCAAACGGGCAAAGGGTAAACGGGCCACAGATGTCCGCGGGCTTGGCCCGTCCGTTTTCCAAAATGGTCGGTGAGGCCTGTACCGTCTAAGGGGGCGGGCCGGACACGGGCTGGGCGGCGGGCTTCGGGCCAAACGGGCGAAGGGCTGCGGGCCTTGTTTTTGTCCCACGGGCTTTTGCCCAAAATGGCCTTCATCAACACACACACACACACACACACACACACACACACATATATATATATATATATATATATATATATACAAATTTGTTTTATCTGTTTCTTTGTTGGGAAATCAGTCGGCTGAATGTTGAGAGGGATATAAACAATCTCACAGTAGCTGTATAATATTCAAAATTTATACAGTGTGATTGGTGTAACAATGACCACGTACTTTAAAGTATTTGTATTTGAGTCAACTTTACTATTGAAAAAAAAAAAGTCAACTTTACTACTCAAGTACAACTGGACGACCTATAAGCAAAATACCACAGTTCAGCAGCCCAGACAAATGCAAGTGCTAGACAAAGAAAAAGAGGACCATCCACCAAAAGGAAAGTGACAAGCCACCAGCCGCCCACGAGGAAGATAGTGCACAAACAAGCCAGCCCGCACACCTGTCAAAATAACAAAAGTAATCAAACAAATAGAATCTACTTTTACTGATGTATATTACTTTTCATTTGAAAATATGTGTGTTAGTCAAAAGATGTGGATCCCTCTTCGGAGGACAAATGCGCACCGCACATGTGGCGTGATCCATTACTTTTTATAATTTAGCATAAGTTTGAAATCCGTGAGTTTATAAACGGATAACCATCCTCAGTAGGAGGTAGGTTATTTATATAAAATAACACCAATAACTCAAAAAGTGAGAAGGTGGCACAAAGTAACTTCAGGTAACCTATTACCAAGCCATGATTATTACGAAAGCGAAAACCCCCCCTTAGAACCAGCCTATTTTTGCAAAAACGGAGTAAATCATGGAATATTACCAATAGTTCACCCTGACCAAATAGAAGAAAAGATAACTAAAGACTTACATTTACAAAATAACTGGACAAATTTATCATTGCACACTATTGGACAACAATTAGATAGAGTAGAAGATAAGATGGACAATGTCACAAATGGAATAGCAATGGTAAAAAGAGAAATAGAAGATATAAACTTAACAGATTTTCCTACACCTATCAATAAGCAACCAGAAACAGGGATTATATCTCAAAGATACACAGAATATTCGAAATTATACAATAAGACACCATCAAATAGAAAAGAAAAAGAACCAATGACATATAAGAAACAAATGCCAGCCGCTCAAAACCCATTCAGAATGTCAGGAGTTAGACCAACCTTACTTAAACGACTTAATGGACAAAATAAAAACCCATATACAAGTAAAAGAAGAATCAAGTGCAAGCAATAACAAAAACATAAGTGTATTAACAGAATACAATGAAGAATCCTCATCAGAATCAGAATCTATTTCTGCTTCTGACTATACTGAAAATGACATAACAAGCGATGAAAAAAGGAACAGACAAAAAATGATACCAATACAAGCCATAAGAAGTTTTTCCAATTATAGAAAGGAAGCGGAAGATTTAGAAATACTAGGAAATCAACCAAAATCTTATAACGCAAAAAATATATATGAATGGAACATTGATGGATTAAGTGAATTGGAAATTATAAACAGAACAAAAGAAATGATAATTGTAGGCAATATTTACAAAACAACAAATATTACAGAAAAACAAGCTGTAGAAAACATAATCCTTGGATTCACCGGCCAATTACGTACTTGGTGGGATAAACTACTAGGAAATGAAATAAAAAACCATATTTTAGCTGCTGTAAGAACAGATGAACAAGGACAACCACTAGTAGATGAAAATGGACGTCCTGCACCGGCACAAATAATAACCTTAATGTTCAACATCACTACCCATTTCATAGGAGATATAGACCTATACACAGAAAGGAACTCTGAAATATTACAAAATTTAAAATGCAAAAAACTAGAACAATTCAAATGGTATAAAGAAAGCTTCTTAAAAAGAGTTTTCAACCTAGCAGACCCAAATAACATTTACTGGAAAGAAAAATTTATTACCGGATTACCAGGATTATTTTCAGAAAAAGTAAAAGACACGATAGAACAAAAATTTGGACAAATCTCTTATAATGAATTAACATATGGAGATCTAATTACTTGTGTAAATATTACCGGCTTAAAACTATGTTAGGACCAAAAACTAAATAACAAATTAGAAAAGGAAAATATACAAACAAGAAAAGAATTAGGACATTGGTGCGAACAATTTGGTTTTGGTAAACTACAACCACCCCATAAAAAGAAAAGCAAAGAATACAATCCCTATTACAAAAATAGTACTTATAGGAGGAAACATAGAAAAACAAATAAAAATTACACGAGAGATCCTCCTGAATATTATAAAAAGCCAAGCCATAAGAAAAAATACAACAACAACAAATACAATAACAAAAAATATAAAAGATATAATAAAACCTACAATAAAGAAATAAGATGTTATTTATGTAAAAAACAGGGCCATATAGCAAGAAATTGCCCATCAAAGAAACAGATAAAACAAATTTGTAACAGCCTCAATATAAAAGAAATAGATCAAATAATATTCAAAATAGACAATCTTGAAGTATCTACGGAAAGTGAATATTCTAGTCCAATAGCTCCCTCATCCAGCACAGATAGCACAGATAATGAAATGGAAGAAAAAGACGAATGCCAAAATTGTAACAATGGAGTATGCCTGTGTAGCACCAAAATCAATACTATAGAACAATATGATGAAATATTAGACAAAATCAAAGAAATAAAAGAACCAACAATAAAACAAAAATTCTTAAGACAACTAGAGAAAACCATAAATGAAGAAAAGCCAAAAACCTCAACACCATCTCAATATGAAGAGGTTATACAAATGTTTCAAAACAAGAAGAAACAAATTTCTTCTATAGATTTACAAAAGGAAATTAAAGAAATAAAACAAGAAATAAAAATATTAAAACAAAGCAACTTAGAATTACAAAAATCACAAAAAGAATTAGAAGCAAAAATAACATTACATGAAATTAAAAAACAACTAAGTGCGACTTATAAAGGGGAGCCCTCCCAATCAAAAAGCCCAGACTTAAATAAACATTTTCAAAATCCATTTGCAAAAACAAAAAACAAAGGAATAAAGATAAATACAAGAGATAATACAGCAACAGAAACAAGCTCCTCCACAGAAGGAAGTGTATACGCATTAACTAAAGTCCGATTTGAAAAATGGTATGTCACCATAAACATGAAAATAGGAGATTTTCAATACCAAGGTATAGCTATGCTCAATTCCGGAGCAGACTTAAACTGTATAGAACAAGGTATAATACCTTCAAAATACTTCATTAAAACAAAGCAAAGCCTTTCAGCAGCAAATTCATCAAAATTACAAGTAAAATACAAAATACCAGAAGCACATATATGTAACAACAACATTTGTTTCAAAACAAGCCTAATACTTGTAAAAGACCTAAATACAAAAGTCATTTTAGGAAATCCTTTCTTACAAATGCTATATCCTTTCACGGTATCTAAACAAGGAGTAGAAACAAAAATACTAGGCCAAAAAATAATATTTAGATTTTTATATCCCGTCTCTAATCATGATGTAAACAACCTCCAAAAAACAAATATATCAAAAATAAATATTTTACAAAAACAAATTGTTTTTCTGAAAGAAGACTTACATAACACAAAATTAGAAGAAAAATTACAACTCCAAGAATACAAAAATATAGTTACAAGAACGTTAGAAAAATTTGAAAAAGATCTATGTTCTGACTTGCCCACAGCCTTTTGGGAAAGAAAAAAGCACGTTATAACCTTACCCTACGAAAAAGATTTTAACAAAAAAATGATCCCAACAAAAGCAAGGCCAATTCAAATGAATCAAGAATTATTAGAATACTGCAAAAAGGAGATAAAAGATTTATTGAATAAAAAATTAATCAGAAAAAGTAAATCCCCATGGTCATGCTCTGCATTTTACGTCTCAAAAAATGCTGAGATAGAGCAAGGAGCACCAAGACTAGTAATTAATTATAAACCTTTAAACACAACACTTAAGTGGATCAGATATCCAATCCCAAATAAACAAGATTTATTAAAAAGACTTCATAATGCTTCAATTTTCTCAAAATTTGATATGAAATCAGGTTTTTGGCAAATACAAATATCCGAACAAGATAAATACAAAACTGCTTTCACAGTGCCATTTGGACAATACGAATGGAATGTCATGCCTTTTGGGCTGAAAAATGCACCAAGTGAATTCCAAAAAATAATGAATGAAATATTTAACCAATACACTTTTATTATAGTCTACATAGATGATGTTTTAGTATTTAGCAAAAATTTAGAACAACACGAAAAACATCTAGGAATATTTTACAAAACCATGATAAAAAATGGTTTAGTCCTATCAAAAACTAAGATAAAATTATACCAAACAAAGGTGAGATTTTTAGGACACGAAATAACCAACAACACTATAATACCAATCCAACGGTCAATAGATTTTGCGGAAAAATTCCCTGATGAAATAAAAGACAAAAATCAATTACAAAGATTTTTAGGATCCCCAAAAATAAGACAAATTTGCAAACCCCTCTTTGACAGATTAAAAAAGAATCCAAAATCATGGACGAAAGAACATACTAACATAGTTAAACAAATAAAAATTCATGTGAAAAAATTACCATGCTTAACAATATGTGACCCAAAAGCCCCAAAAACAGTTTCTACTGATGCCTCAGACACAGGATACGGTGGAATATTAACCCAACAAATAAACGGGAAAACTCATATCATTAGATACTATTCAGGAATATGGAATGAAACACAATCCAAATATTCAACAATAAAAAGGGAAATTCTTTCAATAGTATTATGTATAACAAAATTTCAAGATGATTTATTAAACCAAAAGTTTACAGTTAAAGTAGATTGCAAAGCTGCAAAAGATGTCTTACAAAAGGATGTAAAAAATTTAGCTGCAAAGCAAATCTTTGTTAGATGGCAAGCTTTATTATCAATTTTTGATTTTGAAATAATTCACATTGCAGGAAAAGACAATTCTATCCCAGATTTCCTAACAAGAGAATTCCTGCAAGGGAATAATGGACAATAAAAAATTAAAATTAAACACATGCTCTACTTCACAATCACAACCAAAACAAGAATTGACGCCAAGAGAGAAACTTTATGGAGAAACTATGAAGATTGCACGAAACCAACAAAAACCCGATTACCTCCTTTTTGGTGTTCAAGAATGGTCTATAAAAATTAAAAACAACCATATATATCTAAATAATTTAAATTACTTAAATTTTTGTTTCCAAAAAACATAAGTTTTATTGAATGAAAGTAAAAATTTCCATGCTCCTGTAACAATTAGTAAAACATCAGAACTTAGGTATCACATTTATGACTTAGAAGAACTTTTAGAGTACAATTTTACCAAAAAATTTAAACCCTCCATTGAAGCAAACATTTCTGCATTAAAAAGAATCATAAAATGCATAGAAAGTGATTACACAGGAAGTTCCCAACAAAATCCCATGCTATTACCAGACTAAGAATTGTGTTTACTGATTTTCAAGTTCTCCTGCAATGTCTCAAATTAAAACATTTTTTACTAAGTTCGATAGAAAAGAGAAAAAACTCATTGAAGAAATTAAACTCATCGAATAAGAACTAAAAGAAGAAAGAAGAAGAAATCCAAATGCATGGACCAATCTAGAAACAACATTAAACAATGTTCTATGGACAAAAAGACAAAGGCACAAATTGAACCTATTGGTTTTAAGAATGAAGCTACTCGACAATATTACAGGATAATTACTTTCCCCCTTTTCCTTCACTCAATTTTCCCAAACCATGTGCAGGATGATTTCAGGTTCCTCAGCAAAGAAAAAAGAAAAGAAGTGTCTTTTCACCTCAGCCTCATTAACAAAGCTCCCAATTTTTATTCCTGACAAAACCCCCAAAAACGAAAACAAATTTGAAATACTTTCACCCTATGGAAAACCAATGTCTCCCTCACCCTCACAATTACCTACACCTTCATCCAATCCAAACCATCAAATGACCACTTACAAGCAAACCCTAGAACACCTCTCAACTCCTCTTGTTCAGCCACTTAAACAAATAACCCCCAGTCCCTATCCAAAAAACACACCCCCACTTCCTATTTCTACAAAAACCATTCAGAGTTCATTTGCGTAGTTGAACCAGAATTTTTCGAAATAAACACAAAATGGCATCCCTATCAAATCTCTGAATTTCTCCTACCCACCTCCCATAATTATCTACCTGATAATTTTTCCAAATCCCAGTTTTATTATGAAAATATTCTGACCAAAACAAAATCTGCTACTTTTATCTATTAGACGGACCATTTGGATCCCTCCAAAATCAGATACTGCAAAGTAAAAATTTTGAGATTTTTAACAATCTCTGATTGGGGACAGAAGCCCAGTGAGGCAAAAGATTTAATCCTTCCAAACAATTTAGCCCGTTTTAACTATTGGGACTATATTAATGCTTGGTCCCGAGCATTTTTCAAACAAAACAAATCCTTTTCCCTTTCGTATTTTTTCTATTTCTCCCCTGATTTTCCTTATCCAACTCCTTACTGGTTCAATCAATGGTGGACAAAGTTTGGTCTGGATAAACAAATTGTTCCCTCATCTGTACAAAAGGCCTTCCACTTATGGGCCAAACAAATCTCATATCCAAAGGAAATAGCCCAATCTCCTTTTTGGGCCCAATTTTGTCATAATTTCCAAGTCCCTTGGATCTTTATGACTGAATTTGACCTAAAAGAAGAACAAATGTGTGAGTGTATACAAATGGGTGAGTATATACAAATGGGTGCCTTGGGGCAACAAAAGTGTCAGTGTAAACAAAAAACTATCCTCCCGGTGTTGGCCAGGAAATACAAAATCAAATGGTGGGACAAAATACCCCTTTCTGACTGCAGTCCTGAGGCTGTATCCAAATATTTCGAACAAAAACCCCACTTCTGCAACAGCATTCCACCTAAACAATCTCAACAAAATGAAGAATTTCTTCAGAAAAAACAGCATATCATGGTCCAGATGGCCCAATGTACAAGTCCACACGATCTTGACAAATTAATGGCCCAACTCAGTGAAGAAGGAAGCACATCATCTACAATACCTGACGAAGCCATCCCAAATGATGATATGTTCACTCAAGTACAGCTGGACGACCTATAAGCATAATACCACAGTTCAGCAGCCCAGACAAATGCAAGTGCTAGACAAAGAAAAAGAGGACCATCCACCAAAAGGAAAGTGACAAGCCACCAGCCGCCCACGAGGAAGATGGCACAAACAAGCCAGCCCGCACACCTGTCAAAATAACAAAAGTAATCAAACAAATAGAATCTACGTTTACTGATGTATATTACTTTTCATTTGGAAATATGTGTTGAACATACCAAAAGTGTCGAGTTGGGCCAAGCGAGTAAATCCCAATCCACAAGCAATTATTGCCACCACATTCTCAGTGGGTTTGGCCCAGTTATAAATAGGCCCGAGGCCCATCAATAGGATCAGTCAACCTAAGCTCATCGTCCGACCTGCGAGGTCCCGACCTAGCTTGGTCCGACTCTACGATCCAGATTCTATTTCGGGTACGGTCCAGCCCTACCCATCAGTCAGGTCGACCTAATCCCAACAGGCGACCTCGACCTGCCAAGTAAACGTCGACCTAATGAAGTAAGACATACGCACCACACTTTCTATAACTGGTTCCCTATAAATCAGGAGCCAATCAAGGACACATTCTCAAGACACGTAACTGTCCCTTAAATTACGGGATTCATGCAGTCCTACCAAATATACCACACATCAAGCAACTATAAATATAGGACAACCACAACGGTTTCAAGGTAACTGCAATTATGTCATTTGAATCTTCTTTGTTTAATACAATCTTTGCTCCCCGAAACACCATACTTACTCTCACGCCCGAGGGTCTAAGCCGGAGACAAATCCGGCTAGTCGTGGGTTCTGATTTCAGGTCAAGGAGTCAAGTGATTGGTCCTGCCACGTGGATGACGATTGATAAGCACATTTCCTGCGGCATCAGTTTGGTTCCATTGCCAGGAATCGTGCATAACTTGACCTCGAAAGCTTTTTCAACTGGTAAACATGGTAACTTCGGATGGACACGTTTCTGAAGCCTCACTCGAGCACAACGAAGGTAACAATGGCACTAACACGAACGCTGGCACCGAAAACGGCAATGCTAATCTGCCTCCTCCCCCTCCACCTCGTCATCACCAAAGGGCGACGCGATCTAATAGCGTTGGCGACGGCAGGGGCTTGCCTGATGGTAAAAGAGACAAGCGGCCTATGGAGGGGCAGGGAGCCCCGCCTCCTCCAAAGCGTCAAACGGGACGAATGAATGCAGGGGATAGGGCAGGTCCCTCAACCAATCCCCTAAGTAAAAAGGAGATGCTGTTAGAACGAGCTCAAATTCTAGCAGAGTTAATAGCAATGGAGGAAGCAGAGCAGGCAGACAGAAGGTCAGAAAGGGTAGCCCCCTCCCAAATCTCTAGTAGGCAGCCCGTGAGAAGCACTAGGCGCAATGAGGCTGAGGGACAGAATGTCGAGCGCAGGATAGTACAGCGGGCTCAATCCGCTATTCATGTTCCGAGTGACGATCTGAGGGCCAGCCTCAACAGGAATAGAGAGCAAGAAGCCCAGTCAGATCTAAGACGACAGCTAGAAGCTAGTCGAAGCTTGCGTGGATCGCCTGCCAGGATGCAAAGGTCGCAGTCCTACAGGGAAAGGAATGGGCGCAGGTCGCCAGCTAGAGACGAGAGGCGCAGGTCACCAGTTAGAGGTGAAAGGCGCAGGTCGCCGGTTCAATCAGTGAGGTCGCCCTCTCACAGGGATAGGAGGAGCAGAGAGATAACTCTCCCCAGGAGTGACAGGCATAGAGCCAACTCAGGGAGGGAACCCCACCGAGAAGAAAGGCAAAGGTCGAACGATGTCTCCCATGCTAGGGACGACAGGCCAGATGCTAGGGAATGGCTACTGTGGAAGAAAAAATTCGAACAATGGGAGGCTGATAAGAAAGAGGATGCTGGAAAGGGCGAACGAAATGATTTTGCTCTTCGCCCCTTGTCCAAGGAGTTACTCGATCGTCGACCTCCTCCAGGGTTCAGAATACCCGTCCTGGAGAAATATTCGGGTGCAACCAATGCCAGAAGCCATATTCAGCATCTAGAGGCTATGATGTGCTTTGTCTCCAACGAGGACGACATGATGTGTAAGGCACTTACCAGCACTCTAACTGGAGCAGCCCTTACTTGGTTCAATGGCTTGGCACCAGGTTGCATCTCGACCTTGTCTTATATGAGGAAAAAAGTTTCTGGAGCGCTTCTCGATGGTCGGAGCTCGTAAGATGACAGTCATCGACTTGAACAACTTGGTGCAAGGAAAAAGTGAAAGCTCGATGAGCTACTACACCAAGTTCAAGGAGATGGTCGACAAGATTGAGGAAGACCTCACGGACAGGGAGGTAATCAACTGTTTTAGGAATGGAATTGCTTCTGCAGATTTGGATTACGAGCTAACAGTTCGAACTGTGACTACTCGTCAAGAGCTGTTCGAGAAGGCCTACAATGTAGCATTGGCCGAAGAAAGAAAAGAGAAGAAAAATGGGAAAGGCCCCAAGGCTGAGGTCGCTGATACTGATAAGAAGGACTCAGTCAAGAATGGGGGAAACAACAAGAATGGCAAGAATAGAACTAGGGCGACTGAGAAAGTGCCCGAAGCTTTCACTCCCTTAACAGTGAGTCGAACTGAGATACTGAATACGGTCGAGCTAGGCCCACCTGCCCCTATGAACCCAGCAAATAAGTTCAGAAGGGATAACAGCAAATACTGCGAGTATCACAAAGATACGGGCCATACTACGGAGGATTGTATGAGTTTGAAGCGTATCATTCAGAGGTGGGTCGACCAAGGAAGGCTCGACGCATATGTGAAGAGACCTCAAACAGGCGGCGGTGAGCGAATTGCGGGTGGACATCCAGAGCTAAGGCAGCCTAGGTTGAACTTGGGCATTATTACGGAGCAAGCTAGTAACACTGCCATCAAACACAAGATATTCCAGCTCAGCAAGGCACCTCATGTCCCCCCTAGAAGCTATATCAAATACGAGATGATTAGTTTCTATCCGGACGAGCTGACAACCAATGTAGCAGCTAGAGAGCAGGTTCTCGTTATCTCAGGATTAATAGATGGGTGTACGACGAGCAGACTCTTGATAGACACGGGGGCCTGCAAGGATATCTTGTTTTACAAAACATTTCAGGAGATGGGACTCTCAAATGAGCAGCTCGAGCGATATGATGGCAGATTGGAGGGCTTCACCAATCACCGAGTCGACGCCAAAGGACAGATTGAGTTGGATGTCGACATAGGCCAACACCCCTACAGGGCCGTCTCTAAGGTAAAATTTATTTTCATCGATGTGAATAGTGATTATGCTGCAATTCTTGGTATCCCTGGTCAGGTCACACTTGGAATGGTGGCCTCGATCCCCCATCAACGGGATAAGTTCCCAACGCTAGCTGGAGTCGGCTGTGTACGAAGCACAGCTCGAGAATATCTTGACCATGTCCTACAAACTAGGAAGAAGAGGGAACTGGAGATTGAAACTGGTGAGGGGTACTTGAAGATGTCTAAATCAGTCACCACAACTTTTAGATTATCTACAATCACCAGCGTGGAAGAGTCGACCTATCGCTCACATGACGAGGTCATGAATAAGTCGACACGTCACTCTGAAGTTACCATGGTCGATCCAGATACAGTTATGGTCGACCAAGTCTGCATAGGCGAGCTATGCCTCCAGGTCGACAATAACTCAGGGGCCACCACCAAGGAGATCGCAGATGAACTAGATGACATGATTGTCGAGGAAGCTCCACACTTGGGGGCCAAGGAGAGACAGAGGGTTCGAGAGATCATTATTAAGACCCTACAGTTCAGAGACGGTCCAGAGCTAGAGGCTGTAGACGAGCTGGAATCAGTGATCTCAAATCCTTCTTATCCTGAGCAAAAGATTCAGGTTGGAAAGCAACTATCAGTTGAGGAAAGAGCAGAGATCATCGAGCTACTGAAGGAAAGCAATGATGTCTTTGCTTGGCGAGTAGAGGATATGAAGGGAATCAAGGAAGAGGTCGATGTTCACAGGTTGGAGGTCAATCCGACCATAAAACCCAAACCTCAGAGGCTGAGAAGCTTTTCTCATGACAAGGAGGAAGCCATAAAACTTGAGGTACAAAAACTCTTAAGTGCAGGTATCATAAAGGAGGCCACTCATACCACCTGGCTGGACAATGTGGTCGTGGTGAAGAAATCCAACGACAAGTGGAGAATATGTGTCGACTTCACCAATCTTAACCTTGCTTGCCCAAAGGACAACTACCCTCTACCTCGGATTGATAAGCTCGTTGATTCCATTGCTGGACATTCCACACTCAGCTTTCTCGATGCCTATTCAGGCTATCATTAGATCAAGATGCATGAAGATGATATTGTGAAGACGGCGTTTCAGGCTGCTGAAGGCATTTACTGCTACAATATGATGCCATTCGGATTAAAGAATGCGGGAGCAACCTACCAAAGGATGGTGAACAAGGTCTTTGATTCACAAATTGGTAGAAACATGGAGGCTTACGTCGACGACATGGTTATCAAAACAAAAACCGGACGTCACGTAGTCGACCTAAAGGAAACGTTCGCCAATCTACGAGCAAATGATATGAAGCTTAATCCGAGCAAGTGTGTATTTTGAGTAGCAGCTGGAAAATTCCTTGGTTTCATGGTATCACAACTAGGAATTGAAGCCAACCCAGAGAAAATCAAGGCTCTAGTCGATATGCAAGAGCCCACTAGTGTTAAGGAGATGCAGCGATTTAATGGTAGGGTGGCAACCCTAGGTCATTTCATAGCCAAGTCGGCAGAAAGGTCTCTCCCCTTCTTCAAATCTTTGAGGGGGACGAAAAATTTTGAATGGACGATCGAATGTCATTCGTCGTTCCAACAGCTCAAGGAGTATCTCGCTACTCCACCTCTACTGAGCAGCCCGACTATTAGTGAGACATTGTTCGTATATCTGTCTGCAGGTGATCAATCAGTAGCAGCCGCTCTAGTTCGAGAGGAAGAAGGGCTTCAGAAGCCCGTGTATTATGTTAGCAAGGCCCTATCAGATGTTGAAGGCAGATATTACAATGCAGAGAAGGTCGCCTATGCCTTAGTAGTAGCCTCAAGGAAGCTACGAGCTTATTTCTTGGCTCACCCCATTATGGTGCTCACAAATGCACCTTTGAAAAAGATTCTACACAAGCCGGAGAGTTCAGGTCGTTTACTCAATTGGTCGATTGCTCTCACAGAATTCGACATCGAATATCGACCTCGAAAGGCATTAAAGGCTCAAGCCTTAGCAGACTTCTTGGTCGAGCTAATGTTCACCAAGGAAGACAGCGAGGTGTGAGCTCAGAAAGAGAAAGTCAAAGGAAAAGAGCCAGAGTCCCAGCCCGTCACTATTCGACCCGATGACTGCTGGAAGGTGTACTCAGACGGGTCAGCAACAAAGAATGTTAGTGGAGCTGGGATAGTATTGATTGAACCAGAGTCTGGAACAATCTATGAGAAAGCATTGAGGTTCAAGTTTGAGGCCTCCAACAACCAGGCAGAATACGAAGCTTTGAATGCAGCTATCGAGTACGCCAAATGTTTTGGGGCGACCAAAGTTATAGCATATTGTGATTCCCAGCTGATAGTCAACCAGGTCCGAGGGGAGTACGAGGTGTTGAACTCTACTTTGATCAAATACTGCGACCTGGTAAAGGAGTTGATAAAAGACTTAGAGTTTTGGGAAATTCAGAGGATTGGTCGAGAGGACAACGAATTAGCTGACCTCCTCTCGAAGCTGGCTACTATAGATGAGCCACATGAAGAGCCTATCTCCTACCTCGAGAATCCAGTATATGAAAGGGTTCAAATTCAGTGTGTGGAAGACACCTCGAGAAACTGGGTCTATGATAAGTGTTGGATCGAAGAAATGAAGGCATACTTAGAAACAGGCGAGCTTCCTGAAGACGAGAAGACAGCTCGAACCATCAAAAAGAAAGCTCCGAGATATATTATTCAAGGAGACATGCTATTCAGGAGGTCATACACTAAGCCATTGTTGAAATGCATTCACCCCCAAGAAATTACTCAGTTAATGCACGAGGTGCATAGTGGAGTGTGTGGTGGACACCCGGGGGCCAGAACTTTGGCCGACAAACTGATTACGTTGGGTTACCAATGGCCACACATGAGAGCTGACACTCATGACTTTGTTCAGCAATGTGACCAGTGTCAAAGGTTTGCCAACCTGCCTCATCTGCCTACAACGGAGCAAACTCCAGTGATCGCTACTTGGCCGTTTGATATGTGGGGCGTCAACTTGATTGGACCCTTCCCTCCCGCCCGTGGAAACTGCAAGTACGTGATCGTGGCTATTGATTACTTCACGAAGTGGGTTGAAGCCAAACCTTTGGCCAGAATTACAGAAGAAAATGCCATCAATTTCATTCATGACTTCATCTGGTGTCGATTTGGTATCCCTCGAGCTATAGTATCAGATAACGGCCTACAATTCTCCCGGGCTTTCGAAGAAGAAATGAATTGAGTAGGGATAAAGCATTGTCAATCATCTGTTGCCTATCCTCAAGGCAATGGACAAGCGGAAGCAGCGAACAAGCTCGTCCTATCTTCACTTAAGACGGGCTTAGTTGGTCGACGTAGCAACTGGTTGGACGAACTCCCCCTTGCTCTTTGGGCAGTTCGCACAACCATTCGGGAGCCTACAGGGGAAACCCCATTCGCTCTTACATACGGGTCGGAGGCCATGACGCCAGCCGAGCTGCGATTTCCTACAGCCAGAGTGGTCTTCTTCGATCAAGAGCAGAACGACACTAACAGATTGATCGACTTGGATTTAATTGATGAGAAGTGAGACACTGCCTACTTACGAATGGTCAACTACAAGCAAAGGACAAAGAGTTACCATGATAAGAAGGTGAAGACGAGGTCATTCCAAGTAGGTAACCACGTACTAAGAAAGATCGAGGCAACAGGAAGGAGAACCCAGCAGAACAAGTTATCTCCCAACTGGGAAGGTCCCTTCATCGTTACTCGAATCATCAAAGAGGGAACCTACATGATTGCTCACCCAGGTGGTGAAGAGTTGAAGCATCCATGGCACGCCACTCACCTCATCAAGTACTACTTCTAGTTCAGCTATCTAGTTCAGCTACAAAGATTAGTTCAGTTTTAGTTTTAGCTCTCCACTTTGGATGTAAGCATGTTTCTACTTCGATAAAAGTTGCTTTTACATTAATTTTCGACAGACTCGATTCTTAATCAGTCTCGTTCTAACAAGCTCGATTCTTAATCAGCTTCGTTCGTTCAACAAGTCCAACTCTTAGTCGACTTAATTCTAACAGACTCGATTCTTAATCAGTCTCGTTCTAACAAGCTCGATTCTTAATCAACTTCGTTCATTCAACAAGTCCGACTCTTAGTCGACTTAATTCTAACAGACTCGATTCTTAATCAGTCTCGTTCTAACAAGCTCGATTCTTAATCAACTTCGTTCATTCAACAAGTTCGACTCTTAGTCAACTTAATTCTAACGGACTCGATTCTTAATCAGTCTCGTTCTAACAAGCTCGATTCTTAATCAGCTTCGTTCGTTCAACAAGTCCGACTCTTAGTCGACTTAATTCTAACAGACTCGATTCTTAATCAGCTTCGTTCATTCAACAAGTCCGACTCTTAGTCGACTTAATTCTAACAGACTCGATTCTTAATCAGTCTCGTTCTAACAAGCTCGATTCTTAATCAACTTCGTTCATTCAACAAGTCCGACTCTTAGTCGACTTAATTATAACGGACTCGATTCTTAATCAGTCTCGTTCTAACAAGCTCGATTCTTAATCAGCTCCGTCCATTCAACAAGTCCGACTCTTAGTCGACTTCGTTCTAACGAGCTCGATCCTTGATCAGCTTCGTTCATTTAACAGATCCGACGTCTAGCTCGACCTCATGTTGAAAAGCCCAACCTTTGGTCAGCTTCGCTCTCTTAAACAGGTTCGACTCTTAGTCAATCTTGTTTGCATAAACTATACAAGTCCAAGGTCGATTGAATTATCAAAAATCGTTTCGACCAAAAGCCTATAGCGACTCATCTATTCTACTAAAATCTAGCTCGACATTCAAGACAAATGGTTGGATCAAAGAAAAACAGATTCAAGAAAAGTCAGCTACGATTAAACAAAGGTTCAGTCCCCCAAATCGGGCTAGGACTTGAACAAATAAAAGTTAAGAGTTGGTACGCCTCCCAAAAAGCTGAGCCAAGGCATCTACACACGCACAAAACAAAAGCAAAAAATTGTTTGGAACTTGTTCGTTACACTGCCATTCAAATTAAAATTCAGCTAGTCGGATTGTCTACAACGTGGTCACTTGTAGAGGCTGGATCGACTTCAGTTTGGTCACTTACAGCAGTCAGCTCACCCAAAGCTCTCTCTTGTTGATCTGTGTGGACGATCTTCCTCGAGTCACTGATAGTATACTTTGGGGTATCCTCTTCGAAAGCCAGCTCATCAGGCTCCTCAAGCTCAGCCAGAATGGTATTTAAATTAACCGTCTCGACGGGAGGAGGGACCCAAGGCTCTGCTTCTGCCTCTGCATCGTCCTGGGCAATGATATCCAAGTCGTTCTCAGTAAAGGGTACTAGATGGTGACCCTGGCGAGCTGCCATGTTGTATTGATCCTCTGAAGCCCATTTAGCTAGTTGCTCCACTGATATGTTGATGGAGGGGTCCACCAAAATACGTCGAGCCATATGGCTCTGACCCACATCAAAGAATCCCCTCGCCCTCTCAGTGACATAAGCATGAAGCTCATCACTCTCCTTATAAGCTTTCACTGCCTCCTTTCCAGCAGTTTCCTTGGCAGCACTCACAGCGACAGACAGCTCCTCCTCCCATCGAAGCCGAGCAGCTTTAAGCTCTTCATTCTTAGTTGCCAAACTGACGGCGCCTTCCTCCAACTGTTGGGTCGCCAGTTCAAGATATTGTACAACCTTCTCCTTGTTCAACTTGAGGGCACCGAGCTCCTTATTGGCCTCTCCTAACTTGCCCCAGGCTTCTTCCTTAGACTTCACCTCATTATCCTTGACCAGCTTCAGAGCCTCATATGCCACATACAAGTCGGAATGCTCTTCCTTCAGTTTGGCGAGTTCCTCCTTCAGCTTAGCATGATCATCCCCCAGTTCCTTCAGCTCTTCATTCTTGCAAGCCAGCATGATCATGGCCAGCCTCTCTTGCTCCTCAGCTGCCTTCCAGTAGCTAGTCGATAGTTCAATCATAGCAAGAGACTGAAACGACGAGTAAAAACAGGGGATTAGATCGACCTAAATTGAATCGAAAGTTACGGACAAACGAAAGAAAGGAAAGACAATGATGCTAAAAGATTACAAGTGTTACCTCGAAGTGGGCCAGCCCGAACCTGGCACGGCAGACTTCTGGAGGCAGAGCTCTATTAGTATATTTCTTGACCAAATCTTGGTCAGTTGCTCTCCTTACCACCACCTGGCCGTACTCCAGCTCGGGATACTCTCTGGCCAGGCAATTCACCCCAGTAAGAGGAGAAACTGCACTCAACTCATCTACTCGAGCTTGAACTAGCTCGACATAAGAAACCCGGATAGGAGAGGACTGGGGGCCCCTAGCATCAGCATCCACCTGTTCTGTAGCCTCAACCTGCTCAGATGTCGAGCTTACCTTAGACTTTCCAATCTTAATCTTCTTACTGAGAGGAGCGTCATCCTCCTCATCTTCCTCATCAATATCTATGATGGGCGACTTGGTCTGGGAGTTAACCTTGGACTTGGACTTAGCCTGAGCTTGAGTCCTTGTCCGAACGACCTCCCGTATTGGCTCCACAATTTGCTCGGTCCCAGCGACCTCAGCAGCATCGCCCTCCTCAACCCCTTGGGCATCTCCTTCAACTCGTTCCTCCTCCAGCTCCTCAAGATTGTCTTCTGCGGGAATGTACTGGGTAGTATATTGATCAACTAGCTTCAGGAGCTCGTTGCGCTTGGCTCCCTCGGCCTCACGGTTCTCCCGAGCATTGGCAGCTCTGCAACTCCTCTTGCTTTTCCTAACATCGATAGCGCGCCTCATGTTAGCTTCCTGAGCAGGAGTCAAAACTGCACAAAATCAAGGCAATAAAGTGTTAGCTCGACAATTCAAGAAAGTTCTATGTACGAGCTACTAGTTCTACATATGAGCAAGTTATCTACGAGCTAAAAGTCATAACAACACATTCTACGTACGAGCCAAAAGTTCTACGTTCGAACTATGACAGGACGAGTAAATTCTTATCACCAACGTGCTCCCCATTCTCCTTACAGTAATTGGGCGTCTTCTGGCAAAGTGTGCATTTCTTCTCAAACCTACCCAAGGCATGGGTCACCCAATCCGGATATATCATGCACCTTACAACAGGGACCAGAGGCTCTACATCCCCAGTTCCAAGCATCATCCCAGCTGATGGAACCAATGGAACCAATGTAGGCTTCAAAGAACGACGACCTTGCATTCACTACTTAACTTACTTGTTTACTTGCAACAAGTCCCCGGCAACGGCGCCAAAAACTTGATGGAGAAAAATTCCTCTAGTAATAAAAACCGAGCAAGTGTACTCACTACCGGTGTAGCAGTATGCACAAGCAGGGGTCGAACCACAGAGACTTGTTGGTAAACAAATGCAGTAGAAGTAATGAATATAGTAACCACAGATTTTTAATTTGAGAATAATAATCTAATCCTAAAACAGAAATAACAGATTAAAACTAAAGAACGCGATTTAAAACGAGCAGAATTAACTCGGATAACCACGGAGATTCACGGATTGGATTCACAATTACTTTCACCCTATGCTATTTTTATTGAAAACATTAATCTCAAACTATGATTCATTCACAAAAGTAAGGATTGGGACGGTGTGGTGCCCGGATTGCAACCCTTTTAATTATTATCAAAGGCTGCGTTTTTACATTACGGCCACACAACAATCAAATAATTAATCAACACAATAGAATGTTAAATCTAAACCCTTTTGATTTCTATTATGGCCTCAATTAGGTTTAATCTTCGAACCAGTGTTCAATTGTATCAATCCCCAAATTAACGGCAGAATCAATACCCAAATAATTAAAAGATTAATGTTTCGAAGAACTAGAAAGAGATCGGTGGGAAGAATTAAATTAATAACATAAAGATCTAGTAATCGCTACAACCAATCCGCAAATCTAAAGAACTTAGCTACGCAAAGACATAACGAAAACAATAATGATCATAAAATAAAAGAACATCAAAACCTGAGAGATCCGGAATTGATGAACAATAATTGTCTCCGACAACTCAAAACCTAGAACACTAATAATATCCAAGATTGTCCTTTTAAAAACTGCTATTGAAGTATATATACTTTAGGGGCAAAAATACAAGGAAAAATGTGCGAAAAGTCGAGACTCCGCCCATCATAAGTTGCCGAAATTGCACTGAAAACGGACAAGCGCGCCGCTCAGGTTGGCGCGCCCGCGCACTTCGGGCGTGAGCCACTGGCCTTCAAAACGACGTGTCACTGAGCGCGGCCGCTCGGGTTAGCGCGCCGCGCTTGTTGGCCGAGAATTGGTCTTTCAAAATCTTGGCTGGAGAGCGGCCGCTCTTGCGGTGAAAGCGCGGGCTCTCTGTTGCAGAGGCATCTCGAATTATTTTCCAATTTCCTTGCTCTGCTCCGCTCCAACTTGGTTTCCTTGCCATTTTATTGACCAAAATCAACACTTAATCATCCTTTTCCCCTGTACTCATAAACACTCAACAACAATATTAAAACAACATAAAACCCGGAATTTTGAGCCTAGAATAGGTTCGTAAACATGTAAAATGGGTGTGTAAAAACACATCCATCACCAGCCTAGATGAAATTATTCTTGGTAGTGCCTAAAACCTCCCAGCTGATGGGTCCCTTAGCCGTCAGCTCGACCAACCTCTTATACAGATCGATATGCAGTAGGGCTCCCAGTGATCCTGCTCTCTCATTACTTTGGAGTCAGTATTGGGCAAAGGGAACTCCCATCCTAACATGCTCTCCACAACCACCACATGAGAGTTCCAACCACTAGCCTTACCAAGGAGGTTGATAAATAACTTAGGGGATTTGGGTTTGGAAGGAGTGCTTATCCCGTCGACCTTATCAAATTTGACGCTAAAAAACTCCCTAAAAACCCTCATACAGGGCTCGTACCCCAAAAAACGACACACCACAGCGAAACAAACCAAAACCCTACAAGTGTTAGCCCCCAGCTGGAGGGGTAGGGCATCCATACATTCCAAGAATTCGTTAATGAATGGATCCAATGGCAATCTCAGGCCGGCCTCAAATTGACCATAGAAGAAGGCAACTTTGGTGGAATCCTCCTTGTAAGTATCACCAAACTGGGCCATAAAATCCTTGTTGCTATAGATGGATACATCGAATTCCTCCTTGCTCACCTCACAGAAGTTGTAAATCATCTCCAACCGAGATGGAAAGTTTTGCTTCCCTCTCTTTGGCCTAGGAGCCACATAGCCCCTTTCATTCCTCCCAGGCACAACGGAGGAATCGAAGGCATTAACAATACGAGGGCTTGAGGAGGTCGAGGCTGAAGCTCCCCCTTGAGTCGTCATATCTGTATAAGAAGAGGAAACAGGGGAATCAGTCATATACGCAGTTTCAAGGGACCTAACAGACAAACTAAGGGGCGACCTAGATTCCCCCAGAAATCCTATTCTATTCCTAAGAAAAGAGGGTTTGTTGGAACCTTGGACGTAGAACACAGCTATATGGTCGAGGAGTTCATGGAAAAGGTTGAAAGACACCATTCTTGGGTCATTTGACTCTAAAGCACCTAGATTTTCTCCTACGGGCAATCCTAGTTCAGTAAAGCGCAAGCCCCACCGGGTCAAAATTGAGGAACATTCCTCCACCGTCATCTCTCTCCATACCCCATCCAAGTGTTTATAAACTCTACAATTGACATTGCAGTAGCCATACCAGGCTCCAGGTTCAGTACTGAAAGTCCTAGCCATGGCGAAATCAAAGAATATGCAGAAATTAAGCCCTAATGCTAAGAGGTAGGAGGAATACCTTAGTTAATTCGAACGAAGAGGGGTTACTGTGGAAGACGAAAGCTCGATTTAACTCAGCTGCCGTTTCGTTACCTTCGCCGGAGTTATGCAAGAATTCGGAGAGAGTAAAAGTTTGAAAAGGAAAAGGATTTGGGTATTTATATTTTCCGAAATTGAGGAGGAAAAAAAATTCAAAAGTTATTTTCCTAATTAAATGAGGAAAACAGTTCCCAGGGTGGTTCCCCAAACGTCAAAACAGTAATGATTGCCAAATACGGCGCTTCCAATGATCTAACCGTTCAAGCAATCAATGATCAGGATTGAGCCACGTCACCATCAGTCGGGTAAATCTCAACTCAAGCTTCGGCCTGCGAGTTATGGTAAGCTTCATCAGAATATCTTTAACTTCCTGCTCGACAAAGTCAACTCAGAAAGTTGGGGGCCACTGAATATACCAAAAGTGTCGAGTTGGGCCAAGCGAGTAAAGCCCAATCCACAAGCAATTATTGCCACCACATTCTCAGTGGGTTTGGCCCAATTATAACTAGGCCCGAGGCCCATCAATAGGATCAGTCGACCTAAGCATCGTCCGACCTGCGAGGTCCCGACCTAGCTTGGTCCGACTCTACGATCCAGATTCTATTCCGGGTACGGTCCAGCCCTACCCATCAGTCAGGTCGACCTAATCCCAACAGGCGACCTCGACCTGCCAAGTAAATGTCGACCTAATGAAGTAAGACGTACGCACCACACTTTCCATAACTGGTTCCCTATAAATCAGGAGCCATTCAAGGACACGTTCTCAAGACACGTAACTGTCCCTTAAATTACAAGATTCATGCAGTCCTACCAAATATACCACACATCAAGCAGCTATAAATATAGGACAACCACAACGGTTCCAAGGTAACTGCAATTTTGTCATTTGAATCTTCTTTGTTAATACAATATTTGCTCCCCGAAACACCATACTTACTCTCACGCCCGAGGGTCTAAGTCGGAGACAAATCCGGCTAGTCGTGGGTTCTGATTTCAGGTCAAGGAGTCAAGTGATTGGTTCTGCCACATGGACGAAGATTGAAAAGCACATTTCCTGCGGCATCATGTGTGTTAGTCAGAAGAAGTGGATCCCTCTTCGGAGGACAAATGCGCACCGCACATGTGGCGTGATCCATTACTTTTTATTATTTTGATAGGTGTGCGGGCTGGCTTGTTTGTGCCATCTTCCTCGTGGGCGGATGGTGGCTTGTCACTTTCCTTTTAGTGGATGGTCCTCTTTTTCTTTGTCTAGCACTTGCATTTGTCTGGTTAGAACAAATGGTTAGACCAAGAGTTAGTTGTAAATTTTGAAAGGAATGCGACATTAACCTCGTAGAAGCTAAACACAATGAAAAATCCAACCTAATTGATTGGAGATCCCAAGATCTAGATTTTTAAAGAGACAACCTAACTGTTAACATACTTGTAATGTCACAGTGAATGTCAACCCCAAGTCCGTTTCTAAAGTGACATCCCCAAATGAAAGGTTAATCTTATAGCTTTTGATGATGCTTGTGCTTCGAAAATGTCGATTGGGGTATTCACCTATGTGAGAGAGAAGTAGGGCTGCTTCGGGGAGAATTGTATGAGACTCAATTCTTAGACCCTCTCACAGAACCAAACATTATGTTCAGGGACACGAATGAACATAGTTATGAGAATTGAACTATGTTAGGATGATACTTGTGTCAAGTATATGATCGGCTACACAAAAAGCATAATGTTTAATGACATCACATCTATTGAGTTGAGAGTAGAGTAAATATGATTGTATGAGCGAAGGTTCAAAGGGAACACCCCTGCCTATCGTATGCAAGTTTTCGTCTGCCGAACTTTATCACCAACTTTTCTCGAGTCAATTTATATTCATGTGGGGGATTGTTGAAAAATTTATCCATTAATGCGAATGAGAAATTGATTATCTCTAGTTAAAGTGGAATCCAATATGTGACCTTTGAGTTTGTGGATAATTAACCAAAAATTGAATTTCTTTTTAAGGAATTATGAATCTTTTATGTTTGGATTGTTACAAAAACAAATATGTATTAATTCTCATGATTTCTCTTTTATTTATGGATTAATTTCTCTAATTAAGTTCGAGAATATGTAACAACAAAAATCATAATGTTGAGGTAAGTTATACAAGGCTAATGTCAATTAATCCTAAGTTTCATACATGTTCTTCATATATTAGTTGTTGCCTTTTTTCTTGGCTAAAAAGAAGAAGATAGAGAAGACAGAAACATGATAGGAGAGTCTCATGTTGTAACTTTAGAGCATAGGATTCTATTGTCTAAAATTTTATTTTGGTCTTTCTTTTTGAAGTTTTTGTTGCTGATTTAGTTCAAACATACGTTCAATTCGTCGGGAGACTTAAGTGCGGAGTTGCACCCGGTTCGTCTGTTATATCATATGAGACTATCGCCCGTGAAAGCCTCGAGCACTATTAGAAAGGAGGACAAATTAGTCTTAAAGAAAATATATAACACATCGGACACAATTGAATCAAGATGACTTACATACAGTTTCTCTTTTCATTTTCTATTTTCTATTGCAAATTGTATTTCAATTTTATTGTAACCCTTTTATATTGTGCTCATTATATAAGATTTTGTCCAACAAACGATTGCAAAAGTACGTTACTCGTAAATATCACTAACGAGTACATTGTATTATATGAAATATATGCAAAAGTACTTTCAACAATTTTAAATAAGAATATACTCCCTCCGTCCCACATTAGTTGAGACTTCTTTCCCTTTTGGGCCGTCCCACGTTAGTTGAGACTGTCCAAAATGGCAAAGGAATCTTCACTATTTACCCCACTCATTCTCTCTCCTATTTCACTTTTACACTCACAACATTCTCTCTCCTAACTATTCCTCCCACTCATTCTCTCTCCTATTTAATTCTTCATACTCACAACATTTTTTTTCACTTTTTCTCTCACTTACTTTTCCTTAATTGGTGTGCCCAAAAAGTTAGTCTCAACTAACGTGGGACGGAGGAAGTATATTTTAATCTTCTAATTACAAACTACACATTAACTATTTGCACGAAAATAAAAAAAAAATGTTAGCAGAGTAAATATTGTGAGTATAAAAATTAAGTTATGAGAGATAAAGTGGGATAGTGAATACAATAATAACTGTATTATTGTTGTTAATATGACATGTAAGTATTATTAATATAAAATTAATAATATACTTTTATTTTATAAAGTGTATAGTTTGTAAAATAACGCCCTATAACAAAAATGTGTAATTTGTATGAAATAGAAAGAGAAAGTATATACTCCCTCCGTTCCAGTAGAACCCGCACACTTACTGTTTGTACGAGAATTAAGAAAAAAGTTAGTGGAAAAAATGTTCTGAGTATGAAAAGTGAGGTTGGAGAGAGAAAGTGAGGTAGAAAATAGTGATTTGATTGGTGTTGTGAGTATAAAAGTAAAGTAGGAGAGAGAATTAGTGGGTAGAATAATAATTTTTTTTTGGCATTTTAGGAAGTGTGCAGTTTGTAATGGGACGCCCAATGAGAAAAGTGTGCAGGTTGCAGCGGGACGGAGGGAGTGTCCTGCTACAATCCGTATGGTTACTGTTTGCACGTAAATTAAGAAAAAAGTTAGTGGAATAAGTGTCGTGAGTATGAAAAGTGAGGTTGGAAAGAGAAAATGAGATAAAAAATAGTGAGTTGATTGGTGTTGTGAGTATAAAAGTAAAGTAGGAGAGAGAATTAGTGGGTGAAATAATAAAAATTCTTTGTCATTTTAGGAAGTGTGCAGTTTGTAATGAAACGTCTAATGAGAAAAGTGTACAGCTTGTAGCGGGGCGGAAGGAGTATATATTATCTCTCTAATTTTTATAAATTTTTATCTAAAAAATGTACACATTGTTACCGGACGAAGGAAATAATTTGTTGAGTTGCAGGTCATGATATTGGGGCAGAGAGAAGAAGGGCCCATTAGGCCATTTATGACTCACGCTTAACCCAATAATATAATGTGAACTAATCCAACAAACGAAAGATCCTCTTTAATGCGCCAAACCTTTCCCGGTTTCAATCCTGTACGACTTGACCCAATGATATCTACCCTAACTTCTTCAAAATCCTTTCAACTAATCCACTGCGTACACGTGTCTTGATAAGCATCTTTGCATTAACTCCTCATTAACTACACTTTTCCCTAAATTAATTTTTGTATTTTTACCAAAAACTATCTCAAAAAAAAGATACTACTCCCTTCCTTCGTCCCATGATAAATGTTTCGAAACAAGTTCGGCATGGGAATTAAGAAATACTCCCTCCGTCCCAGCGAAAGAGCCATTTATTTCCTTTTTGGGCGTCCCATTTAAAAAGCCACTTTCCCAAAAAGGAAACCTTAAATCACTATTCTCTCCACTCATTCTCTCTCCTACTTTACTTTTACACTCACAACATTCTCTTTCTTACATCACCTCCCACTCATTCTCTCTCCTATTTAATTTTTCATACTCACAACATTTAAACTTTTTCTCTTTACTACATCACATTTTTTATTTTGCGTGCCGGACAAATTTTGTGGCTCTTTCGCCGGGACGGAGGGAGTAAGTATATACTCCCTTCGTCCCATACCTACGTGCACACTTTTCATTTTGGGCGTTCCAAACCTACATGCACATTTCCTAAAATGGAAAGGAATCTTTACTATTCCCTCCACTCATTCTCTCTCCTACATTATTTTAATACTCACAACACCATTATAATTTACTATTCCCTCCACTCATTCTCTCTCTTATTTTATTTCACACTCACAACACTTTCAATATAATACTCCCGCCTTAATTTACGTGAAAAGTCAAACTAGGCACCAAGGTCCGGGACGGAGGGAGTATAATGTAAAAAAGTGTATAGTGAAATAAATGTTGTGAGTATGAAAGTGATGTAGAAAAGAGAAAGTGGGGTAGAGAATAGTTAGTGGATATTTATTGTGAGTATGACAAGTGGGTCCCACAAATAAAAAAGTAATAAAAAACTTTCCTTTTTTGGGTTGAGACATTTTAAATGAGACGCCAAAAAAAAAAGTTGGGACATTTGAACCGGGACAGAAGGAGTATTATTTGCAAAAAAATATGTAAGTTGTTATATTACAAAAAAATTATTTTCTTTTCTTTCTTTTTTAATCTTTTTTTTTCTTTTCAATTAAATAACTGATAAATTCATTTATCAGTTTTTTTAAGAAGTATTTGTGCTTGATTTTTTGTTAAACAATTGATAAATGCATTTATCAGTTATTTGAGATAAACAAAAAAAATTGTAATATTTATAAAGTTTTTTTGTAACATGCAACTTGTGTGATTTTTTTTATTTTATACTCCCTCCGTCCCAAAATATTTGTCCCATTTGACTTTTTTGTTGAACTTTGACCACAAATATATGACAATTTAATTATGTTCATGAAATTATAAAAATTCCTATTGATTCACCATTAATAATATTATCAACAACAATTTTTAGAATTTCATGAACATGATTAATCTCTCATAAATTTGTGGTAAAGTTCAACAAAAAAAAGTTAAATGAGACAAACATTTTAGGACGGAGGGAATAATAATCATCTTTCAAAAAGTAATTTTTGATAAATGCTCATTAATTGTTCTTAATCACATAACTCATTTTCATTTTCAGTACAAACAAAAACGGCAGTAAATGTTGGCATTTATTTTCACAATTGCCTCTGAATAATATATTTACACTTCCAGGCTTTACTTTTATTTGTTGTTATCACTCTAGCCCTTCCTCAGTTTTATAAGATAACTAGTCTAAGCCCGTGTACAAGGTCACATTTTTTATTTTTTATGTTTTTAATTTTTTTTTAAGGACAAAATGGGAAAGAGATAAATGTATGAGGGCAAAATGAGAAATTTCGCTAATGTACTGTTCATACTACTACTACTGTTCAAAAGGGGGGTTTGTTTCATACTATAGATGTTGTTGATCATATTTGCTTCAAATGTCCCCACCAAGATCTTAAATTTAACACTCTCATTGACCCAAAAATTACTCCGCTTGAATATTAGAATCAATATAATTAATTATATTGAATTTTTATAAAAAATAATAATTCTGGCAAAATTTTAAATTTTGTTATTGATAATTTATCTAACATTCTCGTATATTCTCATAATGATTGAACTTTTAGAATCTATTTTTTTTTTTAAATCGGTCTTTTTTTATTAACGAATGCATTGAACAATTACAAGAGTGACACTTTCAAGTTTTTTAATGGAAATTGAACCCCTGATCTTTCATATAGAAAGGAATACAAAATTACTAAATTTATCAAAAAAAAATAAAAATTGTTTCAATAATAATTTTTAAAATAGATGCAACAATGTAAATAGGTAATTGTAGCAGCGAGCTCCTTAAACAAAAAAGGAAAAATATTAATGCAATCGCAATTTCCCAACTAATAGAAACATAAACACTAATAAGCAAACTCAATAGAAAGTAATCAATCCAAATCAAAGTAAAATAGAAATTGACATTTTATTATTTCAAATTGGAGTAGGTTGATTATTGCTTTGTTAAGAAGCTTAAAAGTTGTTACAAAACCAACCACATTTATATCATTTCCATTTGACCATTTCAAGTTTGGTCAAGAACATGTGGGCTAAAGTGTGACACAAAAGGAGGGTATGATTGTCAATAAGTGATAAGTAAATCATATCACCACATTACATGGTGGTATTACAAGATTGTAGGGATTATGATCATTTCAGTTCGTTAATACAATCTTGACCCGATAAAATTATCTTGATAATTCATTAATTGACTACATAATCTCATTATATGCGAACATCAGAACAGAAAAAATAATAATTAACGTCGTTACTTACTTCTATCTTATCTAGATTAAGCTATAAAAATGTTGTTCAAATTTTATGATTAGAAAGCATTGCATAAAATAAAAAATGAATTTAAATATTGTATTTTGGGAAAAAATGAGAATTACTTTTTTAAGTTATTCACATGATTTTATAGTACCTATCCATCATGGGTCAAAGTAGAGTCAAAAGGGGTATCAGAAAAATGATGTATGACATCTTTACCAACATTAAATAATAAATTTGGATCAAAATTAATGAGATCATGAATATCAATACTCCCTATCCATTTTTATTATCCTTTTAAATAGCCTTAAAAGTAATAATTTTAATTAATGTAGTTTTATAAATATAAACTTGTAAAAATATTTAGTCAAATGAGCATCCTTTTCTTTTCATTTGACACAAAAGAAATACCTTCTCAAATGCATTATAACGCTCACAACATTATTAAGATGTAGAAATGAAATACTCCCTCCGTCCCATTGATAGCTTCACTTTTTATCAAAACGAGTGTTTTAAAAACTTTATCTTTTCTAAAATGGCAAAGAATCTTTACTATTTCACCCACTCATTCTCTCTCCTATTTCACTTTTATACTCACAACACTTTTCAAATTGACTATTCACTCCACTCATTCTCTCTCTTATTTTACTTTTACACTCACAACACTTTTTTTACTTACCTTTTTCCTTAATTTGCTTGTCATGCTCAAAATGATGAACATATAAACGGAACGGAGGGAGTATAATTTTAAAATTCAATTGATAATTTAACCGAGTGTCTGAAAAGTAGTTATGTCACAACTTTCGGTACCAAAAAAATGTAAAAATGAAACATAATTTCAAATTTTAAATGATAATTTATCTAAATGACTGAAAAACATCTACGTAACAACGACTTATGATATACTGATATAGATAGATAGACAGATAGATTAAAATGGTTACAAGCACATTTTGTAGGCTTATGTATTATTTCCATCAAGTGAACAAAAAGTATGTTGCATTATGAAATTTTATCACTAGTATTAGCTGGTCCATGTGCGTTGATAAATAATTTGTTTTCTTTAATTAAGTGGAAAATTAGTTGACCAAAAAGGAGTAAAATTAAAAAATATAAAATAAAGCAGATAGAATATGTAAATAATCAAAAGATTAGGGGGGCATCCAAACAAAACTAAAGACAGCGCTAATGCGCACCCCACCCCACCTCAGCAAACCGAATACTACGACTTGTACTTGTACAGCTACCTCGCTTTCTTTCTCTCTCTCTCTCTCTCTAGAAATATATTTATTTATACTTAAACGTGTGTGAAGTTTGGGGTTTGGAGAGGTTGTGAATGAAGAATGAAGGAAATGATTAGGCAAAGAATGAAGAAGTTGCAGAGAGGAAATTCATCGGCGTCTGATAAATCCGGCGAGCGAATTGATTTCAAGTTCTCCAGCTTTCAGGCTCTTCAGGTATGTCTTTCTCTTCTGATTCTTTTTTAAATTTGATTTAATCATATGTTTGTTCAATTTCTTAATTATATAGGAGTATATATTTTTTTCTAATATTTTTTTTAATCAGAATTTATAGTTTGTTTGGAGGTTAGAAATTGGGTCAGTTCAGTGATTGAATTTTGTTGAGCATTTTTCTTTGTTAAAATTGTTAAATGAGAATGAATGTTGGTGGAAATCTACAATTCATGCAAATTGTAGATGAACGTGATGAGGTTGACTCTTGGAGTTGTGACTTGTTATTTGTTAATGTTTCAATCCGCACAAGAGTTGTCAACATTTGGTTTTATATCAAAAAGATGCAGAGTGTTTTTGGTTAATGTTTCAATTTAATTTATTTGTTTATTGCCTGGGGATCCCCATGGATGTAGAACTTCTCTTTGCTCTTTTGGCATTAGTGACATGGTAATAAATTTGGAAATAACAATAATCAAGAATGAACTCTTTAAAGATAACTTTACGCGATCCATGAAAGAATCATTTAGAAACTTCGTATTAAATCCAAAAAGAAAAACCCCATAAAGACGGTCCATCTTATGGCTATATTATTCCAACTCTCAAATTAGGTATACCCAGAAAGCTGGGAGAGTATAATTGCATGGAAATTAGTACGTATGTTAATCTCAAAGGTGGATGTTCCTTTGGAAGAAATACGTTACAGTATATAGAGGTTTAGTCTGGCTAGCTAATGGCTGCACTCAATGTCTGCCCCCTCTACTTTCTAAAGGCCACCCTGTGTGTTTAACATTGTTGACTTCTAAATGAAACAGAAATTTATCACTTTGAGTCATTCTTTATTGCCTTCGGTTATAAGTTATGAATCTGTAAACGGGGAGTTCTAATATCTTACAGTTATTTGAATCCTGTTGTCAAAGTTCCTTATTTATTACCATGATAATAGCCTCTTTGACGTTCCTCATTCGTTCGGAAAATTCCTTGTTACTGTAATAATTCCTATACCTCTACCAAAATACAAGAAATTGAAAATCTTTACTTTTTATGGATGTTTGAACAATCAACGACGAATCTAGATTGTGTTCTGTCATTGATGAGCTCACCTAATGCTCTATTATTCATTGTAATATAGTTGATGTTGCTCATCTTTTCCTTTGTAACTCTCACCAATCTAACTAGTAACCACACTTACGCATGAACCAACATGGTAGATTGTAAGTAATTGACGATTTAACTGAAACAAAGCTTTACCGTCTGTTAAGCACTTGCAATGCGGCTTGTTCACTGTGTTTTTTTTTTCTTCACTTTTAGGTACCCAAAGGATGGGATAAGCTTTCTGTTTCTCTCGTGTCGGTAGAAACAGGGAAAACAATTACCAAAACTGGAAGGGCATCTGTATGGAATGGAAATTGCCGATGGACGGAGACTTTATCAGAGTGTATATGGGTTCACGATGACTCGAAAGAGCTTGAGCAGAGCCTCTACAAGCTTATTGTTTCCATGGTCTGAGTCCTTTTGCCAACTACCAATAAATCTGAACTTTTTTCAATATGAATAATCTGTCTCTATTTCTGTATTTCCGTCTTTTCCCTGTATTTTCTTTGATAATTTCTGTCAATGTCAATGTCTAATGATGTGCCTATGACAGGGGTCTGCTAGATCTGGCATCCTGGGTGAGATTACAGTTAATCTGGCAAGCCACATGAGCTCACCAACTTCTGCTCCTATTGCATTACCTCTAAAGAATTGTGACCAAGGGACAATTTTACAGGTCAGTCATCATCATAAGCGTCTACATTGTTGTTCTTTACTGCTAGAGTAATACACATGGAGAAACCTCTTATAGTTCGATAGGGTTCTTCAGAGTAGAGATTTATTTGGTGGCATTTGATAAGAAACAAATTTAAGGAGCTAGTTGAAATAAACCTGTCTGATAGAAGCCTAATGTCATACCAAATGATCATAAGAGGAGCATAGTGTGCTGTGGGATGTTAAATACAACTTGGCCTTAAGGAGGCATGCTTTTGCCTATGTATGGAAGACAACAATTTAGCTGGATTATTACGCAAGTATCTATTGAGAAAGATATGCCTTGGAACCCATGAAGTCCTCATGGTTTCCTTACTTTCTCTTGGCATAATCTTCTCTTGATAGTTGACGCTCTGCATCATATTTCATATGATTGATCCATAGTCAAACCATTCTCACGTATTCCACGGACTCGAAAATAGCTCTGGATGCATTTCTTCAATTTTATAATCCTTACATGATGTTTATGAAATCTTCATTTGTGCCTTTTCCAGTTTCCTTATATAGAATGATTAGTATGTGATAACTGTTATAGATGCTGTAATTTAGTACCCCTCCTTACTGTCCCGATAGAAGAGATGGGCATTCCTTTTTTGGTCATTTTATTTGACGAGTAATATTTCCCGTTAAGGAATTTTCTTAACAACGAATTGACCATATCGACTCAATTTTTTTCTCAATTATCTGAATTCAAAACTGACACCTTTTTGAATTTATATATTTTGAGGGGGAATCTAGACAATTAGTCGATTTTTTAATACTTTCTTAATTTGCGTGTTTAGTCAAATATTGCTCTTCAATTAGAACTGAGGCAGTATATCTTTGACCATTGCTATTTCCCTATCTTATAAGAAGAAATATGAGTTGCAGCACGTGTTTCTTAAGTGAAGTAATTTCCAACCCTTGGCCTCACTGCAAAATTAGTAATTTAGTAGGCCATTTCTATGAAAAACTCATGCGTACTCAGGAACTGGCACGAGAAAGTAATCTCGTGAAAATGCTCTGTTCCATTTACCATTCAGGCTCAAACTATTGTCAACACCTAGAAGGCTCTACATGTGACTCCTAGCCCACTTTGATACTTGGGGTTGATAAGCCTAACAATAGTTCCATCTCACTTATGGTGGTTTGTCATGGGCTGCCTCAAGGCAGCTTACAGCCTGGCTCCATTGATCTCGTTCAAGTAGCTATCCGGTGCTTTGCCAGGGAACTTGAGCTCTATGGTTAGATTTGCAGCTATGCCACAGTAGGGGCTATTTGACGCGACCCGGATTTCGGGGTCCTATTTGTAACCACAAACCAGGTGCGTGAACCCTGCTATAAAACCAAATAAATACCATAAACATGTATAACACACAAGCTACACTGGCTCGACTACACAACAACAATACCAACAGCCACCACAAGCTAACTGTCACAACTGATAAACATGACAAACTAGAGTTATACACAACTCTAAACAAGTCTGGCAACACTTGCCGACAACAAAAGAATAACAACTACTAAATCACGAAAATTATACTAAGCTACCCAAATACAAAATTTAAATAACTGAGTACAACCAACGTACTCACCAACATAAACATATAAAAGCTTTGTACAACAACTACATAAAAGATTAACAAAATACACAGAGATCCCCGCTAAGTCGTACCTCACTATGCGAAACCACACGATCTCCTGTAATCTAAGGAAAACAAATAAACAAGAAAACGGGGTGAGTCAAAACTCAGCAAGCTACTAATGCAACTACATGGTATGGTATCATGCATATTATAATGTAACAACAATAACCGTAAAGTATAGTTAATAAGTAATGCTATAATCAATAAACACATATCATATAACATATAACATGAGAGACTATGCCAACAAATCGTGCATCAAATAATAGCTGAAGTAAACGCATAACAAATGATATGTGATCGAGGTTCTCCCTCCGATCGTCTTCACCGACCTTATCTCTCTTCTGGTACATGTGCAATGCAGAAGCACCCACGTGCGATACGTGTCGCATCCACGGGGCCAGTGAATCGGATATTCGTATTCACGTAACGTCCTGGTCCCTACAACCCAGGAACAAATCACGGGAAACTAGCTTGCCAAAGTTACGCATTGCTATAACAATGGAGTTTTAAACCCGAACCGCGGCCAACAGAGGGGAACAGTCACAGATGTATTAACCCACGATTATTACTTAGCCCTAGCACTCGCGATAATCGTGCGCCAATACACCTCCAAACACATATTCCAGCTGGACTCAAATGCAATGGCACAAGTAGTTGTTTACTAGTTATAACCATATCAAAATTAGGCCATAAACTAGTAAACCTATCCATAAACCACATGAACTATGTAATCATGTTGTTCAATATTAACATGCAAACGTACGCAATATTTGCAAGCTGCAATCAAAACCATGTCATATAATGTGTTCACCATAACATAATCAATCCATGTTAGAGTCCATAAATATTAGACTCCAAGTAACTAACAATCCAGGACATATTGTACTTATTCACATTCATCTTACATGTATATAATTGCCAACAATAATTTAACTCATTAGAGGTTACCCATTATACCTCGCAAATATTTCGCTTTCTAGTAATATTAATCACAATTATATTAAATTGCAAATATAATTTATAGCTCCTAATTTATTACAAGAACTCATTTTTACGGATTGGGATAATTTTATTATATCCTATAAGACTCCGTTAAGTCTTGTACTAATTTTAGGTCACAACTACTAGTTAGAGTACTGTACCGCCCTAAATTATTATTTCTAACAATACTTTTAATCATCAGAGTCCATTTATCTAGTTAACATGTATACTACATTTCAAATTAACAAAAACAATAACAGTACCATTACTACCCACAAATCAATATTTTGCAGCAAAATCATTCAATATAACATGTATGAATAATACTATAATTAAAGGGGGAATGTATTTGCTACAAAAATTAAGACGAATATATTAAAATCTAATCGGCTACAAATGATCTACTCGACTTCCTGAGTGCGACAGTGCAGTCGAATTGTTGAACGGAGGAGGATATCGAAAGTTATGGGTCAGTCTCTCGTAAAAACACTCGAAGGCACCGTCTCACTTTCTCTCACTTTATCTGTATCATGTGTGTATCTGATGAGAAGAGGAAATGGATTGATTTTGTTCAAGTCTTCTCACAACTAACACAATCCATGTGAACAAGTTTTGACCAATAGGATTAAAGGCCTACTAAAAGGGCAAGGGCAAACCCCGGTGCGCCAAGCGCTCCCCGCCAAGCGGGGGTTGGGGGAGGGAACCATTTGCTAGAGCCTTCCCCTGACAATTGCCAAGAGGCTGTTAGTCAGTTTGAACCCGTGACCTTATGGTCACCAAAGGAGCAACTTAACCGTTGCGCCAAGGCTCGCCCTCCTTAAAGGCCTACTAAAACCTTAATATTATGTGTCCACTAGCGTGGCTATTCCTTCTTTCACCAACTAAACTTAGGAAAATAGTATTTATGTAGTATAACAATATGGAAAGAATGCCAAGATTATCCAGCCCATAACAATCTGTTAATTCGACTAAACCTCAAATGATGTGGAAAATTCATATTTGGTGGTCAACAATTCAACTAATTATTATTATTATGATTAACCAAATATCATTTTACTTTAACAGATTATTTGAAACATTTTGAAAGGACAAATTTAGCAAATAAAATATATTTTTGAAAGCCCTAAATGTCTAGTTTACTCAACTTCTTTCGAATTTGAATTACGAATTACGAATTTTCCACAAAGAGTTACATCCATTTCACTACAGGGTGTCAAAGCTGGCCACACAAGCAAATAAAACTGAATAAATAGCAATTCTCGATCATATTTCAATGCAAGAACGCAATGTTATGTTCATGAAATACATGCAAATGGCTCGGGTGTTACACAATTAGTGGACCAATTTTCTAGCACATTGTCTCCTATGTAGCACTTGTACCAATTTGGGGTCAAATTTCTTTATTATCTCCTGTAATTCTTTTGTAAGAAGATGAGGCACCTCTGGCGTAGTTAATCCTATAGAACTCTGGCAAAGACAAAAAACTTGCGACATTTCCCAGACATCTGCAGGATGTCATTCATATTGAACGTTATTGTGCATCTAATTGTAGGTAAAAACATGGCTAGATTTCTTTTTCTGCATCACATAGCAGTATCTTTTATAATTCCACCGTAAACATGAACATTAATGGCTGCTATTAATATGGATGTTATCCCATGGATTAACTTCAAGTTTAATTTGTAAATTTGAGGGCTATGCATTTAAGTTCTCGGAGATATACACTACTATTAAGAACTTCATTAATGTTCAAATCTTTATTCTGGAGTTCCACCATCTGAGCTGTCCAGTGGTGGGGAACGTAAACAAGTGTGTTCAGGCACATTACCAAGTTTAATTCCACTGGAACACAGGTACTCTGGATTTAAGCGGCAGGTCATGGTGATGCGTCGCTGCACTAGTCTTTCCCGAGTTGGTGGTTCCAGAGGGCCATGCCCTTTGGGATTTCTGTGTATCACAATAATTTTTACTTATTAAGGATTTGGATAATATCATGTTTCCTAAACACACTACATATTTCGGGATACGGGATTATTTGCTCCGAATTGCTACGTGATTGTCTTCTCGGGATAGAGTTTTAATATGTCTGCTTATAAACAAGAATTTCCTCTCTTCTCTATGCAGGTTCACATTCAGTGTCTAAGCCCAAGAGCAACATTAAGGTTTCTTCTTAAACATTAAGTTACTTTTCTCTTTCTTTTCGTGGTGAAAGATGTAATCTAATACATGTGTTCAACAGTGATAGAAGGAAAGACCCCAACTCTCTAACAGACGATGCAAATGCAGATTACGATGATATAGACAACAAATCAGATGTATCTGATGGTCAGTTCACCAAGAGTGATGGATCTTCCTCCAGTACTTTTTTCAGTACATCTCATCCAGGAGAACCTGGTAGCAGGGTATTTTCACTCTCTATTTAGAAATTTATTGCAATTCTGCCACTTATATTTAGATTTGAATCTACCTTAATCTGTTATTAACTTATTATGCACCTCAATCGTACACGTGCTTTAATATTCCATTTACCCCACTGATAAGTCCACACTCAATCTTATTCATAGATTTCCACCCAATTTAGCGCGTCTATCATATTTTTTCAGAATCGCAGGATTGTTATAACTGACCCCCATTGAGTTCGCCACCGTTGAACTCAACAGTTACATCTACTTGTCGGCACTATACTTCGCTTCTGCCTTTCGAAAAGGACCATCGGCTCGAACAATCCCCGCTCCATATACCTTGGTCTTTTTCAGAGTCTTTTTCACTCTTGTCAGATTTTGGAAGAGTTTGTGCATCTTTACGAACTTTATAGGACAATTACATTTTGAGATCAAAATTCATTATAATGCAGTAAGGTTAGTACACTTTGTCAGAGAATGATACTTCTATCACAAGTGTAAAAAGGTTATAGACCATCCCAAACCTTACAATGGTGGAAGCCTCTTTCACGCGTTGTGTAAATGTCATACATAATTCAGATAGTGTAATTTGGATACAAGTAGAAACACTATTTTTGTGGAAATGAATCGAAATCATTGATCGTTAATTTCAGAATCTATAGTATGATGTAACTTTTAGAAAGAAGAATTACTCCATAGCAAGAGCGTAGTCACCTGAACCTGATCAGATATGGGTTCGATTTAAAATAAACCTAAATAATATCTGGAAAAATGTACCTTATATTTACTTGAACCATAGTTAGGTACTAGAAGGTTCTAACCAATCACTTGGTTTTGGTTACACATTCTCCTAAAAGAAAAAGAGATGAAAAAGAGAATGGCATGGTTGGATTGACTTTTTGCTTGTCATCTAAGAACTTCGGTACATCCTTGTTCATGAAGATGGGTTAAGATGGAGAGGCCATTTACTCGCCTTTAGTTTTTACATAAATATCTTGAGAGTCACCTTGTTATCAATTATTTCGGTATATAGTTTTTTTCTCATGTTCCTAAGACAAGCTTTCTTTGTTGCCACAGGGTACAAGTTTGTCAGGAGTGGGTTCACATCGTAGCTCTGACTCCATGGAGGATTCTTTAGCCAGGGAAAGTTCACAGAACTCTTATAACGTCCACGATTCTCCTAAATTAAGTCATTCCCCTAAAAGCAATGCAAGTGGTTCTGGAAAGAATCTTCTTAATCGAAGAGAAGATTCTGGGTACGTGTCACAAGCTGTTGCCACATCACCTTTACGAAATGATAATCTTTCTGAATTTGTTCCGGAGGCTGAAGGGGTTGCATTTGAAGAACTCAAGGCAGAAGCAAGGATGTGGGAAAGAAATGCTCGGAAAGCGATTCTTGATCTGGAATTCTCTAAAAAGGAATCCAGAAATCAAGCAAAAGACATGGCAAATTTGGAAATGGAGCTTTCTGCATCGCAGACAGAATGTGATGGACTTAAACAAGAAATCAAACACCTGAAAATCCTGTTGGATGAGTCAACTTTGAAACAAGAAGCTGCTGAAAATCTGAAACTGCAAGTCCAAGATAAAAATGATAATCAAAGAGAAATGGAAGAAGAGATAAGGTTTCTGAAAGAGTCGAATGATGATTTGGCTTTACAGCTAAATAAAACTCAAGAATCAAATCTTGAGCTAGTTTCAGTTCTTCAGGAATTGGAGGAGATAATAGAAAAACAGAAAATGGAAATAGAGAGTCTTTCGGCTCTACGATTAGAAGCGGGTTCGCTTGCACCAAGAGAAGAAAATGGCCAGCTGAACTTGGAGATTCAGCTAAAGGAGTTTCAGGAATCACAGAAGAATTATGAAAATACAATTCGTTGTTTGGAGAAAACTCTAGAGGACAAAAATATGGAGGTGAAAAACGAGCGAGATCTCAGTACCCGAACCCTGATGAACTGTGAGTCTGAATGGCGAAACAGATTAAATCTAAAAGAGAAGGAGATCTCCAAGTTGGAAGCAAAATTATCAGAAGCTTTCACCACTCATGATTCAATGGCAACAGACTCTGAAGCGAGAGGAAATCTTGACCTGATTGAAGAAATTGAAGATCTGAAGGAAAAGATTCAGGAGCTTGAAAATGATTGCAATGAGCTCACTGATGAAAACCTTGAACTCATTTTTAAGCTTAAAGAATCAAGTAAGGATCTCTCCACAAGTGGTGCCTCAGTTAGTTCCTCATCCCATGACCGGCTTACTGATGATTCTCCGAGCTCCTCTGGCTCTGAAGTAAGCAAACTCGAGTCCCAGATATGGCAGCTCAAAGCGGATCTGAAGAAGAGAGAACTTGATGGAGTAGCGGCCGGCAACATTCAGACTCATTGTAATGATCTTGAGAAGAAGTGCACAAATCTGGAGCGCCAGTTGCAAACATTCAAGGATAGAGTTAGTTATCTTGATGGTGAACTCAAGATATCCCGAGCCAGAGCAGATGAGCAGGAAAATGAGATTTCTGCACTAAACCAACAGTTGAAACATCTTCATCAACTTGAAAGTAAGTAACCCCTCTTCAGCCTATTAGTTTTAATTACAGTTAACTGTTCTTTGTTAAGTTCAATGTATACAAAGAACAAGATACATAATATTACTACAAATGAGGTAAAGAAACCCAAGTACTAGAGATACACATCGGGATACATCTGTCTGATTTTTTGCACCCGATCAGACGTGGCATACCAACTCAAAAAGCTTCCTTTCTTATTGAGCCCTCTTAGTCATTCTTCCCACCCAATGCTAACACCAATGCAATTAATTCTATGATCGGCATTACTTCAATTCCTGTATACTCCCTAAGTTCAAAAATGACTGTCCAATTTGACAAGTTAAACTTCTTTATGCTTGATACTTTACTTGCCTGTGCCCTTTTGAAAATTGCACAATGATTATTGTTTTATAGAAATTGGACTTTTTTTGGGGACAAACTAAGAAGGAAGTGGGCGATCTTTTTGGAACCGGGGGAGTATTTAACAGTGTCTTTTCTCTTCAAGACTTGTAAAAAGTTTAGAAAGTGAGATTGAAGTAACAAGAGATTTTGTTCCTTCATTGGAAAAAAAAGAGAGAGATTTTCGTTCAATGGCAGTAACCTGTAATGATTTTCCCCATTTGCAACTACCATATAAGAGAGCGAGCGAGAGAGAGCGAGCGAGAGAGGGAGAGAGAGAGAGAGATGGTTGAAATTTAGACCTGGGTTCAGCCTGTCTATCATTATTCTTTCATGATATTTTCCTTGTAGTCAAATGTTAATTGTCCACCCCTTGTTGGGGTTACAATACAATTTCCAGCAGGACTATAAACTCCTGTTGGGTAACCAACCACCTGAAGAGAAGGTATCAAACCGTAGGTCGTTCATGTACAAGATTTGTAATTTTTATTGTAAATGGCATTGATAGGTGTGGACTATTCTGCACTGTGCACTGTGTGATTATATCATTTCTTGGTCAATCTCAAGAAGCAACAATTAACCTATAAAAACGTAATACTGAATTTCAATAACCAACATCGTAACCCATAAAAACTTAACGTCAATATGATACTTATAGTTCAAAAATCCTGCTTTTTTCAGATACAACTACCCAGGAAGGGAAGTCTGAGTTTGTCCAAGGAAATTTGATTCACCATAACAGATCCTTGGGAACAAGCTCCACTACAAATGAATTAGAGATTAATTCGGATGAAAAAGTTAAGTCCAGGATTGTGGATCTAGATGAGGAACTTCTGTTGAGATGCTCTGAAATTGAAGAGCTCAAAATGGAATGTATGCTGAAGGAACAAGAGATTGAGGCTCGAAAGTGTAACCAAAGAGACTTGGAAACTGAAATTTCTGATCTGCATAAGATAAGAACCCAGATGGAGGAAAATCTGCAAACTATGGCAAAAGAGGGCAACATTACTTCTGAATGTCTGGACAAGCTGAAGAGCGATATGCTGGTACTCAATTGCAGCAAGGACAACCACATTTCAGTAAATACGATTCTTGAAAGAAAGTCAGAGGAGCTAGAAATCTGTAAGCAGGAGCTCGAGTTTAGTCTATCAGAGCTTGAACAAGAAAATGTGCACTTATCCAGAACGCATATCTGGACTGGAAGCTCAGTTAAGGTACTTGACTGATGCCAGGGAGTCAAGTCGTTTGGAAGTACAGCAATCAGAAAGTCATGTTGAAAATCTAAAGGATGAAATTAGAAAATTAGAAAACGAAATGGAAATGCAGAAAGTTGATATGAGGGAGAAGTTGCAAGAGATGCAACAACGGTGGTTGGATGCTCAAGAAGAGTGCGAGTATTTAAAGAAAGCGAATCCAAAGTTACAAGCTACTACAGAAAGTCTCATGGAAGAATGCAATTCCCTTCAGCAATCAAATAGAGAGATAAAGCAACAAAGGCTAAACTTGCATAATAAGTGCACGGTTTTGGAAGCGAAATTGAGGGAGTCAAAACGTAATTTCTCCGATTGCTCAAAGAAAATGGTAGATTTGGAAGATAAATTTTCCTCTTTGCTTGAAGAAATTGCTTCAAAAGAGAAGGTGTTAGATGCAGAACTTGATGCACTTCGTGTCCAAAACATGGAACATCAAGAGAAGCTTGTTTTGGGGGAGAGCTTATTGAGTAAAATGTACGCAGAGAAGGTAGCGGAAGTTCAAAACCTTCATCAAGAGGTATCACACCTAAGTGACCAGATATCTGCAACCCATGACGAACGTGATCAAATGGCTTCTGAAGCTGTACTTGAAATGCATTTGTTACGCGCGGATAAAGAAAAACTGGAGGCAATTCTTGAAGAAATCCAAGGGAAATTTGAATTATCCGAGAAAAATCTTGGTACTATTAAGATGGAACATGAAACACATCTCGAAGAGCTGACTAGAGAGCTTTCTGCTTCTAAACAAAACCATGAATTTCTGGTGGCTAATAATGCAAAAGTAATGGAGCTTCTGGAAAAAACAAGATCTAATGAAGAAAAATTCAAGGCCACCATTGATGAGCTTGACTCGAAGTATAAATCATCTGAATATGAAAGGTTACAATTGGCAGAAGAAATTACCAGCCTTAAAGCTCAACTGCAAAAGATTCCGCTGCTGCAGGATGAAGTTCTGGATCTTAAGAGCATGCTCAACCAAACAAAATTTGAGAATCAAAAGCTGGAAGCTTCTCTAGAATTGGTAACTGGGGATTATGAAGAGTTGAAGAACGAGAAAACTTTATTACTTGAGAAAAGCTCTAGCATGCGAAAAACAGTTTCGGAACTAGAGGACTTTAAACGTAGCAAAGTTACCCTAGAGGAAAAAGTTTTGCGGTTGGAAGGGGATCTAACCGCTAGAGAAGCATTATCTGCCCAGGAAATTGAGCTGAAAAACGATTTTGGCCGGGTCAAAAGAACTAATAGTCAATTGCAGTGGAAGATAAAATGTCTTCAAGTAGAAAAAGAAGAATGCCTTAAAAAAATTGAAGCCCTCAAAGAGGAACTAGAGCAGAAAAAACATGAGCGGAGCGAGAAATCTACTGATAATTTGGGTCTTTCAGAGGTCTGTATCATATATTTTCTTATATCTCATATATTTGAAGTAGGGTTACGAAAATTTTCCACTAAAACTAGTTTTTCTCTTACAGGATGGGCATACTTCAAGGAGTAAAGACACTGAGGGCATACTAGAAGACAGCACACAGGTTTAATCACTACTAGTCCTTCGCTGCCTTAATTCTTGTCACTTTTTTTTATTTTTCCCCCTTTCTTTCTAATTTATGGCATGTTTTCTTCAGCTTGGGATTTTGTTGCTATAAGAATCCTCTCAAAATCTAACTACTCCTAAACTTTTTTATGTTGCTCTAGGTTGGTAGAAGTTCTCAAGAGATGACAGCTGATACTTCATTGAGGATCCACTCTCTCGAGAATGAGCTTGCTGAGGCATTGGAGGCTAATGATATGTATAAATCACAACTTAAGAGGTGGGTCCTTAGGAACAAAATTCTCAATACAAGCAATCAAGCATAGCTTGGGTCATTGTCATTTAATTGATCTTTTTTCTAGTTTGTTTCTCATTATCCACTTCTGAAGCATCAAAATTATTATATTTATTTTGATCTAACGACCTAAATATGCTATGTACTTTTCAATTTTCATAAATTAATGCAACCTACTTGTTAGTTCTGGATTTATGTTACGTACTTTTGGCAAAAATATCAAATAACGCTACGCGCTAGTTTTTTACTTACGGCATTCTAAAACTAACAAAATTGCTACCATGGCATTGCCACATCAGCGGCATGTCAGCTCCACACCATAATTGACTTTAACTTCGCTGACATGGCGCTGACATAGCAGTGCCACAATAGCAATTCCGCTAGTTTTTTAACGTCGTAAAAAAAAAACTAGTATGTTGCATTATTTGATATTTTTATCAAAAGTACATAGCATAATTCCAGAACTAACAGGTATGTTGCATTAATTGATAATTAGAGTGTGGTGCATTGCATAGTTCATTAATTTTTTCTTTTCCTCCCCTTCACATTTTTGTTCTAACTGGCGACTACTTGATGTTGTTGTGTATTCAGTTTGTTGTCAGAAAAAGAACTTTGTGAGAAGTCAAAAGAAGAACCGGAAGCAATCAACAAAGGAGAGAATAAAGAAAACGTCTCCTCACTTGAGGCAGAGCTAACAGAACTTCGTGAACGGTATCTAGAAATGAGCCTCAAATATGCTGAGGTAGAAGCTCAGAGGGAACAACTTGTTTTGAAGTTAAAGTCTGAGAGCAAAGGGAAGACCTGGTTTTCATAAATGCAGCTAGTTTCTCCTCATTTTCCCATTTCCTTGCCCTTCAGTATCCCGGTAACTCCCTTCTTTTTTATATAATTTATTTCTTGAAATTTCAGTTCTAGGAACTAATTAATGGGAGAGGCAAAATGTATATCCTTAACAAAAGGGCATTAGACATTAGATGAGGGTGTCTTAAAATTTGAAAATAAATAAAAATACAATAAATCTGCAATGTAATGGCTAATAATGATATGTAAATCTTATTTTTGGCTATAAATATAAATGTTTTCTTTGTCTGAGATGTGACATACCTTCAAGCTGTTTCATGACAATTTGAGATCTCTTATGAAGTTTTCTGTTATTAGGAATGAAATACAACATACATGTTGATTCACCGAAGCAGTAATTTAAGCCGGTCTGTGATTAATCTGGGAATGATTTGACTTTTTCTTGTTCGTTAGAGTTCGATCAATGTCAGATCAGGGTACGGCTAGGTTTTCGGGGTTGGCTCTTGTTAAGGCTTAAACTTTTGCAATATGATGTCCTCCTATGATATCTGTGAGGGGTCAAAGTAAGTCACCAGAAAGTCCATTAATTAGATATACTCACTACTTACAATTCCCTTTCCCTCGGTTTTTCAGTTTCATCCAAAGATGGAAGAAGGAAAGGCTTTTTGATCTGTTATTTCATTGAAATAATTTAACTTGTACTCCCTCTTGCTCCGAATAAATGTATAAATGTCGCATTTTTTTTGTATAATGTTAGGTTAATTTAATTATCCTAATATCCTAATAAAATATAAAATTTGTTATTGATATATTATTATAAATACTATCAATAACAATTTTTAAATTTTCATTAGGATAATTAAATTATCCTAATATTATTGCTCTAAATTTCTTTGTATTAACCTAAAAAAAATGCGATATTTATTTGGGACAGAGTGAGTAAGAGTGTATTATCTATATTTCATTTTAAACCATTCCAAACTTATGTAGTTACTCCCCATCTTTAGAATTTTTTAAAACTAAAAGTCTAAAAATTCACCTTGTGTACAAATGAACCAAAACATATCCCCATCATCGGAAAGTTGGAGTTGTTTGTGCTAGGAAACTTTTCTTTGAAATGCCATCACTGTATTACTTTCATTTTTTAAATATCATCACTCCATCCAAAATTTCATTAAAAATACAACAAAATTGTTTATAAAGTAACAAAGGTTAATCATCGTAACTAGTTGTTATAAAACTTTGTTATATTATAAATGGTATGGTTAAGTACCAATTGCTCAATAACAAAAGAAAGATGTGATCATTAAACCAATATGGAGCAGCCGGCTGTCACAAATTAGCTGCTGCAACGGTTTCAAATCCGAGATAGGGGTAGGTTGGGGTTGAGAATTGAGATTTTTCCCTAGAGTGAAGGAAAAAAAAAAAAAAAAAAAGATAACGCTACACTTTCTTTAGCCCTTTACCAACATGTGACGACTCATCTATTTTGAAGTTGGGTGTATTTTTTTTTTTACGTGTCTCGGGCCAGAAGGTGAGGAGAGGGATCGAACTCTATCATTACCAAGGGTGAAGTTTGGCTTTTCCATTGGGTCACTCCTTTGGGGAATGAAGGGAGTATGTACCAATTACCATAGCCTGCTGTTTAATCATTCTAAAATTAGCCAAATTAAAACCCCAAATTTGTATCTGTACTTCCATCTATAAAATTCAGAGCACTCACCAAAAAAAAAAAAAAAAAAAAAAAGCTTCTTAAGCAACAAGCATAACCAAGCTGAACCATTTCTCAAGGATGAAGAGTTATAGAAAGAATAATTATGCAAAATTTTATTTACCCATGAATGAATAATAATCAAAATACAGCCATTTTGTTATTCCAATTATACAATGCGACAGACGGCATTCCACGTATAATCAGAAAAATCAGGCGACAAAAAACACTTTACAGACAAGAACCTGAGGAACTTTAGACCTACCAAACTATTAGCAGCTCCTCCATGAATCAGTCAGTTTCAACAATTTCTTTCCTCCGCATATTCCATTGGGATTATATTTTTACAGTATGGAGTATGCTCGAATTACTTCAACAATTGGTGCCCGGCATAAAGGGCACTTCCCTCCTCCGCGAACCAACTCATTTGCACATTTTGAACAAGTACACATGTGACCACATCTGTGTAGAAAACACCAAGAGAGAGAGGGGGAAGACAGCACAAAGTAAATTAGCGAGGAAATTAGCAGTTGGCACTCAGTGACACGCTCGCAGTTCCGTTAGTTTTCTGACAATGTAATAAGAAAACTAGCTACGCTACATTATTTGATATTTTTGGTCATAAGTTCGTAGCATGATTCCAAAACTAACAAGTAGGTTGCATTAATTGACAATTACTAATTATAGGGTGGTATGTTGCATATTATAGGTAATTAGTACTCCTTCCATCCCAAAATACTTGTAGTTAAAGGAGTTGAAATTTGTCCCAAAATACTTGTTTTGGTTTTATCTAGAAATCTTTATCCTTGTTTACCAATTATAACCTTATTTGTGATTATGTAACAGTCAAAAGTAAAAGCATTAAATTACCTAGGTACTTGAAATATTCTAAGGGTAATTTAATCTATTTCATATGTATTAATTGCATTTCTAAATATACGTGACAAGTCTAGAACTACAAGTATTTTGGGACGGAGTAAATGGTTTGTAATTATTTCCCAATGCATGTGCACTCCATGATACAGAGTACAGACACCAAAATATATAAGCAAATAAGCGGAAGAAATACCACCACAATAAGTACCTGTACAACAGCGAATCAATTTGGCTATCACAACAGACGCAACATGTTCCTTTCTTCACATTACCCCATTTTAATCCATCTTCAGAAGTCTCTGCAGCACCTGCATGGAATTTAAACCTATTATTCCTTCCTTTTTGAATCTTCATGTCAAAGTCAAATTTCTAGACGTATATTACAGAGTAAAACAATCCAGTCTTTCAACAGAAAAACATAATCATTAATTGAATTTTAAATGTAACAAACCTTTTCCATCAGCTGATCGATTCAAAGCAGCAGAAACTTCCTGTCTGACTGAACGTTGTAACTCGAGTTGCATGTCCATGCAAGCCTCCAGCATCCTCTGCATGTGGCTCATTCCTTGCTGAAGTCTTGCCATATCTGCTCTCAAATCATTAATCATCTCCCACTCCTGTTCCATATCAACATTCACCCATTCAGTTCAAACTTTTTTTCAAGTGTAAATTAAATATTATACTCCCTCCGTCCCATTTAAACCTTCATCATTTTGAAGGTGGCACGTAAATTAAGAAAAAAGGTTAGTGGAGAAAGTGTTGTGAGTATAAAAGTAAAATAGGAGAGAGAAAGAGTGGAGGGAATAGTAAAGTTGATTGGTGTTGTGAGTATAAAAGTAAAGTTGGAGAGAGAATTAGTGGGTGAAATAGTAAAGATTCTTTGCCATTTTAGGAAAGGTGAAACTTTTAACAGGACACCCGTTTTGGCAAAAGGTGAAGCTTCAAATGGGACGGAGGGAGTATATCACAATGAAGAGACATTGCCTTAAAAGCTCAAGACGGCAAAAGAACATGTAAAAATCAATTTCAAGAATGATTAGTGCTTCTAAAAAGTGGACCCAAGTTGTCCAACATCAGGAGGGTAGAAAGGCGACAAGCACATCAAGTATTAGTGCTAAACTCCCAAAATTCTTGTCACGAGCCCACAGTTATCAGTTTAAATCGTGCAACAGTGCAATGGTACAAGGCGCTCATACTAAATTATTACCGCTATATATTCAATGCTTAAACCAAAAACCAGTAACATTCACGCATACCAAGTCAATATAAGTATTACTGTGAATGATTCACAGTAGAGAGTGACTAAAATACTCTTAACTGGGCCAATCCTGAGCCAATGTATGGCGAAGCCTTGCTTGGGCAACACTTGGGAGGCACAATTTTATTACTAATAATGATATAAACACTGGCCAACGCAAGCCATGCTGTGAAACACTGCACCACATCTGCACATTCTAGCACAGTGTGGTTTCATAAGCCATGTTGATTTGACAATAGAAAACCCAAAAAACTAAACGTTAAATACCCAGCTCATTCATTTCCACCAAACTTAATTGCATGACTTGACAAAACCAAAGTAATGAGAAGTAAAAATGAAACAGAGAACACCCCCCCCCTCAAAAAACTCTGAAGGAACCAAGCTAGTAGCTCAACAGAAGTTCAATTATGGCTTACTAGTTCAGAGCGATGCATGCTGTGTCTGGACCAACTAGAATGGTGCAAATCATGGTGCCAAAGAGGCTGTGGTGGGGGAACTGGAGGAGATGGTAACACTAATGAAGGTCTACCAATCGCATCTTGCTGATCCTCATTCTGTTCATCCCTCTGCTGATCCTGATCCCTATCAGGTGAAGCAGTGGTGGGTAAGTTTCTATGCAGATCCCAATCAATGGGCGCACGACCTTGCCTTCCAACATATGACTGAATTAACTGGTCCAAACTCTCGCGAAAACCACTGCGAAGAAGATTAGACACACTTCTCCTACAATGAACAATTTATTGCTTTCATAACATGAAAGAAAGAGGCTAAAAGGTTGAATGCATCCAGCAAATGGCAATGAAGGAAATTCTGGAAATTAATCTAATACCTGCTTAGAAGTTCCCTCAGCTCCATGCTGTAAACATTGTCATCGTCAGGTGGGTGAAATCTATTACCTCTTCTAACTGGAACAGAACGTCTCATTCTCGGGGGATCAGAAGGTCCCTCAGACCAACTTTCAACAGCTTCCTGAGAGCCATCCTCGTGCCAGACCTCATCGGTTGCCTGCATGTGAGTAGCAGCATCTCCACTATTTACTGAAGTTTCCTGGGGCAAATCAGCACGTGGATTTTCTTGCCAATTCCCGATCATATCTCCTGGATTTTCACCTCTCCATCCATTGAACTCACTGTAGGTTGTCTGTTGCCAGTTTCCTCCATTATCTTCGACAACTTGTTCTTGCCAGTTTCCTCCATTATCTTCAATAACTTGTTCTTGCCAGTTTTCTCCTCTATCAATATCTGGCTGCTGATCTATACTTTGGACAGCTGCATCACTTTCCAAATTCCCTGTACGGTTCGCAAACTGCTGAATTTCTATCTCCTCGATCATGGGTTGTGATTGCTCAGGGTTTTCATGGTGAACCTCCTGCGAAGTGTTTATATGAGTCAGATCACTTCCAAAATCAGTATTGTTATTGTTATATGGGGTTTCAGAATGGCTGCTTACTTGTCCACGAACAATGTCTTCTAATCTGAAGCGAAAGCCTTCCCTGGTTGAATAACAGATAACTTTGTTATTGACCAACAATTATGAAAAATTTGAGTAAATTTATGAAAAGAACACTTCATACATATGTATGATTATAATGCACGTTGAAGGAGTAAGCAAGAAAACCCAAATGTGATTTGCGACCATTTATCATTCAACAATCATCACATCAAACTAATGATTGAATGAAGAATGAAGAACAAAATATTTTGAAATTTACCAAGAACATCACCGGATGAATTCTAAAGGATAAAATTTATTTGAGGACATTGGAAGAACGGTCTAGGTAATAATTAATATACTAGTGTGTTTTATCGAATGAAAGGAACAAAAATCTACCCACTCAATACCATATTGGCCCATTATGAAGCAACGGTGTGCCAACAATAACAAACACGATCAAACTCTTACAGCCTTGAAACAACCAATACTTTCAAAAGCTTTTCAACTAGACTAATTCGAACAGAAAGAATTGTCCGGTGCAGCCTGCTCAACCATATGTAAAGATATAACATGTTAGCTGTTTTTACACCACCATTACTTTCCGGGTAACTATATATCAAGATAAATAATTGGTTCAGATATTATTCACTTATTTACGTTCTGAACTCTCATGTACTTTTTCACATCGAATCTTTGAACTTGATTTGTTTCTTGTCCTCATAGGACATTTTATACTTCATAAAGGGGCTGTGTGGGTAATTTCAACGTTGTCGTAATCAAGGTCATCCGCCCACACAAAATGGGAGTCCTTCCTGGAAAAAGCTCTTCGGTTCGTAGTATAAGCTGCTTCCTGAGGCGTCCAAGCAGAACCTAAGACATGCAATGAGGATACATTTCCAGGCTCATACCTACTAGGAGCTGACTAACACAAGTAACCATAATACCTGGCAGACATGATAAGCTATGAACCAACAACAACTCATTCCATGTTGCAAAAAAATTTAGAGTCCCCATTACTCTCTCTCAACCATTATATTATTAATCCTCTTCTTTAGGTCATTGATTCTCGGATAGAATCCACATTGAACTATCATTCCCTGTTTACATATAATGGATATCTTCCCACACCTTGAACATCATAATAATAAAATATTGGTTACTATCAAATACGATAGAAAAGAGACCGAGATCGAAACCGAGGAATGACAAACCTAAATAACTCAAAACATAAACATGATGCCAGAGGTGTTCAAACAAAATACAAAAAAGGAAAAATAAGAAAATTCTTCAGGATGGGTTGAAAATAGCAATTTGAAGCAGCTTACCTCAAACCTGAGACAGTGTGGCGTTGTCTTAACTGAACGAGCTCACTTGCAGCCACTGAAGGTGGTCGCTCTTCCTCAACAGGCCTCTCATTCCGCAAGAATCTGCCTCTAAGCAAAGACTACCAAAACAAGTGAAAGTATTAATCCAACTGCCTATAGGCCCAAAAACATCTCAGAAATTAATATCAAAAGCTCAAATCTAACTATATTAATCCACAACATGGAGAACTGCAAATAGGTTCAATGTCATTACTACTCGACCATACAACAAATTGATATAGAAATTCTCTTCTAGCCAAACACCAAAAATTACCAGTTAGTGACATAAATTCAAACAAACAGAAAGACTACTGGAAAAATGTTTCCAAACACAATCAAGCTGGAAAAACGACTATAAAGCAAGCAAATAGACATACTTGGTAATGACGAAGTCTTAGATGATAATGCAGAGATGCCATCCCTCACCAAGTCATTTCTTTGTCTTAAATGATAAGTTACTTCCTAATATTCATCACTGTTATCATTTGTAAATTAAAATAAATGCACTTACAAGAACTCCACCAAGTAAAGCTTGATCTGAAAATTGAGATTCTTATTATAATTATTTATTAATGAAACATACTGCTAATTCTTAATAGAACATCCTGAATTAAAAATCAACCATTCTGACATCTTGTTGAAGATCAATGTTTGAAATGCTTCTGTTCTACCACACACCCATAAACAAATAATTCCCCATATAATCATATAAAATAGGAATTACATGAGTTGTCTAGGAAGCCATAGCAACATCCAAACCCAACTTTCTCTTAATAGTCATGAAATGTAGTAAAAGTCATGGGGAGAAAACCTTCACTTTTCTAACAACTACTACCCATGCTTATTCTCTATCAAATTACAACAATTGGCCCATTCAGAAATCCCAAATTAAGAAAACCCAATAGTCTTAAGTTGCAAATAGACTAACTAACTTGAGCTTCAAAATATAACTAAACACTCACAAACAGCAAGATGATGAATAAACTGAATATACTATAGTCAACTGACCTGAATTCGGTTACGATGGGCAAAATCAGATACGGCCCTATACTCAGTGAGACCCTCAAGTTCCCTCTGCCGTTCCCTCTCAGCCCTCACAAGTAGGTCAAGTAACGCTTGTCTTCCTCGCAATCTCAGCATGTCCCTGCGAACATGCTCCGGCTGGCCATCATCATGGTCACTAACAGACCCTTCACGAACTTGACTAGCTTGAACACCAACTCCTGCTCCTCGTTCTTCCCTCCGACTGCCACGAGTTCCTCTCTGCTGACTAGTCATTTGCACCCACTCTCTCACGATCCTCACCCTCTCACGCTCATTTTCTCCGAGCCATTCTGCTCTTGGGCTGCCAGTCCTCTGAGCAACGTTAGATGAACGATCACCGATGCCCGTCTCCATCCAACCCCGGACAATGTGCCTGACCCTCTCCCTATCAACTTCACCAAAATCAGGAGATTGCTCACGACTGGAACTTTCATCTTCGTGATGTTCATTCTGTGGTTCCATCTGATCATGGGACCAACTGCCGTAATCATTCTCACTCTCACTAACATCCTCCAAACTGCGCTGATTCTCACTTCCTCTGCCTTCAGACATAACTGTACTCGAGACATTAGTATTGGCGTCCACACTCCTCTGTTGCCTGAGCCCCTCTCTCACCCTTTCCCGGGAATGATTCAAAACATGTTCATCCTCCAACTCCCTCCACATCTGCAAGATAGAGGAAGCCCGGGTGCTCGGCCTCTCAACATTCCCAGGTCGCCGAGATGTTGGAGACTGTGGCTCCTGTAAGAATGAAGAATCAAGCATTGAAACCGTGTGCAAACCCGCCAGTGCCATCAGCTCCGACTCACGATTCCTCCTCTCAATCGTGGTAATCATCTCCTGTGCCTGTCTTGCAGCCCACCTGCTCAGAATCCGTGAATGGCGTCTTCTAGCAGCAGAAGATTCAGCCAAATCATCACCCTCAAGATCCGACCTCCTCCTCCTCCTCACAAGCTGATCACCACCCTCGTCATCCTCATCCTCAGTATTTCGTACAGAACTACACGAAGCAAAGGACATACAATCATCCAAGTGTCCCCTCATTAATTCCTCGAGCCCACGTTCAAAATCAGAACGAGTATCCACCGTTATCTCAGGCTTCTGTTGCACTTGCTGCTGAACATCAGCCATCTCCTCCCACACTCCACCACCACCTCAATTACCCCCAAACAAGCCCTAACTCAATCCCACCAACCAAAAACACCCGAAATTACCCATTTTAAGGCCACGTAAAAGGAAACAAATTCCTCCACCCAAATTAAAGATCAAAATTCATTCAATTCAATTCCACACAACACAATCCCATTGACCATTCCAAATTTCACCATATCCCTCAACCAGGCAAAATGAACAGGAAAACAAAATTCAAAACTGAATTGAACCGAATCGAGATCCATGAGGCAACAACAAAGAACCAAACCAAACCAATAATTCGTAGATAAATGAAGGAATAATCGATGAATTAAACAAATTATATAAAGAAAATTGAAGAAAACCGATACGTACCTCAAAAGCTACGTAATTGCTTGGAAAAAGAGAGAAAGGAAACCCTAAATTTTGAATGACTAGAATAGAATGAAGAAGAGAAATTTGTTGGAGAGAAATAGGAAAAGTCGTTTGAAATTTATACGAACAGAAACGATGATAGATAAGGTGCGTGAAATTTGTTAATGGAGAAAACTGTGCGAATTTTGATGATTAGATTTGGGATTTGTTAATTGTTTTTAATTTTTAAATTAATTTTGTTTCCACAACAAAAAGGAAAAAGACCGCGATATTTTAGGGACAAAGAGTGAAGAGCGCCCGCTCTTTTTGTGAATGACACGACACCGCACATATCTATCCACTTCAATTTTATTTTTCTATCCCCAATTTCAAATACTTTTGCATTTTTAGTTATCATTTGCACAAAAATTAAGAAAACAGTTATAAATATCAAAAAAAAAAAAAGGGCACAATAAAAATAATATAATGTTTAAAACAATTTATAATTTAATAACTAGATTTAGCTTTAAAGAGGGTAATTTTTTTAATATAGTACAATTTTTTCTTAATACAAATAGAGCAAAATGTTGATTTTAAAGGTAGAAGGCAATATTATTAAAATTATTTAATGCTAAATTTATGCATTTTAAAAATAAGAAGTGGCAAAAACCTTTTGTGGATGCTCTAACATTTTGCTATTCACTTTTTTTCTCCTACCCAATTATTAATATTCATAATATATCATATTTTTTTACTTTTTTTATTAATTTTTGTAAATAACTTTAAAAAATGTAAATTAAATTGGAACGGAGGAAGTACATTTTAATTAATACACCTACTTTTATAGGCATTTCAGAAAGAAAAAAAAAAGAAAATCACGAAAATTGTTCTAACCCAATAATTAGCGACTTGTTTTTTTTTTTTTTCCTTGAGATAGAACAAGGGTAATAATATATTTTATTTTTCTGGCAAAAGGTGCAGTGTCCTTATTTATTTATTTTTATTTTTATTTTTGGGCAAAAGCTAGTGGTGTGTCCATATTTATTTTTAATTTTTTTTTTTTTTGGACAAAAGCAAGTGTTGTGTTGACTTGGAGAATCTACCTTAATTCAGGTGTTGTACCATTTTCTACTCTATATATAGCCTTTGTTTATTGGTTTTGAAAAATCCACTATGTATCCATTCTTTTTGGGTAGTGGGGACTACTTTTATCAGTAAATTAATTTAAAATTAGATGCCGAATTTTTTATTTTTTTTTGAAACCAGATTTCCAATTTACGTCGGACTAATCCAGGATCCTCAAGAAGTAAATTGTGGGATGTGTCCGATGCAGTCAGGGTAGCAGTACCCTTTATATTCATATTCCTGGCCCCAATGGAGTCTTCCTACAAGACATTTACATCACTCTTACATCACCAATTAATTGGCTGCTCCAGCTACTCCTGTCAAGATTCGAACTCCCCACGCTGGCATTTACATCACTCTTACATCACCAATTAATTGGCTGTTCCAGCTGTTCCTGCCAAGATTCGAACTCCCCACGCTGAGGTGGAGCCCTCCTACAAGACATTTACATCACTCTTACATCACCAATTAATTGGCTGTTCCAGCTGTTCCTGCCAAGATTCGAATTCCCCACGCTGAGGTTGTAAGGCCAGTAATGTTGCTTTCTTTACTGCTCTATCACCAATTAATTGGCTGCTCCAGCTGCTCCTGTCAAGATTCGAACTTCCCACGCTGAGGTTGCAAGCCCAACAATGTTGCTTCCTTTACTGCTCGGATGTGCCCCAGGGGAAGATTCGAACTCCCCACGCTGAGGTTGCAAGCCCAGCAATGCTGCTTCCTTTATTGCTCTATCACCAATTAATTGGTTGCTCCAGCTGCTCCTGCCAAAATTCGAACTCCCCACGCTGAGGTTGCAAGCCCAGCAATGTCGCTTCTTTTACTGCTCGAATGTGCTCCGGGGGACTCCAAAGGCTCCTGAAACTCATGGTATAAATATTTTCACAAGGATCCCTAGGGGGGATCGAACCCTTGACCTCTCAGTAAGGAGGTCGATTAGCATACCACAAGACCAGGAGGCCTTAGGTTAGATGCCGAAATTTTTGCTTGCATATAGATGAGGTCCTTCGTCGTCCTTCATTCAGCAAAATTAATATTTCATATAAGATCAACAAATTTTAATATTTTAAATAATTTTTTTGCTTTTTATATTTTATAGTTCGCCTCTTATACAAAAAAGTATAAAAATCATTTTTTCCTCAATTTTTTAGAAAATAAATAAGAAAAAAATCTGATATTTTATTAAAACTAATTTTTATACGTTAAATATAAAATAAAATAAAATCTTATTCCAAAAGTATAAGAGTCATTTTCACCTTTTTTTAGTTTTAAAATAAATAAATAAATAAATAAATTTTTATATTTCATTAAAACTGACTCTTATAAAATAAGTATATGACTAAATAAAATCTTTTACTAAAAATATAAGTCATTTTTTCACTATAAGATCAATTTAAAAAAAAATGAAAAATAAAAGACAATTGTTACATCAGGACATCACAAATGTCATAAAAATTAAATTTACAACAAAGAATTCACTGATCAAATAACAAACATAAATTACAAACAAAAAAAGAATTTTTCAACTTTGATTATCCATTGATATACTGAAATATGACTGGTCAAAGATCAAACCACATAGCAGTGGATTTAATCTCTAACCAATCATGTGATTTATAGAAAAATTGTGCATCAACTTTGATCGTCAATAGCAATATCAAGAATTTTGGAAGCACTAATATGACTTTTTTCAAATTTGAACAAATTCTAGCAATGTTCAGTCCTTTTAAGATTCACAAAAGTACACCGGAAAAGAGAAGACCCGTCGAATCTGAAATGTACAGTTGGTGTGTGTCGGATGAGAGAGATGAAGTTTAGAGGTTGCATGCCAAATTTATACATTTCGGCCAGATTTATAGTCGTCAGAGAGAGAAAAGAGAAGGTGGATTCGGTAAGATCTACACATTCCGAACAAAATGAGGAAAAGAGGTGGAGATGGCTATGTTCTCCGTGCCGGAAAAGATGCGACGAAAACGTCGAAAAATAAGCTGGAGTTGGTCAGATATGTGTGTGATATACCCCGATCCAATTTGGCCAACAATTTGGAGTTTCAAACGATTTCTGAAATTGGCTCAATCCTAGCGGACTTAAAAAACAAACGGAGTCGCCACGTCATTTTAGTTTAGGGCCAAAATTTTGAAAAATGCCCGAAAATAGAGAAATGAGTTCGGAGGTCACGTTACACTCCGGGAAGAACGTTTGGCGTTCACCCGGAATGCCTCATAAGACAAGTCTTCCAAAGTTGAAAACAATGTGTGTGTGCGTTTAAAAGAGGTTTGACTAAAGGACTTTTCTGAAAATAAGATAAGTTTACTGGACTGGACTGTAAATAGTGCAAAACAGTGCTGAAACTGGAAAAACAGAAGAAACTGGAAATGTATGCAGACTACAATTTCATTCGTGTGGATGAAATTGAAGGAGCAATTTCATCTGCGCGGATCACTCTCCAGTTTGACCTTTTTACAACTTTTCAGTTTGTCTCTGTAATTTTCAGAAAGTTAACTGAATTTACAAGTTCAAACTGATACTGTAACAGAAAAAGCAGTAAAGCAAGGAATCTTTGAATTTTAGCATCCATGCTTGTCCTCTCTCTCTCTCCCTAGACTTGATTAGTGATCATCTAAGAGTGATTAGTGATGAATCAAACTAGATCAAGCCATCATGGGGGTACATTAGGACTTGAAGCACTTCATTTGCAAAGGAATGGGGAATTAGCATGTAAGCAAGTAAATATGCAAAGTAAACACAAGAATTAACACGTAAAATAAAGTTAGGTCAAAGTTGTATCAACTTTTAGATTAGATCTCTAAGGCGGTCATAAGAAGTGACCTTCCTTGAGATCTAGGCTCAAGTGTATCAACTACATCATTGGTTGACCAAAATGTGAGTCTTGATGATATTCTTCAATGGAAATGTTTCCAAGGTAAGCATCTTAGACTAGGAAAGGGAGATTTACAAGAAAGTAAATCATGTAAACCATTGAAGATGATCATTTATGGAGATTGACTCCAAGATGATCAATCTTAGGTCAAAACAAGGAAGTAAATACTTGTAAAGTAAAAGGGAAATAGGAGATGACATAAATAGTAAAGATGTAGATCTTTTGTAGCGAATAATCCATGGAGATGAACTCTATGGAGTTCCTCTTATATCCAAGGACAAGAAGGAAGGGGGTGAACAATAAGTAAGTGAACAAAAGACAAGCAAGATTGGTAAGTAAATAAGCTAGATCTAAGAGAAGTATTGCAAAATAACAAGATTATATCATTTTAAATATGGAATTGATGCATAAATAAAGAGGATTTAGGTAAGTAGAAGGAGGGATTACCAATTGTTACACCCTATCTTCTTTGCTTTGTGTTTGGGCTTGAAGAGTATCAAGGCTTGTGTGTGCTTTTGTGTTTGGTTTGTGTTTGATTTTGTGTTTAAGGTTGTTTGAGAGCTCAATTCGACAGAGTAACAGTAAGGAAGTAAGTTTGTTGCCCCTTGAAAATGAAAGAGAAGGGCTCAATTTATAGGTTAGCCAGAAATGCCCCTAAAAGATTATAAATCATTAAATTGGACTGACGGAACACTAACGACCCAGATTGGGACACTTACAATGTTTTGCAGATCACCAGAGAAGGGGCAGCAAAAATAATGGTAGGGTGGAGAGAGAGTGTGTTGGAGCACCGAAGACGAAGAAGCTGTGTGTGGGGTTTGGTAAGAGGAGCATATTGAATTTAATCCTTTATTTAGTAATGGTCTTAGACCATCTACAATGGGGTGTTGAAGGGGGTGTTGAAAAATTGGAAGGGGTGTTGAAACCATTGGAAGGGAGATGCAAAATTTCAAGGTATAAGATTTCAAGCGAGATGCAAAATTTCAAATAAACTCACACTCACATATACTCCTCCCCATCGATCTTTATACCCAAAGGTATAAGATTAAAACTACTCTTATATCTAGGTATAAGAGTTTTTTTTCACAATTTTTCATCTTTTCTTACAAATAATAAAAAAGACTCATATTTTATTAAATAATTTGCTCTTATACTTAAAGGTATACTCCCTCCGTCCCGTATAAGAATGCACTCTTGCCATTTTGGGTGTCCCACATAAGAATGCACTTTCCTAAAATGGCAAAGAATCTTTACTATTCCTCCCATTCATTCTCTCTCCTACTTTACTTTTACACTCACAACTGACAACATCAATCAACTTTCCTACCCCACTTTCTCTCTCTTACTTCACTTTTCATACTCACAACACTTACATCACTTACACTTTTTCTTAATTATCGTGCAAAATGAAAGAGTGTGTTTTTATGCGGGACGGGGGGAGTATGACTTAAATGACTCTTATACTTTAAGATATATGAGTTTTTTTTTCACAATTTTTCTTAAAAAATAATAAAATCTGCTTTATACCAAAAAAAATAACACTAAAATTACTCTTATACCTTTTCAAAAAAGAAAAATTACTCTTATACCTAGGTATAAGAGTAATTAATTTTCTTCAAAATTGAAATATCCCATCCTAGAGGGAAAGATATGAGGAGCTAGCTTTAGTGAATTTTCAAGATGTGCTTTTTATAGCCTTAGTTTCCGGGAAAGATCAGATGTGAACAAAAGAAAGAATCTCATGGTTGAATGCTCTGTTGCGATATTGTAATTGATATTGTAATTATTTCCTATTGTAATAACTTAATTATAGGACTTACTTATAGGTATAGATTGATTGTGGGATCTCCACATATCTATAAATATGTATATGTAAGGTAGAGGAACTATGAATGAAAATAAGTCTCTCTGATTCTCAAGTTGGTATCAGAGCCCAAAAAACCTTAAATAATTCTTCCTCGAATCCCTAAACCATGAGCAAGCCAGATTTCGAAACATCTAGCACCAAATCCATCATTATTCAACACGAAGGTTCATCATTCAATACAAGAATTGTATTGAATGAGACTAACTATGATTTGTGGTCTCAAATGTTAGAGATGCATATTGCTGAAAAAGAGAAACTCTCATTCATCCGTGGCACATCACCACCACCTAAGGAGAAAGAAGAAGGCTATGAAAAGTGGTATTCAGACAATCAGAAGGTCAAAAGATGGTTGTTGATGTCTATGTCCCCGGATATTATGAAGCGATACATTCTCTTAACTACCGCACGAGATATTTGGAAAGCTCTGTCTAAAGCCTTTTATGATGGAGCGGATGAATTACAAGTTTTTACATTGAACCAGAAGGCTTTTTCTGCCAAACAAAATGGTAGACCTCTCTCTGTATATTATGGAGAATTGATTGAAATCTTCAGTAAGTTGGATCATCGTGATAAGGTGGTCATGGTAGATGAGACAGATATTGCATCCTATCAGAAATTACTTCAGCGACAAAGGGTGCATATCTTTCTCGCTGGATTAGAGGGTGAGTTCGAGCAAGTGCGAGGCAAAATCTTGAGGAAGGTCCTATCCCTGAATTGGAAACAGTGTCATGCCCTAGTCCGTCGCAAAGATGTTCGACGCGGGGTGATGAATGGACAACTGGAAAATTCTGAAGCTTCCGCCATGGTGATCCGGAACCGATCTATCCATCCAAAGTCTGTTATTGGTGGCAACAAACCATCATACAAATGTACTCACTGTGATCAAACGGGTCATACAAAAAATCGATGCTATGAACTTGTCGGGTATTCGAAATGGTGGGATCACAGTCGTGATTCCCGGAAGAAGAATTCAAAAAGGGCATCTACTGCTGCAATGGTTGAAACAAAGACAAAGGATGATAGCGATGAACAATTCTCGGCATTGGCAGTAGCAGCGGGTGATGGTGGTAAGGTTTTAAATATTTCTACACTTGTTTCTATTAGTGCATGGATAATTGATTTCGGTGCTACGGATCATATGACATTTGATTCTAGACAAGTTTCACCTCTTAAACCTTCCTCACAAAATTCTGTTTCCATTGCCAATGGTACCTCAATTCCGATTATTGGGAAGGATCCTTGTCTCTCACTAACACCTTGAATTTAGATTCTGTTTTGGTTGTTCCCTCTTTGAATTATAACCTTTTGTCTGTTTCTCAAATAACCACTGCCCTATTTTGTGCTGTCATTTTTTGGCCTGAATTTTGTGTATTTAAGGACATTCGAACAAAGCAGACGATTGGTTGTAGTGTTAGACGAGGGAAGCTGTATTATTTAGACTTTGTGTCTCAAAGTTCAGACAAGTTGCGTCACACTTTAAAGATTGGGGGTTCTCACGAGGAAAAGAAGAAATTCAAGATATGGTTATGGCATCGACATCTGGAGCATGCTTCCTTTGGGTACATGAAGAAATTATTTCCTAATTTATTTGCAAACTTAGATGTTTCTAGTTTCAAATGTGACGTTTGTGCACTTGCAAAAATCCATCATGCTTCTTTTCCATTAATTTTGAATAAAAGTCCAATTTTTTTATGATCATACATTCTGGTGTTTGGGGTCCATCTAAATTTGCTACTTTGGATGGATCTCGTTGGTTCGTTACGTTTATTGATGATTGTACTAGGATGACTTGGGTATGTTTGATGAAGTCCAAAAGTGAAGTGAATTTGTTGTTTCAAAAATTTCATAAAATGATTGGTAGTCAGTACAATGCACAGGTTCAGGTTCTCCGCAGTGACAATGGAGGTGAATATTTGAGTTTTGAATTGAATCGGTATTTGGAAGGCCATCGAATCATTCATCAAACTACTTGTTCTGATACACCCCAACAGAATGGGGTGGCTGAGCGAAAAAATCGACACTTGTTGGAGGTTGTCCGTGCTTCATTGATAGAAGCACATATGCCTTTATCCTATTGGGGACACGCACTTACCTCTGCAGCATATTTGATCAACCGAGTACTTCCAGCACTATTGATTTCCAGACACCATCCCAGGCTCTCATTGAAGCAATTGTCGCTCCAATTGTTCCAAACTTACCTCCTCATGGCTTTGGTTGTGTAGCATTTGTACATCTTCACAAGCATCAGCGCAACAAGTTGACACCTCGAGCATTGCGATGTGTTTTCTTAGGGTATGCTGCTTATCAAAAAGGGTACTGATGCTATCACCCTCCAAGCAAACGAATGTTTGTTACAATGGATGTAGTTTTCCATGAAGACTCTATGTATTTTTCCTCTGAGCCTGAACTTCAAAAGGAGTACTTGGAAGAGGTTCAAGCTCTAGATTATGATTTTCTGATCTCTATAGAATGGGAACTCTTTGAACCTAGTAACATTCTGAATAGAAATGAAAAGGAACGCCCTGAACTTGGTAATGAAAATTCTGGTGAATTGGATGTGAGTGGTATAAATTTGGACCATAGTGATGAACATGATGAAAACCCAGAAAAGGAAGTTGGGGATCAACCTCCATCTGAATCTCTCGCACCAAAGGCAACTGATACACCAAACCAATCGCCTGCTGGGGATGGTCCTGATGTAGTGTCTGATGTAGTGTCTGAATCATCAAGAAAACAATTACCACCACGTCAAACCAGAGGTATCCCCAATCCTACATATGAACCCGATCTTTCAAGTAAAGTTAATATCCTATGAGTCATTATGTGCCTAACCATCGCTTGTCTGAATCAAATAAGTCATTTATAAATCAATTATCTACTGTATATATTCCTAACAGTGTGCAGGAAGCCTTAGCTGACCCTGTAGGTGTTAGTGCCCTAGGCCTATAGAGATAGACTTATTTGTAATGTCATTATTCATTTATATAAGAGATTGTTTCTTTGATTATTATATGTGTTTGCATGTTTACTTTAATAATCGTGTCCCTAGTACTTATGAAGCACTAGTATGAAGTCTAATGGATAATCATGTGATGATTATATGCATGGAGATGCACATTAGATTCATGGGTACTTGTTAGAGAACAAGGTACTGGACTTGACCATTATGAGATTTATGTCATGGTCGTATGTCATAAATAAATCTCATATAGTTATATCATTGATATCCTTTGACCTGAGATTATCAGCGTCTTCCACTCGATGAATATTATGTTTGATATAGTTTAACGTTGTCTTTAACCGGATAACAATAAGGGCAATTATTGGCATGATATGATTCTTGTTGGGAAAAATGATAAGTCAAGATAGAAATTTGTCCCTCGTAAAGAGAGATGTTTGCTAGGCCACTCGTAAGTAAGATTGATGTAGTGCATGGCCATGCCCGAATGAATTAATGTGATTAATATCATTCGATTGATCAATTTACTTAGCAACGAGAAAGCATTGAACAATATGAGTTGACTTGGACCATGACTCATGTTCAATATAACATCGTGTGACAAAGGGATTGTGATATGTTCTATGTAGGAAAATCGAACTTGATATTATATTAATTGGGTAGGCATGATGGCTTGCTAGAGTCCGCTCATGTCTTATGAGGATCGATGTGATCGAACTCATTGTCAACTTAATATAGTCCTATGGGGTCACACGCATCGAACGAATTGTCAAAAATGAAGAATATGGAGGTTTTGTATTCAGGGGACGACTCGTCCCCAGGCCTGAACTAACTATTCCACTTGGCACAGGACGGATGTATCGAGAGGAGCATCTGGGGACGGACTCGTGCCCATGGGGACGAGTCGTGCCCACCAGGACGACTCGTGACCTGAATTAAAACCATCTATTCCCCTTAAGGGGGACGCCAGATTCAGAAGCATTGTGCATGGGGACGACTCGTGCCCTGGGGGACGAGTCGTCCCGTCGGCGCTGGACTGATACGTAAATGACCTAATTTTAGGGTTTTCGCAAGGGGCTTTTATTTATAACATATAAATACTTATCCCTGGTTGCCCTAGTCGTCATTATCACGTTTTGGGTTTAGAGAAACACCAAAAGGAGAGATTTCAATTGAGAATTGAGAATCAAAATCAATCCAATTCCATATTTCTTCATCGATTGAAAGGAGTTTCAATCAAAGGATCTAGCAATCCTCCTAGAAGAGTTCTAGGGTTTGTTCATCGCGTGGATACTCATAGAGGATCTTCGCTCTTCAAGATCTTTTGTTCGTGATTCAAGAATCGTTCATCAAGGATTCACAAGATCGTCAATCTGGAGTTGGGACACGTTTATCAACGACAAAAGCACACAAGGTTGGTATTTCTATTTCATACTTCTTAATTAATCATCTAGAACGGATTCTAGGGCTCTGGGTTTTTCGAGTTATTGCATTATTCCGCTGCGCATGGACCCTCGAAACCCTACAGACCCAAGGTGGAAAGCTGCTATGAATGAGGAGATGAAATCCTTACAGAAGAATGAAACTTGGGAACTTGTTAATCGTCCCCCTGGAAAGAAACCAGTTGGATGTCGGTGGGTTTATACTGTGAAGCACAAATCAAATGGTACAATCGAACGTTTTAAAGCGAGATTGGTGGCAAAAGGGTACACTCAAACCTATGGAATTGATTATACAGATACATTTGCACATGTAGCCAAAATCAACACAGTTCGAGTCTTATTGTCTCTAGCTGCAAACTTGGATTGGCCATTGCAAAAATTTGATGTGAAAAATGCCTTTTTCCATGGTGAGTTGTCCGAAGAAGTAACATGGATTTGCCACCAGGATGCATGATACCAGAAGTGCATAGTCAAAAAGTGTGCAAATTAAAGAAATCATTGTATGGGCTAAAACAATCTCCGAGAGCATGGTTTGGAAGGTTCACAAAGTCTATGCTGTCTTTTGGCTACAATCAGAGTAATTCAGACCATACTTTATTCTTGAAAAAAAGCATGGTAAGATCACTGCTCTTATTGTGTATGTTGATGACATGGTGGTTACAGGAAATGACCCTGATGAAAGGAAGGCTTTACAAAGTTACTTGTCAAGCGAATTCGAGATGAAAGACCTTGTCACTTAAAATATTTTCTTGGAATCGAAGTGTCTCGATCTGATAAAGGGATTTTCTTGTCTCAAAGAAAATATGCTTTAGATCTGTTACGGGAAACTGGTATGTCAGCATGTGAAGCTGATACACCAGTAGAAGAAGGCTTGAAGTTATGTGTTGAAACTAATCAGGTACCTGTTGAAAAAGGGAGATATCAGAGGCTCATCGAAAGATTGATGTACTTAGCTCACACTAGGCCAGATCTTGCCTATGCATTAAGTATTGTTAGCCAGTTTATGCATAATCCTGGAGAACAACATATGAATGCAGTTATGCACATTTTAAGGTATCTGAAGTCCGCTCCTGGAAAGGGCATTTTTTTTACTAAAAATGAAGATTGTAAAAGTATAGATGCATATAGTGATGCTGACTGGGCTGGAGAAAAAGATGATAGACGATCTACTTCGGGATATTTCACCTTTGTAGGTGGTACATGGAGGAGCATGAAGCAGAATGTTGTTGTACGTTCAAGCGCAGAGGCTGAATTTAGAGGAATGGCACTTGGAATATGTGAAGCATTGTGGCTAAGACTTCTGTTGATGGATTTGGGCTATTTGCCAATGCAACCGATTCGACTTTATTGTGATAAAGCAACTTGTGATATTGCTCATAATCCGGTAGAACATGATCGTACAAAGCATGTGGAGGTCGACAAATTCTTCATTAAGGAGAAATTAGATGAGAAAATTGTCCAGTTGCCTAAGATTCGATCCGAAGATCAATTGGCTGATATCCTCACCAAAGCTGTTTCAAGTCGAGTGTTCAAAAAGTTTTTGGGCATGTGCGACATCTATGCACCAACTTGAGGGGGAGTGTTGCGATATTGTAATTGATATTGTAATTCTTTCCTATTGTAATAACTTAATTATAGGACTTAATTATAGGTATAGCTTGATTGTAGGATCTCCACAGATCTATAAATATGTACTCCCTCCGTCCCACCTTAGTGTTGACTAAATGTTTGGGCATAATAACTAAGGAATACTAATAAAATAATGAAAAAGTGAGATAGTGGAGAAAGATTAGTGAATTAGACCCTTCCTAATCCCTAATGACAGCCAATTTAAATTTTTGGCTCCAAAACTTAAACCCACCATAAATATCTTACATAAAATAAGATTAAAGCTTTTTACAACCATTTTACAACCGTAAATATCCACAATCAGTCAAAATTTGAAGTTCCCTCCAGATTTTGAATTTGATCCCAAAAAATTTAAATATCCACAAAACACAACATAGTAGTAGCCCAGATTCTATACAGCCCAGATTCTATACAGATCAAAAATGGGTAATGATAAAGACATTTCCCAAGACAAAAGGTTCCATCTTGCCCAGTTCATAGCATTTTCTTCAAAAAATGGGAGGCTTCCAAAATCCAAAGTTGAAGAAGCAATGGTGAAGTTTGGAACTTGCAGAGCCACCATTTTCAAGTTCTGGAAGAGGGTAAAACTTCAGATGCAACTTGGAATGCCAATTTCTTTGCCTACAAGGAGGAAAGGTAGAGTTATAAGCAACAAAATTGATGTAGATGTTGCAAGGTTAAAAGCACTACCATTTCATAAAAGAGGTACGATTAGAAATTTAGCAAATGGCATGGGTCTGAGCAAAAGTACAGTTTTTAGATGGAAAAAAAGTGGTGTGATCAAACCACATTCAAATGCCATAAAACCTTCTTTGACCCCTATAAACATGATAACAAGGCTGAAATTCTGTTTGAAAGCACTCAGATATGATGCATCTACATGTACACCAAAGTTTCAAAGCATGACACATGTTATACATGTGGATGAAAAATGGTCTAACATGACTGCATGTCGGAAAAATATTACATTTTTCCTAGAGAAACTGAGCCTCACAGGTCTTGCCAAAGCAAGAGATTCATAACAAAAGTTATGTTTCTATGTGCTGTTAGTAGACCAATTTATCGAGAAAATGGAGAACTTTTATTTGAAGGCAAAATAGGAATGTGGCCATTTACAAAGAAAGAACTTGCAAAGAGGACTTGCAGAAACAGAGCAGCAGGAACAATGGTTACCAAGGTACTTGAATTAGTCAACAGAGAAGTGACAAAAGAAATGATGCTAACACATGTAAGTTTCCAAGTTTTTCTACTTTTCATGCTTTTTTATTTAACTATGTTTTAAAGCACACATACTTTACTTGATTGTAGGTTCTCCCTGCAATAAAACAGAAATGGCCAGAAACAGAAAGTAAAAACATCATAATTCAGTGGGACAATGCCCCACTACATTTGTCCTTACACCAAAATCCAGAATTCATAGCAGCAGCAACAGAAGATGGATTCAACATCACACTAGAGTTCCAGCCACCAAATTCACCAGATACTAATGTGAATGATCTAGGATGGTTCAGATCAATAGAGTCACTAAAGACAGATGTTCAAGCAAGGACTATTGATGAGTTGATTTATGCAGTGGAACATTCATACAACAGGCTTTCTGACTACAAACTGAACAAGGTCTTCCTAACCTTGCAATCATGTTTCAATCAGATTATGACTCAGCGTGGATCAAATGCCTACAAAATTAAACACATCAGAAAGGATGTTTTATTTAGAAGAGGGTTACTCCCAGATAACTATCCAATTGAGTTGAAGTTGGTGAGAGAATGTTTAGTGTATCTAATGGAGGGAGGGAATGGTGATGGACATGAGGGCATGATGGAAGAATTTGCTTAAGTTGAAAAAGTTGGCCTTTTGTAATAGGAAAAAGTGGCCTTTTATATTAGGAAAAAGTGGCCTTTTGTATTAGAAAAATTTGGCCTTTTGTAATAGGAAAAAATGGCCTTTTGTAATAGAAAAAACTTGCCTTTTGTATTAGAAAAAATTTACCTTTTGTAATAGAAAAAATTTACCACACATATTTCCAGATCAATAGAAGGCAATATTTGTTCTTATTCAATTTAATATGAAAACATACTTTGGTCTCAGCTAATTATCATCATAGACACAAGGCAACAAAAAATCACCAAACCACCACACACATTTCCAGATGAATAGAAGGCAGCATATGCTCTTATTCAATTAGAAATGTAGAGCTCATACTTTGGTCTCAGCATATTATCATCATAGAATAAGCCTTTCAAGCATATTACAAGGCAGACATTTCATTTTTCCAAACCCATATTGCAATAAGGGAATCATCATTTCACTACCAAAACCAGATTTCCATCTTCAAACTTGTACTCTTAATCACACAAATGCACGGAAAAAGAGTAAAATTAAAGATACGACCTGGTATGTAGAGGAAGCCAAGAACTCCTTAACATCAGCTGGAGCCGGGTAGATTGGACTATCAATTGCATCATTATTAAGAATATACTTTGGGAAAAAACAAGCCATCATTCGAATGTTAGAAATGTAGAGCTCAACTTTTCTTTCAATGGAGATAGACTTCACCTCTATTGACGCATTTGAACCATATTCAGCCTCAATTCCAGCCACAATCGAATCTTTAGAGGGACTCAATTGAGTGTCAGGCACTTCGGTGTCACAATAGATTAGAGATCTGAACCGAAATTTTCACTGGAAATTTGATACGGGGTATCTGGGACGACGATTCCATAATAAGACTGATTAATCGAAGAAAGATCTGCAGATAAAGGCGAATCGGGGCATGGATATGATTCGGGGTCAAGGAGACAAGGAATCGCCGCCACCGTATCATCTACGGGCAACGAAACCAATAAATTGAAGTTGGTTTCCCCCCAAAAATGGTGGATCCTTAAGAATCGATGGTGAATTCATGAAAATCGGTGGTCGAAAATTGCAAGACGGCAGTGTAGAAAAAATGGGCGACCTTTCTTGAGAGAAATATCAAGGACAAACAATGGATATGATTGAATTTGTGAGGTAAGTTTTTTGTTTGGGTGGGTGGGCCGATTAGATTAGGTTGGGGTAAATGGGTTTAATTAATGGTTCAATTAGGATTAAATTTAGGTTAATCAGTTTCATTAGGGGTTAATGGGTGGGGTAGGGCAAATAAAAAATAATAAAAAAATTTCTAATTTTGACAGTCTACACTAAGGTGGGACGGACGAAAAAGGCAAGAAGTCTAACTAAGGTGGGACGGAGGGAGTATATATAAGGTAGAGGAACTATGAATGAAAATAAGTCTCTCTGATTCTCAAGTTGCTCATAAGAATGACTTAAGTTGAATCGACCTTAAACGAATGGGCATCAGGGAAATACGCTTTTGTGGAGAGAAACGGCGGAATAGTGCAAGTTAGGTGGGGTTTTGAGGTTTTATGAAATTTTGATCTCGATCTTCAATATTGGGTGGGCTTTTGGATTTCGTTTGTGATTTTATGAAGAATAATTTAATATTATTGTAATATATCAGTCACAGTAATATATAATTGTTGAATCACTAGTGACACATAAAAATAACAAAATTTACGTATTTTCTTTATTTCGGATTAAAGAAAAATAGAAAAATTGAAATTGTTGCATTATAAATTTTGAATAGTTAAAATGAAAACCAAAGCAAGTCGGTCATTCATTCAACAAAAGGGGGTGATTTTCTTTTAAGAGTTCCATATGATGGCTACCTTACCTAGCTAACATCATTATTTTTCCTTTCATTCTTAGATATTATCTAATTTTCCACTATTTACTCATTTTCAAACGGATGGATTTCCATTTCTAAATAAGAGTATTTTTAATTCCGAATATAAATTATTAAAAAATTATTTTAAATAAATAAATATATTTTCATATGAATAAAAAAAGTGATCAGTCAAAGATGAAACTATTAAAAAGGTAAATTAACAGTCTAAAAAAATACCCGCGAATTAAACATTTATTTTGAAATAAAAGTGACTTATTTACGGGATTAGTGGAATATTAGAATTGTGCTGGTAGAGTGGCAAAATTTAATTTGAATATATTGAAAAGAAAAAATATTTGCTTGGATTTTATTATTATTGTTTACTCCCTCCGTCCCAACAATTGCTTCATCCTTTTGGCTCGGCACGCATATTAAGGAAATTGGTGTGAAGAAAAAATGTTGTAAGTGTAATTTGAAAATAGGAGAGAGAATTAGTGGAGGAAATAGTAAATTTGAAAAGTGTTGTGAGTGTAATAGTGATTTAGGAGAGAGAATGAGTGGAGGATATAGTAAAGATTCTTTGCCAAAAAAGAAAAGGTGAAGCTTCTAACGGGACGCCCTTTTGGATAATTAGTGAAACTTTTATTGAGACGGAAGGAAGGGAGTATTTATTATTATTTTTGTGAAACTTTCAATAAGAAGCACAATATTGAGTTACATAAATATATGATCTGCAACATGACTGCATCTGCATGTGGAGGAAGAGTAAGTTTTGGGAGAAATCAGTTTCTCCATAAATTATAAAAAGTCCAATTTTTTTCAACTTGCAAATATTTGACGAATATTAGATCAGTTTAAAAAAACAGGACTTTTTATAACTTAGGAAGAAACTAGTTTCCCCCAAAAAATATTGGTGGAGGAAATGTCCATTTCTATCAAGACAAATGCATTGGGATGAACTTTAAACATTGTACTTCATGTTAGGTTATCTGTCTTTCATTCCCTTTTTAACCCTCACATCCATGCATGCATCTTGTCATGTCCCCCCTTCAACTCTCTCTTGCTAGGGTTTTAGCAAAACTCCAATTTTCAAGAATCCAAATTGATTTTCTATGAATTTCTTCCTATTTGTCCATTGCATTCTTGGGGTTACCTAGGGTTTCCCTACCACATAGAATAACATGGTCACCTATTGTGACCTCTTTTTGAAACAAATCACGTTGGAGTAGTTAGAATGGAATCAAATGGTACCTATTAATTACACCGCGATTTTGATAAGACAATATGAGTGTAACAGTGATACTGCTGATGTGATCGTATCATTTAATTAATGAAACTAGTACATATGCCCGTGTCCAAGGACACGGGTGTATTTTTTTATTTTTTTTCAAATTAATTTTTTTTTTAAATTTAAAAAAAAATAAAAAAATCAATTACTTAATTAATTTAAGTAAACCCTCCTAAAGCCCACTCTTAGCCCAAACCCAAAGTCTTAGCCAAAATCCAAAGCCCATTTACGTTTTAAGGGCAAAATGGGAAACAGACTAAATAGTAAGGGCAAAATAGGGAAAAACTCCTCCGAAACTGTTCATAGAACTGTTCACGGAGGGGTTTAATTTATAATATAGATAATGTCATGATATCATATGTTTCGATGAACTTTTAGATTCCAACTTTTTTTCAGAATTATAGAATTATGATACTCCCTCCGTCCCGGTAAGAGCTTCCCAAAACTTTTTGTGCACGCAAATTAAGAAAGTGGGAGGGAAGTAAAGATGTTGTGAGTGTAATTTGAAAATAGGAGAGAGAATGAGTGGAGGGAATAGTAAATTATAATAGTGTTGTGAGTATTAAAATAATGAGGAGAGAGAATGAGTGGAGGAAATAGTAAAGATTCCTTTGCCAAAAAAGGAAAGTGGAAGCTATTAGCGGGACACCCAAAATGGCAAAAAGGGAAGCTCTTATTGGGACGGAGGGAGTATTTTTTATTAAATAGCAAAATATATCACATCGACCGTATCACTCTTACATTCAATATATCTTTGTGGTTAAATGTGTGTAAGTTTTTAAAGTCCGAGTTTTCGGCTTAAAACCAATTGATACTAATGGAAGTGACCCATGATCAAAGGTTTGTCAAAACCTGATGTAAAATAATGTCTCTAACACGACCCATCATGTCTAGTTAAGCTTTGTCAATGCTTACAACGTGAACTTATTAATCGGATTGCACAGAGCAATATCATGGACCGTTGGATATACACGTGTAACAAACCTGCCCTGATACCACTTAAAGTATGAGGTTTCGCTTTAAAACCAATTGATATTAATGGAAGTGGCACACAATCTTTATACATTATAGACAAAATTTGTCTATTCTCAATGTATAATAATGTCTCTAACATATGTGATTGAGATATGGAATCCTATGTGAAAGGCCATTTGTTAATATGCAGATGATTAGACAGCTATGGTATTGGCTTAGCTGTCAGATGATAGTTGAGTTGTGCAGCGGAATAAGAGAGATTTGAAATAATGATAGGACAAGAAACACAAAGAAATAATGCAAGTGTGTGAATGTGATTGCAAAAATGTAATAACACGAGAATTTAAAGTGGTTCGTAGTTCACTCCTCCTACATCCACCCCCACCGTCAATCTTGACAAGTGAGATCAATTTTATTATAATCTTTAATCAACAAAAATTACAAATGATTGATTCAGCAAGTTCCTTGAACTTCCTCTTCCTAATTAGTACAACAACTAGGGATACACTTAAAGTACAGTCTTAAGTGTTTTTACAACTTGAAGTACAGTCTCAAGATTTTACAAACAACTAATACACTCAAAGTGCAGTCTTGAGTGATTACAAACTAATTCTACACCTAAAGTACAGTCTTAGGATTTTGGATTTTGTGAATTAACACACTAAGGGGTGTTTTGTTGTGGAGGCAAAGATTTTGGGGTGAGGGTTTGGTTTGGAACAGAGTTTAAAGGAAAAGGATTGGTGAGTGTGTGTGTGAATTACAGGAGGTGTGTGTGGATGTGTGGAAAGGGTTTTTGACTGTGAAAATGAGTATTTTTCAGTAGTTTGTGTAGAGGAAGAACTCCTCTATTTATACCCTTCAATGTAGCCGTTGGAATATGACTGTTGCAGCTACATTAATGAGCTTTGACTGGTCTTTGTCCCACTTGTCCACATGCAGTCTTCATGAGTCGGCTTGAGCCGCGAGCATGAACTGAGAGCTTCTAGAAGGTCTTCAGTGGTCTTCATTGGTCTTCATTGGTGAACTTGACAGCTGTGAAGATCCAGGTTCCACATTGGTTGAGATTGTGGTAACAGAGATTGAGACAAAGTGATGGCTATCAGAGAAATGAAGTCATGGCTGTCAGATCATACAAGACTTAGCTATCAGAGATGTTCTCTGATAAGGACTGAGATGGACTTTGATGATCTTGAAGGCTTTACTAAAGAGAATATGATTCATGTTTTTGATTGATTGTAATCATTGTATACAACTGAATCATAACTATCAAACTCATAGCTGTCAGATACACTGAGGAATGAATATGAAGTTTGATTTGGTCAGTCATGATGGAATGAATATGAAGTTTGATTTGGTCAGTCATGGTTCATGACTGACAGTCTTCCTCTTTTGATATAAACCCTGTTCTATATATATATTCCTTTATCAAAACCAATTAACTAAGACATTGATCAAAGTTAGGTCCTAACACTATGGTTTTTTTTACGGAAAAAAAGTGCGAAAATTATAGGCATTGGATCCATTGTAATGTGTTATAGTAACATGTCGCCGCAACCGTTGCATTTGTTATCACATTCTTAAAGAGAGAAATGTGTATAATCGCTTAAATCACATTATCATAATTATGTTGTACCCAATTACGCTATTTTCACGTCGGTGCAAACTCTCAGTTACCTAATAATTTAGGGTTTTTTTTTAAAAAAAAAAAAAATACGAATTATGAGAAAATTTAGATGTATAAAAAGTGTGGGAGAGATATCCATTTTATTTTATTTTGTTGATTGTAAGTACTCTCATGGATTGACAATTTAGTAAATATAAGAAGGAATATTTTCTTGAATGTAGTTTTTCTTTTTCTTTTTTTGGGTATTTTTATGTGTAAATTTGTGGTGTACCAAAAACAAAATAGTGAATTTGGGGACTAAATCCTACTCACTACGTCTCAGTTTAATATTTTTAATTTAATTTTGCACGAAAATTAAGAAAAAATAAACATTGTGAATATGAAAATTAAAGTAAAAAATATATAATTGAGAAAAAATAATAAGTGAGTTGTTATTGCGAGAGTAGCGAGTGGGTTTTATTATCCATTTTAGGAATAATACAAACTAAGAAACGTAAATTGTAGATAGATTAAAAAGAAAAGTAAAAATCTTAAATCCGAATGGAGGGAGTAAGGGTTTTTTTTTTTTTTCTTTTTATTATTATGAGAAGGGTGTGAACATGTTGCTGTGGTCTTTGTCATTGTCGAGTTCTAGGAGTGGAATATTATTTGTTCACCACCCTTGGGAAAATATTACTAGGAAATAAATACTACAAAATATCAGATTGTCATTATTATATACTCCCTCCGTCCCAGAACAATCTTCACACTTTCCCTTTTGGGCGTCCCAAAACTTACTTCACACATTTAAAACTTACCTAAAATGGAAAGGAATCTTTACTATTCCCTCCACTCATTCTCTCTCCTACATTATTTTAATACTCACAACACCATTATAATTTACTATTCTCTCCACTCATTCTCTCTCCTATTTTATTTTCACACTCACAACACTTTCAATATAATACTCCCTCCTTAAAACATGTGCAAACAGTGAATGTGAACATTGTTCTGGGACGGAGGGAGTACTCCCTCCATTTTATTTTATAATAAGTACTCCTATTGCATTTGCCTTGATATTTTCTCAAGGAATGTTTTATTTATTGGTATGTATATTATTTATACTTTATCTTATAATAAATGTCACAGTTAACTTGATAATTTTTTTTAAAAAACATGTTTTACTTGTATCTTATCTTCTTGGTAAACTCCAATAAAACAATAAAAACATGAACACTTATTTTGGTACAGACAAAAAAAAAAAAAAAAACCACAACACTTATTATAAAATAGAGGAAGTGTGTTGTAAATGGGTTACTTTCAACATAGGTGCAAGCTTTGAGTTAGATTCTCGGTATTTACTATACTCCATCCGTCCCAATTCAAGCTTCGTGATGGTGGAGATGACACGCAAATTAAGAAAAAAGATAAGTGGAGAAAGAGTTGTGAGTGTAAAAATAAAATAGGAGAAAGAATGAGTGAAGGAACACTACAAGAAAAATCGGATTTAGAGACGGAAATTTAGAGACGGACTGAATCCGTAGCTAATTTGGCGACAGATTAGAGACAGAACCAAAAATCAGAGACGGGTTCGGATTCCGTCTCTAAATTAGAGACGGATTCAGATTCCGTCTCTAATTCAGAGACGGAATATGAATCCGTCTCTAATTTAGAGACGGAATCCGAACCCGTCTCTAATTTAGAGACGAAATCTGATTCCGTCTCTAATTTAGAGACGGATTCAGATTCCGTCTCTAAATTTTAGAGACGGGTTTTGTATCTGTCTCTAAAATAGAGACAGATTCAGAATCCGTCTCTAAATTAGAGACAGATTCATAATCCGTCTCTAAATTAGAGACAGATTCAGAATCCGTCTCTAAACTTTAGAGACAGATTTTAACCCGTCTCTAATTTAGAGATAAATTTTTGAACCCGTCTCTAATTTAGTGACAGATTCAACATCTGTCTCTAAAATTTAGAGACAGATTTAGTATCCGTCTCTAAATTTGACTTTTCTTCTATATACTTTCATTTGTTTAGTTTTTTTCTATCTTTTTTTATATAATTTTTTCTAAAAAAAACCACTAATTAACAAAGGCTAAAATATTGTTTTTTAGTCAATAATTTTTTTTAAAAAATAAAAAATAAATATAGGGTAGTCCGTCCCTCTTTTGACTTTTCTTCTATATACTTTCATTTGTTTAGTTTTTTTCTATCTTTTTTCTATAACTTTTTCTAAAAAAAACCACTGATTAACAAAGGCTAAAATATTGTTTTCTAGTCAATAAAATTTTTTTTAAAAAATAAAAAATAAATACTCCCTCCGTCCCATTATTTACTTCACCATTTTGGCTTCGGCACGCAAATTAAGAAAATGGGTGGGAAGAAAAAATGTTGTGAGTGTAATTTGAAAATAGGAGAGAGAAATTTGAAAATAGGAGAGAGAATGAGTGGAGGGAATAATAAATTATAATGGTGTTGTGAGTATTAAAATAATGTAGGAGAGACAATGAGTGGAGAGAATAGTAAAGATTCTTTGCCAAAAAAGGAATGGTGAAGCTTTCAATGGGACACCCAAAATGGCAAAAAGTGAAGTTATTAATGGGACGGAGGGAGTATAGGCTAGTCCGTCCCTCTTTTGACTTTTCTTCTATATACTTTCATTTGTTTAGTTTTTTTCTATCTTTTTTTCTATAACTTTTTTTAAAAAAAACCACTGATTAACAAAGGCTAAAATATTGTTTTCTAGTCAATAAAATTTTTTTAAAAAAATAAAAAGTAAATATAGGGTAGTCCGTCCCTCTTTTATCTTTTCTTTTATATACTTTCATTTGTTTAGTTTTTTCTATCTTTTTTCTATAACTTTTTCTAAAAAACCACTGATTAACAAAGGCTAAAATATTGTTTTCTAGTCAATAAAAATTTTAAAAAAAATAAAAAATAAATATAGGGTAGTCTGTCCCTCTTTTGACTTTTCTTCTATATACTTTCATTTGTTTAGTTTTTTTCTATCTTTTTTTCTATAACTTTTTCTAAAAAAAAAAAACCACTGATTAACAAAGGCTAAAATATTATTTTCTAGTCAATAAAATTTTTTTAAAAAAATAAAAATTAAATATAGGGTAGTCCGTCCCTCTTTTGACTTTTCTTCTATATACTTTCATTTGTTTAGTTTTTTCTAGCTTGTTTTCTATAACTTTTTATAAAAAAACCACTGATTAACAAAGGCTAAAATATTGTTTTCTAGTCAAAAAAAATTTTTAAAAAAATAAAAAATAAATAAGGGTTAGTCTGTCCCTCTTTTGACTTTTCTTCTATATACTTTCATTTGTTTAGTTTTTTTCTACCTTTTTTTATATAACTTTTTCTAAAAAAACCACTGATTAACAAAGGTTAAAATATTGTTTTCTAGTCAATAAATTTTTTTTAAAAGAATAAAATATAAATATAGGGTAGTCCGTCCCTCTTTTGACTTTTCTTCTATATATTTTCATTTGTTTAGTTTTTTCTATCTTTTTTCTATAACTTTTTCTAAAAACCACTGATTAACAAAGGCTAAAATATTGTTTTCTAGTCAATAATTTTTTTTTAAAAAAATAAATATAGGGTAGTCCGTCCCTCTTTTGACTTTTCTTCTATATACTTTCATTTGTTTAGTTTTTTTCTATCTTTTTTTATATAACTTTTTCTAAAAAAACCACTGATTAACAAAGGCTAAAATATTATTTTCTAGTCAATAAAAATTTTAAAAAAAAATAAAAATAAATATAGGATAGTCCGTCCCTCTTTTGACTTTTCTTCTATATACTTTCATTTGTTTAGTTTTTTTCTATCTTTTTTCTATAACTTTTTCTAAAAAAACCACTAATTAACAAAGGCTAAAATATTGTTTTCTAGTCAATAAATTTTTTTAAAAAATAAAAAATAAATATAGGATAGTCCGTCCCTCTTTTGACTTTTCTTCTATATACTTTAATTTTTTAGTTTTTTTCTATCTTTTTTTCTATAACTTTTTCTAAAAAAAAAAACACTGATTAACAAAGGCTAAAATATTGTTTTCTAGTCAATAAAATTTTTTTAAAAAAAAAAAAAATATAGGATAGTCCGTCCCTCTTTTGACTTTTCTTCTATATACTTTCATTTAATTAGTTTTTTTTATCTTTTTTTCTATAACTTTTTCTAAAAAAAAAAACCACTGATTAACAAAGGCTAAAATATTGTTTTCTAGTCAATAAAATTTTTTTAAAAAATAAAAAATAAATATAGGGTAGTCCGTCCCTCTTTTGACTTTTCTTCTATATACTTTCATTTGTTTAGGATTTAGGGTTTAGGGTTTAGGGTATAGGGTTTAGGGTTTATGAGTTAGGGTTTAGGGTTTAGGGTTTAGAGTTTAGGGGTTAGGGTTCAAGGTATAGGGTTTAGGGTATAGGGTTTAGGGGTTAGGGTTTAGGGTTTAGGGTTTAGAGTTTAGGGGTTAGGGTTCAAGGTATAGGGTTTGGGGTTTAAACCCTAAATCCTATACCCTATACCCTATACCCTATACCCTAACCCCTAAACCCTAAACCCTAAACCCTAAACCTTATACCCTAACCCCTAAACCCTAAATTCTATACCCTATACCCTATACCCTATCCCCTAAACCCTATACCCTATACCCTATACCCTAACCCCTAAACCCTAAACCCTAACCCCTAAACCATAAACCCTATACCCTAACCCCTAAACCCTATACCCTATACCCTATACCCTAAACCCTAAACCCTATACCCTAACCCCTAAACCCTAAATCCTATACCCTATACCCTAACCTTATACATTATACCCTATACCTAACCCCTAAATCCTATACCCTATACCCTAAACCCTAACCCCTATACCCTAAACCTTATACCCTAAACCCTATATCCTAAACCCTATACCCCTAACTCTGAGCCCTAAACCCTAAACCTTATACCTTATACCCTAAACCCTAAACCCTAAGCCCTAAACTCTAAGCCCTAAACCCTACACCCTATACCCTAAATCCTAACCCCTAAACCCTAAACCCTATACCCTAAACCCTATACCCTAACCCCTAAACCCTAAACCTTAGACCATATACCCTAAATCCTAAACCCTAAACCCTAAATTCTATACCCTATACCCCTATACCCTAAATCCTATATCCTATACCCTAAACCCTAAACTCTAATGTATAGGTATATACCCTAAACCCTAAACCCTATCTTTTTTTATATAGGGTACAAGGTATAATGTATAGGTATATACCCTAAACCCTATCTTTTTTTATATAATTTTTTCTAAAAAAAATCACTAATTAACAAAGTTTAAAATATTATTTTCGAGTCAATAAAAAATAAAAAAAATAAATATAGGGTAGTCCGTCCCTCTTTTGATTTTTCTTCTATATACTTTCATTTGTTTAGTAGCAAGAATATTACAATTTGGGTGTTGTTTGAAGAAAGTCGTAATCACCTATTAAGCCTTTTCAATTTCCAGATTTGGTCGAGGAGATATTTTCAACTGGATATGATGCTTCATTAGTTGCACATTTGCACTGCGATTGTATTTTATTCCTTGATCTGTTGAGATTTCTCCGGTGGTGGTCTCCGGTGGTGGTTTCCGGTGGTGGTTTCCGGTGGTGGTTTAGGACATTTAGAATATCTGTAAAATAGTTTTTACAAATTTTGTAATCAATCCTAAATTAAATTTAGTAGGGATATTTTGACATTGTTAATTATTGTATATTTCTTTTTTCAATATAGATTATTTATAATTGCAGTTTATGTTTTTTTTTTAATAGTATATATTATAATATATTTTATAAAAAAATATTCAAGCATATATATATGTTTAAAAATATAATTTTTAAACATTTATATATACTATATACTTAAAAATATATATTTATATATATATATATATATATTTAAAAATATATTAATATATATTTTTAAATATATATATATATATTTTTTTTTTTAAAAAAAATCTCAATTTAGCTACGAAAATATTCGTCGCTAAAATGGTTCGAAAATAAGACGAGTATTTAAATAGAGACGGAAAATCTGTCGCTAATCCGTAGACGGTCATATCTGTAGCTAATTTAGACACGGACATATATGTAGCTAATTTAGACACGGACATATCTGTCTCTAATTTAGAGACGGCCATATCTGTCTCTAAATTAGAGACGGACACATCCGTCTCTAAATTAGCTACAAAACAGCGACGCCCAATTTAGCGACGAACCTGCACCCACGGAATAGCTACGAAATAAATTCGTAGCTAAACACGATTTAGCTACGAAATCTTCATTTTAGCTACGGAATTTGCCGTAGCTAAATCCGTTTTTCCTCGTAGTGGAAATAGTAAATTTGAAAAGTGTTGTGAATATAAAAGTGAAATAGGATAGAGAATGAGTGGGTGGAATAGTAAAGATTATTTGTCATTTTAGGAAAGGTGAAACTTTTAACGGACACCCGTTTTGACAAAAGGTAAAGCTTGAAATGGAACGGAGGGAGTATATCATAATAATAATAATAATAATAATAATAATAATAATAATAATAATAATAATAATAATAATAATAATAATAATAATAATAATAATAATTATAATAATAATAATAATCATAATAATAATAATAATAATAATAACAACAATAATAATAATAATAATAATAATAATAATAATAATAATAATAATAAGTAGTACACTTAACTTGTTCATTACATCATATAATAAGTATCATATCATTGTTAACTTGTTTGTATATTGTATGATAATAAATTAAACTAAGATTATCCTCTATTTAGAAACGCTACATTTATAAGTAGTACACTTAACTTGTTCATTACATCATATAATAAGTATCATATCATTGTTAACTTGTTTGTATATTGTATGATAATAAATTAAACTAAGATTATCCTCTATTTAGAAACGCTACATTTATTATATGATGCAGTAAAAATGAAAACACATTTTCAGACATGGGCGGACCTATTAAGGTGCAAGGGGGGCCGGTTGGCCCTGCTTGGTTTTGTTTGTTTTTTTGTTTTTGTTTTTGTTTTTTTTTTTTTTAATTTTACACTAAACTACGTCGTATCGTACCTAGTATAAATAAACCTTTGGCGAATAGAATTAGAATAGCAAAAAGAGAAAATTAAAGGATTGTATCTGCGACTCAAGACGGAACGACGAACGACGGAAATGTTATCACCGCTAATAGAGGCTGAACGGTTGCAGCATTTACAATATATAAATTTCATCTCCATTGGAAATCTTTTGAAGCCAAAAGGACTAGTGTGTTTGATCGTCTCATTCAGATGATTGGTTCAGTAATAGAGGTAATTTTATGGCATTATGTAAAAAAAAAAAAGAAGGTATGTAGTTAGCTTGTTGCTTAGATTATTTTAGTAGCACTAAAGTTGTATTGCATGTGAAAAAAATGGCAAAAAAAAAAAAAAATCGAGGGCGCTGCCCCTGAACCCCCATCTTCAATCCTTTGCTCCAAAAAATCTTGGCCCCCCTTCCTTAATTTCCTGTGTCCGCCACTGTTTTCAGATGGGTTAATAAGAGTTACTCAGACAAATTAATAATTTAAGAAAAGGGTTAATAATGTAGTTTTATATTATTTTGAGTCAAAGGTAATTACTACTCCTAGGAGAGTAAAATAAAGTAAGCTAAAATGTTCAAAAGTAAAATAAATAAAGATTGGGGTAATAAAATATAAAAATTTAATTGTAATGTGAAAATATAAGCACGCCCGGTGGGACTCGAACCCACAATCGCTTGATTAGAAGTCAAACGCCTTATCCATTAGGCCACGGGCGCTTCTGTTATGATAGCTATATTCTAAAATATATAAATTAACATAAAAAAAATCAAGATAATTGGAAAAGACATGAAGGATGATATAAGATCAAAATGTCTAAATACACCGTTATTATGCTTACAAAATTGCAAAGCGCAAGTACGACTTATACGTGTATGAATAGTTACTGAACAAGAATAAAGAGTAAAATATGGGAAATAAGATAACACAAGTCGGTTAAAGATGTCTATACTTTCTTCTCTTCTGAAAAATAGATTCAATATCCACGTCCGGATCGCTTTGCTCTGGCTGCTATCAGCAGTTTTGATTCATCCATGTCTCTTGTCTCTTGTCTCGCACAACTTTAGACCAATTTGATAATTGTGCAGCTCATCAATCACCAAAATTTCACTCATTTATTTAAAAAATCGAGGAAAAGTAAGAAGATCGAAACTGATTGAAAGAGCATGACAACAATATCCAATATCCATGTCCGAATCGCTCTGCTCTTGCTGCTGTCAGCAGTTTTGATCCACCCACGTCTCTTGTCTCTTATCTCGCACAACTTTAGACCCATTTGATAATTGTGGAGCTCATCGAGCACCAAAATCTCACTCATTTATTTTAAAAAAACAGATAAAAAGTAAGAAAATCGGAACTGTTTGCAAGATCACGACATCAATGCCTAGTGGCGATGCTACCCTTAAGTTATGGGGAATCATCCAATCTCCTTCAATTTTGAAGCGTGCCGATCAGTGGTGAATACATACTAAAAAGTAAGTGGGTGTACAAATTAAATTATGGTACAATTATTAAAATTAAAACTATAGCAAAAATGAATTGGAAAGTTGAACCTGAATCATATCCTTTTTGAAAGTAAAAACCTTAACCATTGAACTACAAATACTTACTTATTAATTGTGCAAAAATAATAAATCATAATATAAATTGGGAGAAAATATTATTTTTTACATTATATATTGAGAAGTAGATGCACTTGCTCCCCCTGCGATGCCTTAGGTCCGCCATGGTGTCAATTTTAATATCTTGAAATCTTTTTTTAAAATGACTTTATACTACTAAAAATTGTGAATTTTTACATTTCGACCCCCATTAATTTTGATAAAAAATTGCACTAAATTATTAATTTGGCCACCTTTTATATTAAATTCAACTGCCATATTTATAATAGTTATCTCAAAAATATCTTGACCCCCATTCCAAAAAATCTTGGCTTCGCCACTGGTAATACACATGCTTTTCGAGATGTTGAAACTTCACAATCATTCTCAATAACCAAAGCTCAGTCGATCTTGTTTCCGACCAGGCTTGATGAACAAACGGTCTGAACTTGTCGACCAGGCTTGATGAACAAACGATCTGAACTTGTCCTGCTTGATTTCTTCGCAGATGAGAATCTCATGTTCAAGCTCGACTCAAACAGCATTTCCAACACCTAGAACTCTAGCTCGAACAGCTAAGTTCCAACTACAGGCCTAGCAGACAGTGATTAGCACTAGAAAACATCTGGCTGGAACCATAGTTGAATACAATATCAACTGTGAAATCTGACTATAATATGGAAAGATGGACAGCAGAAAGGAGAAAGAATAAAAAAAAAAGAGTAGGTTCACATTGACATCTACGACAACAAAGCCTTGATCTCAAAATGACTTGAGGTCAGCTAACATGAATCGACATACGGACTCATAAAAAAAAATGAGAGAAACAAGCTTTGATCCCAAAATGACTTGGGGACAGCTAAGACTCGTAAAAAAATTGAGAGAAACAGTAAATAGATGTGTCCATTTGGTGGCATGAAGCTGAAAAACATAAATTGTAAAATAATGGGGAAACCTCTTTCCAGATTATCAGGAAAGGGAGACAGAAGCTTAGCACAACAAATACTCTCTCCGTCCCAAAATAAATATCCAAAATGAGTGTCCATTTGAATTTTATTGGATATTCATTTTGGGGCGAAGAGAGTAACACATACCAAGTGCATTTAAGATTATACAGTGAGGAGTTATCAAGTTGTGAAGTTAGTTAATTCCACAAAAGGCAGCCCTACATTTACAAACCCTAAAGGCACCTTCACTTTTGTCCTCACTACATATAGGTCTAGAAATTTGCTCCATCTAATGCAATATACCCCAGACTTTCACACTGTGATGATCGAACTCTTTGTTTTACCCCGCCGTACTCTTGTCAGACACTCCTATTTTATTCTTGTTGACAAGGATCCGACGAGGCAAACTAAAAGAGTCCGAGCATCAATTCTTTCACACACATAATAAGATTACTCGAAACAAAATCAGACTATATTAAAACCAAAGGGATTTTACGTATTTCAACAAACATAATTGATTAACAAATTGCCAATGATTTCATTTGATAAACTGTGAAATGACGACAGGACAATTGAAACAACAGATTACTACATACTATTTCTTTACGTAACATTGAGAAACCAAAGAGCAAAATAATATCACTAAACCCTACAAATCTATTTAAGAAGTGGTAAACTTTGTGACTGCCTTGGTACCTTCGGTAACAGCAAGCTTAACAGCATTTGACGACAACTTCAGCATTGAGAAACCAAAGAGCAAGATATTGTCACCATTTATAAACGAAGAAATATGGCTTTCAACCATCACTACGAACATAAAATGCAATACCTGGGCAAATGGAAAACAACTTCTGCATTTGGAGTATCCTTGAGTAAATATGTCATCACATGGAAGCTGGAATATTGTATGAATCGCTCCCCTTAGATCTTATGAAGCTCAAATGCTTCAAGTTGCTAATAGGTGAAGCTTCTAATGCCAATTTATCACGAACCCTCGAAAGTAACTTAGCACAATAAACACAACACTATTCAGATTTGCCATTTTAAGTATAGAGGCTCTTGAAGGTGTCAGAAAGGTTTAGGTGCTTCAAAATAGAAAGGCCTATCACACTTTTGACTAGTATTCACACCATTGTACTTTGATGAAGCTTCGGTCTTAACCACTCATGTAATTTTTAAGTACCTTTAACCATTCTATTTTAGGTACGCATTCATTATCCCCAAAAAGTGCTAAAAAAATATGCAGTTTTTATTATTATAATAATTACTATTGTTTTGGATATTGGATGTGTATCTAAAATAGAATGGTTAAAAAGTGTTAAAAATATACAAGGGTGGTTAAAACTGGAGCTTCATCAAACTACAATGGGTCAAAAGTGCGATAACCCAAATAAGAAACTGAACATACAATGACGACCCAAAAAAATCTAAAAATGAGAAGAATAACACTATACCTCAACAGTGCCACGTGAAAGTATGAGAGATTTGACATTATGAAGGCCCTTCAGAGTATTGATCAGATCTATACCATGCTTCTCCTTGTTCACAACCCTGTCTACATAAAGATTGATAGTCAGAGTGTCGAGAAGAGGAAGGTCATTGGGTGAGAGCAGTGGAGGAAGGCATCCATTGTAGTTGAATGATGTGAGCTTATGTGTTGAAAGAACAATATCATTGATACCATACCCATAACTCTTAGATGAGATGATGGTTAATCTTGAAAGTTTAGGAGCAGATATAATCAAAGCACGATAACTAGAGCCTGAGTCACAATCAATCAATGTTAAATCCTCGAGATTTGGACAGCCAGAGAAGGGATTGGATTCAATTAACCAGACCCCTTCTAAACGCAAAGTCATCAGTTGTTTGAAACAGAAGGCCTTTTCAAAATTTTCAAGAGGTCCAATAACTCTTAGACTAAGGGTCCTTAATGAAGTGCATGAATATAGGAACTCTGCGAAGGTAGAAGGTCCGTATTTTTTTATGGAAAAGTTCAAGTCCTGGACACTGTGTGTTTTGGCATAGCTGATAACTCTCTGGAAAGGTAAGCGGCTGTATTCACGCTCGTCCCAAATACATCCACTAAATGATCGCGTGCAGCTGAGGTTGAGGCTGTGGACCTTGACAGAGTTGTCACGGAAAATAAGAACTTGGTCTATAAATCTGGTAAAAGAAGAGACTTTTTTAAAGAGGGCGCTGTTGAAAGTGAGATTGGATGCAGATGTCCAGATGTTTATCCATCTCTTTGACAAGGCACGGGTTTGAACGGCATGTTTAGTGTCGAGGAAAGAGAGAATGTGAATTAGGAGACCATCAGGTAGCATGCTAAGCCTGTCTTCTCCAGTGGTTGCAGCACTGTCTTTCGCTACCCTTTTCTTCACCCTTTTCTTCATCCTGTTTCTCTGTATCTTGTGTGTGTGAGAGAGAGAGGGAGAGAGAAAGAGGGCAACAGACTTTTTACGGGTTGCCTGCTTTAGGCTTTAGGTATTATAACTAGTTGATGGAAACAAAGGTTTTCGTTATGCACAAGAAAGCTTTTGCATCTACTAAGCTCCGAGCAGATAAAGTTAACGTGTAAACCCCCAAACTCAGAAGTCAAACAATGAAAATGACAATTAATTTATTAAGAAAATGTTTAAAATATTAATACATTCTTAACCAGTTGATAAAAAGGTTGGCTAAAAACAATTACTAACGTCAAGAATAGAAAGAAAGTTATATCACTCAGAGATTTTATTTTCACCAAGTTGGGCAATAAGAAGAAAGAAAAAACTTATTCATCAAACTATAGCAGGCCACAAACAATGATAGACAATGCTTTCAAATAATACTCCCTTCGTCCCTAAATGAATGTCAAAATTTCACTTAGGACACTCTTAGTAACACGTGCATCAAAACAATGATAGTTTCCCAAAAATAAATAAATTTGGACACTCTTAGTAACACATGTGCATCAAAACTCTTGATATCACCATATTGGACATTCATTTTTTGGACAAATTTTATGGAAATCTGGACATTCACTTAGGGACGGAGGAAGTAGTACTTAATCCCACAATGGTCTTCAAGTATCTTGACCATTTATGGTTCTATAATGCTCCCTCCGGAAATACAAATCAAGATTGTCTACTAAGCAGTATGCAGACTTAACAGAATCACAAAGAAATGCTTGAGCTTTCATTCAATAAAAGGATATCACAGCTGCTATTTGGGTTTTTCCTTCTTTTTGTCTCAACTTCCGTAATAAAAAATGATGATAATACATCAAATAGAACTGAAAATACATTAAAATTCAAGCAAACAAGTCTCATACAGTTCCGAGCGATGACAAGATGAATAACTTTGCTATACATAATATTTTGATGAAGAAATAAAGCTTTCAACCATCACTAAGAACATATAGTGCTATACCTGGGCAATTTGACGACAACTTCAGCATTTGAAGTGTCCTTGAGTAAATAGGTCATCACATGGGAAGGAATATTGTATGAATCGCGCCCATCAGCTGTTATGAAGCTCAAACGCTTCAAGTTGCTAATTGGTGAAGCTTCTAATGCCAGTTTATGAGCAACCGTCGAAAGTAACTTAGAACAATAAAAAAAACAATCACAATATATAAAATTTGCAATCATAGGTATACACGGAAGGTGTCAAAAGGTTAAGATGATTCAAGATAGAAACTGAACATACAAATATAATCCAAATATTGAATCCACTAATTAACAGAATAATATTATACCTCAACAGCGCCACGAGAAAGTATGAGAGATTTGGCATTATGAAGGACCTTTAGCGTATTGATCAGATCTATACCACGTTTCTCCTTGTACACAACCCTGTCTGCATCAAGATTGATTGTAACGGTGTCGAGGAGAGGAAGGTCATTGGGTGAGAGTAGTGGAGGGAAGCATCCATGGTAGTTGAATGATGTGAGCTTATGTGTTGAAAAAACAATATCATTTATGGTATAATATGGACTCAAAGATGAGATGGTTACTCTTGAAAGTTTAGGAGCAGATATAATCAAAGCACAATAACTAGAGCACGAGGAACAATCAATCAATGTTAAATCCTCGAGATTTAGACAGCCAGAGAAGGGATTGGATTCAACTAACCAGGCATGTTCTAAATGCAAAGTCATCAGATGTTTGAAACAAAATGTTTTTTCGAAATTTTCAAGAAGCCCACTAATTCTTACACTAAGGGTCCTTAATGAAGAGCACGAGTATAGGAACTCTGAGAAGGTAGAAGGTCCATATTTTTTGATGAAAAAGTTCAAGTCCTGGACGCCATGTGCTTCGGCATAGTTGATAACTCTCTGGAAAGGTAAAAGCATGTATTCATCCTCGTGCCAGGAAATATATCTGCCAAAGGCTCGCGGGTAGCTGAAGTTGAGACTGATGACCTTAACGGAGTCATCGCGGAGAATAAGAACTTGATCTATAAATTTGGTAAAAGAAGAGATTTTTTTAAAGAGGGCACTGTTGAAAGTGAGATTGGATACTGATGTCCAGATGTTTATCCATCTTTTTGACAGGGCACAGGTTTGGACGGCATGTTTTGTGTCAACGAAAGAGAGAATGCGAATTAGAAGACCATCAGGTAGCATGCTAAGTCTGTCTTCTTCAGTGGTCATAGCACTGTCTTTCGCTTCTTCATCCCGTTTCTCCATATCTTGTGTGTCCGTGTATCTCTCTCTCTCTCTCTCTGTGTATGTAAGAGAGAGAGGAGAGAAGGACAGAATTTTTTATGGGTCCCCTGCTTTAGGCTGTAGGCAATATAACTAGTTGATCGGAAATGAAGAGTTTCGTTATGCACAATGAAGCTTTTACATCGACTAAGCTCTAAGCAGATAAGGTTAACGTGTAAACCCCCAAAACACAAAATAAAACAATGAAAATGACAATTAATTTATTAAGGAAATGGTTTTATAGTATTAATATATCCTTAACCTGTCAATAATAACCACATGCAAGAGGTTGCTAAACACAATAAAAACAAATACTAACTCCAAGAACAGAAGAAAGTTAAATCACTCTAAGATTTTGATTCAGCAAGTTGGGCAATTAAAAGAGAAGGAAAAAATGTATTTATCAAACACCATCTTTAACCCCGCAGTGGAGAGACAATGCTTTCAAATACTAGTACTTAATCACAACGGTCTTCAAGTATCTTGACCATTTAATTCAAAATTCCGTTCACACTTTACCCAATGTACTATATATGTACTGGGTAACGAGCTAATCAAAATTCCATTCGCACTTTCTAGGAACATTTTGTTTCTGACCAGAAGATTAACCAAATTTCCTAATGTTGAGGCAGTCAAGAAAGGGAATCGAAAATATATACTGAACAGGGATTGTGTTCTTTAGCGTTAGCGTGCCGGTTAGACCAAGGGACAGCAGGATAAAGAACATAGTTTTGTAATACCTAATCAGAATCGCCATTGGACTAAGCTCTAAGCAGATACAGCTAATATGTAAAATCCTAAAATAACAGAGAAATGACAATAAATTTATTAAGAAAAAGTAATAAAATATTAATACATCCTTAACATGTATTCATGCTAAAGGTTGGTCTTCAAGTATTCCTGACTATTCATTTCAACATTTGTTTCTCAAATTTCCCTTTCATGATTGATGTGTACGGGGGTTACAGTTACGAGCAAAGGAGTCACACACACCCCTTTAACTCAGAAATGGAACCTTGGATAAGCCAATTTCCAGGAACAGAGATGTGATAAGATGCAAAAGACTTCATGCGAGCTCTATGTGATTGCATTACATTATTGCTTCTCAGCTGTGTTATGAAGTGTCCCAACTCCCAGGGCCAGTGTTTATGACTTTATGGTACGATAGATCTTTCAGTCGACAGTATATGGTGGTCATTGACAAGTAACCAAACCTGTTAGGAACAGTTGTGTACTCTAGGTGTATGTGTTCTTGCTTGACCCAAGTACATGGAGTAATTTACGGCTCATAATGTCTGAATCTACTGCAAACTTTAAACAGCCACAGAACACCTATGGAACAGATGCAAACACACGTAAGATTGCATTTAATTTCATAATAAGAGACCATTTATTACTGGATTGGGCTGAACAATTTAGAACTATGAGCTTGTACTAGGGAAGAGACAGAACAAAATACTCTCAGTTAAGTGTTAACATAAGAAAGTGGAGTGAATTGGGCTCAACAATTTAGAACTATGAGCTTGTACTAGGAAAGAAACAGAACAAGATCCTACCCTTCATAGTGATTAGTCATTCTTGAAGCAATTAGGACTGTTACTTGACAAATCGCATGATGCAACACATATGGTATATTAGACCATGAGTTTGAAACAGAAATGAACAGATTGGGAGTCAGACATTGGAAGTCGTCAGTCGCCTATCCTCAAGGAAACGGGCAAGTAGAAGCGGCAAATAAACTTGTCCTATCAGCACTAAAGACAGGCTTAGTGGATCGAGCTGGCAGATGGTTGGACGAACTGTCCCTTGCTCTTTGGGCAGTCCGCACAACCACCCGGGGGCCTACAAAGAAACCCCATTCGCCCTTACTTTTGGGTTGGAGTCCATGGCACCTGCCGAGCTACGAGTTCCTACGGCTAGAGTGGTTTTCTTTGATCATGATCGAACACTACCAACCGCAGTTGCTCGACTTAGACTTGCTCGAAGAGAAACGAACAACTGCCCAACTCAGAATGGTGAATTACAAGCAGAAAGCCAAGGGCTATCACGACAAGAAGGTCAAGAAGAGGTCGTTCAAAGTGGGGGACTACGTTCCAAGGAAAATCGAGGTGACCGGTAGAAAGGCAGAGCAAAACAAGTTATTACCCAACTGGGAAGGATCTTACATCGTCACTCGAGTTATCAAAGAAGGGACCTACATGATTGGCCATCCAGGGGGTGACGAGCTGAAACATCCGTGGCATGCTAGCCACCTAATCAGATATTACTTTTAGAAACAGCACAAGATCCTACCCTTCATAGATAAACATTTAGGCAAATGGAATACCAATCTTTCTCCAAATGGTGACAGAACAAGATCCTACCCTTCATAAAAATGATTGGCCTTCCATGAAGCAAAGCCTTCTATATTCTTGGACACATAATTCTTTGGGTACACAACTGTCCCAGGCGACACAAGTTGAAAAGGGTAAATTGTGTGATTTGAGCAAAGCCTTCCATGTCATACATTAGATACATACTAGGAGGATGGGAGCTGAATAACCAGTACAGTAACGAGCACCATAATGAAAAAAAAAACAATATAAAAATTAAAGTTGGATGTCATGTGGTGCATTAAAATAACCCAGCCCAAGCCAAATGTATAGCAAGAATGAAAGATGTTCAAAGAGCTTACAAATCAAGTTTGCGCCACATGTCTGTGTGTCAACACAACATTATGTAACCAAGCATTACATGGAGAGGATTCAAATTTTAAGATGGATAATTCCAGAAACACAAAAAAAGAATGAATGCGCATAGTAAGGAACATATAGGGGCTTGCCTTTTTGCAGAAATAATTCATGTAGCCTCAGCCATAAGTGTTTGATGAGCAGTTGCATGGCAGTTGATGAGTTCAAATGACTCAACTCAGCCTTCCGCTTGATTTCTTGGGTCGGACATCAATTGTATGGAATAATACCTAGTGAAAATTTTCCATCAACATCAAACAAGTGACTGAAATTTTAATTATGCTTTTAATCAACTAAAGATTGACAAATATTTTGGGAAAGGAAAGTAACCAATATACAATCTCCAGCAAGTGAACTACATCACTACAAAGAAACGGTGAGGATTAGAAACTTACATTTTTCCTTCGGGGAAAGCTATATCCTAAGTGTACAAAACCTGTTATCAACCTGTTATGTAGCACAAAAGTCAGAATTAACCATGATACAGTCAAGGGAATCTAATGAACTCCAACAACCCTAGTTTTCGCTACTAGGCAAGTCCCCAAAACACAATGGTATCTTTGCCATGATGCCAATCTTAGAGCCACGGAAACCTGATTTATGCTGCTTCAGTAGAGTGACTTGAGTCACTGACAGCTATCAACATGAATAACACACCTGAACAAAGCCTCAGGACAATATTTTATGTTTTTCAACAGAAACACACAAAACTACAACTATAAATCAAAACAAAATACTCAAGACTACAACATTTATGCTAGCAGAGACCCTAGCCAGTTCAACTATTTCTTAATAAAATTCCATAAAATCTTGAACAATCTTTTACCCCCTATACAAGAAACATATTTCCAAGGTTCCAACCTTCTCATTATTCAACAGAACTTTCATAAAGACAAGTATAAGCCTAATCTAAGATATTGCAAAATGCACAATATCTACATCAACATTCAGTTTGAGACTTGGAAATAACAGAAATCCAAATTAAGAGGGATACAAAAAGAAAAAGAAAAAAACTTGACACTAAAAAGAAATCTCGAATTTGGAATTTCATTTCGTTACTAAGAGCATTGGAAATTATCACCAAATCAGGAATTTCATTTCGTTACTAAGAACCAATTACAGAGTACTAGGTAACGGTTTCTTTACATATTAAACCCTAAAGTCTCAATTCTCAAAATAAAACCTAATTCACTAGGAAACCCGATAAATCTAAGAGCTAGTAAACTTGGTGACGGCCTTGGTACCTTCAGAAACGGCGTGCTTGGCCAATTCACCGGGAAGCACAAGTCTAACAGCGGTCTGGATCTCCCGAGAGGTAATAGTTGGCTTCTTATTGTACCTAGCAAGCCTGGATGATTCCTGAGCGAGCTTCTCAAAGATGTCATTTATGAAGCTGTTCATGATTCCCATAGCCTTGCTTGAAATTCCGATGTCAGGATGAACTTGCTTGAGGACCTTGAAAATGTAGATCTTGTAGGTCTCCACCGACTTCTTAGACCTCTTCTTCTTCTTGTCTATGGAGGAAGCGTCCTTGGGAAGCTTCTTCTCGGCTCTCGGTTTCTTCTCAGCCGGAGCTTTCTCCGCCGCCGGCTTCTTTTCTGCTGCCTTTGGTGCCATTGTTGTAGAGAGAGAATTTGAAATGGGGAGAGTTGGGGAAGGTTGTCGGTGAGATTTACCTGAGAGACGCGTATTCTATATATACTTGCTTATAGCTCTTTATTATTGGTTTGTTATGGTTAACGCGGATCGTGAGTTTAAATCGTCGATTCAAAATATGGGGGATTTTGACGGTCGAGATTAAATCAGGATCTGGATTTTGTATTTTTAATTTTTTAAGTTTGAGTTTTGGCGCTATAAGGTATTAAAAAATTAAAAGAGAATTGTTATATAAACCCGTAAAATTGTTGAGTAAACCCGTAAGTTGAATTTTTCAAAAATGCCATCGAGTGAAATGACAAAAATATCCCTAAATCTATCCCCTCATTTACTAATGTTAAATAAACTCGTAAAATTGTTGAGTAAACCCGTATTTGATTTTCACCACCTTCCCCCCTCCCTTATCAATTTTCACCACCTTCCCCTCCCTCCCTTATCAATTTTCACCACCTTCCCCCTCCCTACCTCCCTCATCAATTTTCACCACCTCTTTACTTATTCACTTCTTTTTTATTTTTTTACTCCAAAAAAAATTACCCTCCTCCCTTACCTTCCTCTTCCTCTCCCAAAAAAAAAAAAAATCAAAAAATAATTCATACACATTTGTTCCAAGAGAAGAGATTTGAGGCTCATCATGGATGCTCGGCTCTACCATAGAATGATAATGTAAGTTTTCTAACCATTTAAATTTGTTAAAAATGTATTTTCTGTTTCGTAGCTCCAATTCGGCCAGTAGTGACCGAATTTCTGTTCAGGTTCGGCCACCCCCGGCCGAAATATAGCTATGGTTCGGCCACACCCGGCCGAAATTTCAAAAAAAATCGGCTCTGGTTTGCCGATTCTGGGCTATTTTTCGGTCAGTACTGGCCGAAAATTTTTAAATTTTCGGCCACACCCAGCCGAACCGTCGAAGAAAATTCGACCACCACTGGCCGAACCTTTGTTTTTCTGCTTACACCTCCCTTGTTGTTTTATTTAATTGTTGCAGTATTCCCTGGGTGACAACAACTATGTCTCGGTTGATTTTGAAAGCGTTTTGCGAGACTACACCCCAGAATTCACAATGCCCTTGTTTTTTCGAGACCGAAAAATAATGTTTGAATGGGTGCGTAAAAAGGGGGAAGAGCATGGGTTTGTCATCGTAGTCGGTCGGTCGGATAACGGGAGCCGTAATTCCGCTCCTCGAATGACGCTTGTTTGTGATCGTTGGGGGAAATACAAGGAAAAACCAATCTCTCTGTCCTCTCAAGGAACTGCCAACCTTGAAATATTGGAATTGGGAAAAAAAAAAAGAAAAATAGAGAGAGCGGAACAAAGAAATGCGGTTGTAAGTTTCAGTTGAACGCCAGACAAGTCACGGTTGATGGTCAATGGCAATTAAAAGTGGTTTGTGGCTTTCACAATCATCCTATTTGCGAATCCATGTTGGGTCACTCTTATGCCGGTCGATTACTTAAATCAGAGGAGGAGTACGTGATAGAATTGTCACATGGAAATAGCCGGCCGAAGGATATTTTACATGGATTAAAAGAGAAATTTCTGGAAAACAAGTCCATAATACGGACTATTTATAATGCGCGAGTGAAGAACAGGGCAACTGAGCGTGCGGGTCGTTCTCAAATCCAACAACTCATGTTTAAATTGACCGAACATGCTTATCACTTCGAATATCGGCAATGCGAGAATACAAATGTCATTAAGGAGATATTCTTTGCTCATCCGAAAAGCATTGAATTGATGAAGGCATTTCCATACGTCTTGTTCATGGATTGCACTTACAAGACAAATAGGTACAACTTACCTTTGCTTGAGATTGTGGGCGTGACTTCAACCAAAATGACCTTCTTAATTGCTGGTGTATACCTAGAGGCTGAGAAAGAAGGAAACTACACGTGGGCATGCGAAGTGTTGAAATCTTTGATGGATCAATCATGTCTTCCTAATGTTATCGTGACCGATAGGGAGCTTGCCTTGATGAATGCAATTCGTGAGACGTTCCCAACGACAACTCATTTGCTTTGTCGATGGCATATCAACAGGAATATTCTAGCAAAATGCAAGAAAATGTTTGATATGCAAGAGATTTGGGAGGCGTTCATTCTTCATTGGAATGTAATGGTCAAAGCTGATACGGAGGCATCGTTTGATGACTATTTACGTCGATTATCAGAAGATTACAGTCAATATCCCGATGCGGTCAATTATGTCCTGAACCAGTGGATTGTGCCTTACAAAGAAAGATTTGTCTCGTGTTGGACAAACCATGTTATGCACTTTGACAACTTGACTACAAACAGGTATATCGGGGGAACTTTATGTTTCTGTCATATGTTTTGATGTTTTGTTAATTATATGCTAATAAATTGCGTAACCTATGTTAGGGTGGAGAGTCAACATGCCTTATTGAAGAAACAACTTGGATCGAGCCAGGGAGCATTTGAGACATGTTGGAAACAAATTCATAAACTCATCGAATGCTCCCATATTGCAATCATTGCCTCATTTGAGAAAAGCAGGACTGTGGTTCAACACAAATTCAAGTCATCGCTATGGAGTGAGGTTAGAGGCATGGTGTCTATAAATGCATTGGATTTGATTTTCAACTCACTGGATTCTCTATATGATGGTAGCCGAGATCCATTGTTGTGTGGGTGTGCGGTGAGATCGGCATGCGGGCTCCCTTGTCCACATGAGCTTGCACAGTTCATGCAATTCAACTCGCCCATCCCACTTGATAAAGTTCATGCATTTTGGCGCAAGTTAGATACCCTACCGATCATGAGTTACGATGATGATATTGAAGAAGAGATTCGAAATCGGTACAATGAGATTCGCAATACTCTTGATTTAAGATTTGAGGCAGCTCCACGAACCGGAAAGAATTTGATTGTTCGGAGATTGACCGAGATTTGTCATCCTGCAACAACAATGGCTAATGAACCTGCAGTTAAAACAAATAATAAGGGTCGTCCTAAAGCAAATAGTGCTAAGTTCCTCAAATCCACGAAGCGGGATCCTAGCGCATTTGAGTACGTGGAGGCCATACCCGATCAAGTGTTATTCAACACCGATGCAAATCAAGGGTCTCCGATGTTACCTGCAAAAGCCAAGTTACAGGTAACCTCAAAACTATTTATATTATTCAGTTAAACTTTTATATCATGAAATAATTTTATTTATGTTTAATTTTTTCTTTTTTGAATTTATCTTATAGCCCGTTCGTCGAAAAAGTCAACATGCAATCAAATATCTTAATCAACTACTGGTTTTCATGCATGGTTATATTGAGAAAACAGTTGATGTGCGGGGTGATGGGAATTGTGGCTTCCGGTGTATTGCGGAGTTACTTGGCCGTGATTCAAATGATTGGCGATGGGTTCGGGAAGTGTTATATCAGGAGGTTTTGGAAAATCAAAAGTTGTATGCCGAGTTATTCATGGCCGAGGATAGGGTGGATAAAGTCCTTTCTGCTATCCACTGGTTTGATGGACCATGCGGAGAAGAAAATTGGTTTGACTCTGCAGAAATGGGTTACGCTGTTGCAAATGCATTCGACGTTGCGTTGGTGACTTTGAGTAACACCTTGTCTTTGACCTTCCTTCCTCTATGAAAATCAATGCCACATTATCCAAAATTGATTTGTATATGCTACGTCAACAACAATCATTACATTCATGCCAAGTTGAAGGAAGGATGTCCATTGCCACCAATACCATACAAATGGTATGATTGTCGAGCTGAATGTGCAACCGGATGGCTAGATTTTTATCAAGATCGATTAATACAAGTACCTGAAACATCAACTTATGTAATTGATATTAAATAGTTTTATTTATGTTAAATATTATGATTTTGTGGTGTTACATATCTTTAAATAATTTTCATTTATTATTACATTCCATTTTTTATTAATTAAATTTAACTAACTTTAAATTAAAATAACCAAATTAAATTAACTAAATTTAACTAAATTTAACTAACTTTAAATTAAATTAAATCAACACAACCCAAAAATTGTAAAGACCAACAAAGATAACATCCTAAATTCCATTCTACATCAACCAAACAACAAAACCCAAGAACAAATCATCATGCCATGGTTCGGCCAGGTGTGGCCGATAATTTGAGCAGGTTCGGTCAGTACTGGCCGAAAAACCAAAAAAAATTCGGTCAATACTGGCCGAATCTTTGTAACTAAGGCAAAAAAAAATTTAAAAATTTCAGCCAATGTTTACAACACGTAGCAATGTTTTTTCGTGAACGATTCCAAAAAAAAAAAACACGCTTATTCTAGGTCTCGGTCAGTAGTGGCCGAACAAATCCAAGGTTTTTGGTCAGTACTGGCCGAACTTCTTGACTGGTTCGGTCAGTACTGGCCGAAATTTTTCCAGTTTTTCGACATGTACTTGCTGTATTCTGCACTAACCAGGGCACGTCCCCGACTCGTCTATGCTGCAACCATCAACCATACAAACATATATATACAAACCATAAATCCATACACCAACCAATCACTCCATAAACCAATAATTGTTCATACAATACCAAAAATAATTACTCCAAAAAATAATTGTTCATACAATACCAAAAATAATAGAGGAGGCTATGAACAATTACTCCATAAACCAATTACTCCAAAAATAATTGTTCATACATGTAATTACCAAAAATAATTTTTCAAATACAATACCAAAAATAATTGTTAAAAAAAAACCAAAACTACAAATCTATTGTTGTCTTCTACCACCCCGAGAAGTTGATGTCCGCGCTGGGGTTTGAGTTTGAGTTTGAGTTTGAGTTTCTGCCAATGCTCTAAACATGACGTCCATAGCCTCCTCTAAACTAAATGAGCGGTCTCCATTTGTCCATCTCTCAGCAATAGGCATAACGACGTTCCGGACATTCATAAGCATATCCCACGGATTAGGGGCAACAACTTCAGTTGTCCTCCTGACAGCGTGAGACCGCTCAGTAATGGGGTGCACAATGGAGTGTGAATATTCAGAGTACCATTGCAGATAATCATCTGCAGCATGTTGAGGCACTCTACATCCCGGTAACCTGCGTTTATCGACGCAATTCCCCTTCCAGTCATAGAATGACTGGGCAAACATGATCCACCCCATTAGAGACTTCTTATCTCCTCTCGCCATCCCAAGACCAAGTGGAGGGTGAGGTATTGTCTGCATGTACCCAAACTGTCGCAATACCCGGTCGGGAAGATGTGGTTCCACCACATTACCGACAACTATGGCACCTTGGTATAGCGCGACTCTAGGAAAAGGATATTGAGCGCGGATACCTTCATACGGCATCCAAATCACCTACAATAAAAACATAAAAAATATTAATATAGTTTCATTTAAGAAAACAAAAATACATGTGAAAATTATTACTAAAAAAATAATACTTACATCCGTGTCCTGAAGAATGTCAATATGTTGCCTCTTCACTTGCACGGAGGCAACTGTCGCTGGTTGAGCCCGAGGTGGTAGCCACTTCAATGTGAGCGGCAAATTGGGTAGATAGTAGTTGTTGAAACCGTTCCTAAACGCAGGAAACCTCTCATAAACCCAAGCCTCCAACAAGGTTAAGTGCCCGGAAATCTGATGGCAGTTAAACCTAGATCCTTTTCCTAGTTGCCTGTACAGAAAAGCTAACGCTCCGGCTCCCCAAGCATAGTTCCCTATTGCCCCATCATCTCTCAAAAAATCTAGATAGCTAGCGTTGACACATGTCCCGGTCTTATCAGAAAAGATTGTGCACCCCAATAAATATAAAAGATATGCCTTAGCAGCACAGACAGCTTTTTGGGGGTTGGAGGAGTACAACTGAGGGGAGAACTTCAATCTAAGCCATTCTAAATTGATCAATGCCCCCTTAGCAGGAATTCCATATTTAGCAACTTTTTTGTTCACTCCCAAAACCTCACAAACCTTATTAAGAGGTAGCTGACTAGCATAAGCGGGACTCTCAAATAAGGGTGCACCTACTATCGGAAGCAATGTAAGACAAGACACATCCTCCAAAGTGATGGTCATCTCCCCAAATGGCATATGGAAACTATTAGTTTCCGGATGCCATCGCTCAACAAAAGCGTTGACCAACGTTTTATCTACGTTGTCATACGCTCCATTTCCATTAACTAAGCACAAGAGACCGGAATTAATGATAAGCATTTGAACCGGCTCTGACACTTTATTCAACTCCAATTCCCATTTTTTCAATTTTCCTATATGGTTAATACATTTTAAAATTCTATCATCTTTACCCTCCCAAATTGATTTAGCAATATGGGTTTCATAGGAAAGGAGAAATGTTTTGTACCTAGGCCCACCGGGATAAGACGTTACCTCCCCACCTCCATCCTCATCATCCTCATCATCCTCATCTTCCTCATCTTCCAGCTCATCTTCCGTCTCATCTTCCGGCTCGTATTCCCGTTCATCTTCCGGGTCACTATCATTTTGAGCCGGAATAAGGTCTATCCGAGGCTCAGGTGAGGTTTCCATAGGCTCATTGTAGACCGACAAGCGAGGATCAACGGTTAAATCCTCAACTGGCTCTTGGTTCTGTGAAGTTTGCCCTTGTGTACGTGCGGTTGCTTTTCACTCCTTTCAGAAGCAGTTGGACGCCTTCTCCTTGTAAACATTTGCTTAACTGCAATGAAAACATCAAAAAAATCAAACTCGTAATACATTTTATAACATATCATATCAAAAACAATGCATATATAAGAAAGAAAGAACAATGCATATATAAGAAAGAAAGATTGTCAAAGATCGCCCATGGCAAAAATTCCAAGAAAATAGAAGAAATTTTTCATTGGAGCATTTCATCGAACACTTGGAGTGCATAGTAGAGAATCATGCACAAACTTGCGTTTGGCTATCCAAATCAATCCCTCCTACAGTCCAAATCATGTAGGGCACTCATATATACACAAATGCATCATCAAAATTCAACAAAGGCCTGAGAAATCTAACATGCATTGACATTGAACCTAGTTCTTAATAAAAGGAGGGAAATGTCCAAATTTTGATGAATAGATGGATTAAAAAACATGGAATTGATACAATGCAATCAATGGAAAACTTTGCCAGTAGTGGCCGAAAAATTGAGCAGGTTCGGCCGGGAGTGGCCGAAAAATTGAGCAGGTTCGGCCGGGGGTGGCCGAAAAATTGAGCAGGTTCGGCCGGGGGTGGCCGAAATTTTGAGTTTTTTCGGTAGGGTGTTGTAGCGTTGTGAGAAAAATTTCAATCTTTTCATCTTTTTGAGTCGCCACCTATATTATTCGATTGGAAACATAGGAAAATCATTTTGAAAGAGATTTGGGTTCGGGGCTTAGGTTATGAAATGGGTAGGTTTAGAAGGCATCCATTTCACCCAATCCGGAGATCGATCTTGCTAAAGAAAAGAGAGGTTTTCAATCTTTTTAATAAAATAATTAAAGAAGAACAAATAAACCCTAATCAATTTCTTGATTAGGAATGTCGGATTGTGTGCTTCGAGATCGCCTTCATTGACTGGAGGGACTCTAGGCTAATCCTTTTGATGGGATTACACTACTCTAAAATCAATAGAGAGGTTGAGAAGAGAAACGAAAGTTTAAAGGATGATTACCTTTTGAGAAGAGATTCGGACAGAGTTTCGACTCAAGTTTAGAGTCGAACCTTGATTCGGACAGAGCTTCGCCTCGATCCTTGATTTGGATCTTGATGCGGACGGAGCTTCGCCTTGGTCCTTTGATTCGGGCTTCGATGTTTGTTAATCAACAAGGTTGATGAACAAACTTTAGGAGTGATTTAGGGTGATTTTCGTAGGAACCTTTCAGGGAGAGGAACCTACAAAATGTGTGTGTTATGTGAAATTGTCGACCTCCTAAACACTGAAAGTCATCCAGTATTTATAGGAGGTTGGAGAGGTGAAGGTGGAGAGGTAAAATCCCCTAGGAAGGTTCCGAACTCGCCCGATTGGATACCCGAATTGATAAGGTTTTATCCAAAAAGAGAGTTTGAAACGGAGAAGGAGAGTGATTTCTCGCACATCCTGTCGAGGGATATCTCGCGCGAGATATGATATCTCGTGCGAGATAACTAGTCTCGATGACTATTTTGTCCTCCTCGGCTGTTCCGTTAGTCGGTTAGGTCCAAAACTAACGAGGTTAGTTAGAAACTTAACGAAACATGACGAACCGATATGCTTTCATCAAAACATAAAAGAGAGATGACGAGTAGTGTAATCATGTAATTATGGGTTCAGAATGGGGTGTCTACAGAGCCCTCGGTGACGAGTCTTATGAAAGAAGAAGTGTCGTCGATAGAAAAGACATCATTCTGAACACTGGGATGGTCGTGCCGCACGGCTGCCTACGTATCTCTATCGGAGAATCAGACCAAAACGTAGTTCAACTCCAAAACACAAAAAGGTTGCTTTAGGTATTTTGAAAATCATTTTTTTTTAAAATCGAGGAGATTTTATTTTTGAAAAGGCAAATCCATACTGAGGAATCACATCCTGACCCAATTCTGAATGTACCTGTTTGTCTGAAGTGAGGTGACGATCTTGGCGATTCAAGACCGGGCTTTTGTTGAGGTGACGATCCTGGCGATTCAAGACCGAGCTTTTGTTGAGTAGTACTCGACATACTACTTATAGATGCTTGACACACCTACATGGTGACGATCCTGGCGATTCAAGACCGAGCTTTTGTTGAGTAGTACTCGACATACTACTTGTAGATGCTTGACACACCTACATGGTGACGATCCTGGCGATTCAAGACCGAGCTTTTGTTGAGTAGTACTCGACATACTACTTGTAGATGCTTGACACACCTACTTGGTGACGATCCTGGCGATTCAAGACCGAGCTTTTGTTGAGTAGTACTCGACATACTACTTGTAGATGCTTGACACACCTACTTGGTGACGATCCACCTGTAAGGGCGCTGAATCGGGCTTTTGATGGTGAGTACTTGACATACTTACCCTAGATGCTTGACACATCTATTTGATGACGATCCACCTGTAAGGGCGCTGAATTGGGCTTTTTTGTTGGTGAGTACTTGACATACTTACCCTAGATGCTTGACACATCTATTTGATGACGATCCACCTGTAAGGGCGCTGAATCGGGCTTTTTTTCTTTTTTTTTTGTTGGAATATGCTTGACGCATGGCACTTGAAGTGACGGTTGCTTGACGCGATGGATGCTTGATGCTTTGGTTTGCTTGACGCGATCAATTGGATGCATTGATAGATGGAAAGGTAGGCGAAATCCAAACACTCAACATGTTTGATCTAATTCTTGAAAGTAGGCACTTGACGTGCTTTACGCATTTTAATTCCTACAAGAGGGTTAGTGAAATCATTTGCATAACAACATATATTCACTTACGCATTTGTTTGTTCAAGACGATCAATGTGCACTCGACTCCAAGAATCAGCGGAGAGAATGAGCTCTATTATGTGAGAATTGAATATTGTTTGTGTGATTTAGATTTTGGTTTAGAAGGCCAACTCGTGAGGTCCATCTAAAGATCGAATGAGACAATCGTCTAATAGGATTCCGTTGAGATAACCCAAGTTCAACACTAAGGTTCAGGATACTTTAAGAATTCTTTCGTTGTCATAGGACTTTTTTTCATTGTCAAGCCCCAAGTTTCTCATGTGATGATCATTGACTGAACAAGGTCTAAACCACTCCAATGGCTTTCGCTACGTAGAACTTGTGCTGCCTACTCCAAAGCACGCATTTTCCAAGGCTTCTCTCGACACCAAGCCCCAAAACTTCTTGTATGCTGCAGATGACTTCGCGAACATGCTTGTGAGGCTGTGTGAATAGAAGAAGGTTGAAGGATTCCCTCCCTTTTTCCTTTGAATTTTTTTTTTTGTGACGCACCCTGGTTTTTGCCTAGACCGCCCTTTCGGGTTTTCAATCTAGCGGGCATCTCTTTTGCGTCTTTTGTTTTTGTGCTCTAACTTTTGCCTAGGCCGCTCTTTACGAGTTTTCAACCTAGCGAGCCATTTTTTTTTTTTTTGAAAAGTATGTGTACTCGAAGAGAACTCAGTTGGAAGAATCTCATTAAGGAGAAAGATGAGATCTCGAGTTTAGTTGAGCTTTTTATTTTTGTACTCTCAAAGCCTTGAATTGAGTAGCCCCACTATTCTTGGGATGAATGTTGATAGTAGCGCCTTTGGCTTCCTTCGTTTGTTGACAATCGACTTTCAACAGGAGTAATGTTTAGCCTTAAGCCTTCTAAGGATAGTTTTCATTTCAAACTTGTTTAGAAGTTTCTATTTTTCGTGACGATTGAAGGAATGAAGGTCCACTATTCAGCATGGATCAAATGATATTCATAAAGAAAAACAACTCTTGGGAAAGTGTTTAGGATAAAGAGATAACTTTTATTGATAAGGAAATTCGAAACAAACTCGATAGTTTACTTGACACAAACCAGAGGGGATAGAGATGGACTAGAATGACAGAATGACTCTTCGAGAACATACTAGGAAGTTTACCTAATCTATGTTTTTTTTTTGAAAGGAAAAAGGGAGAGGACAATCGGAGCCCCAAGGTGGTGATGCTTCAGTTGATCTTGCCGGCTTCATACAAGTCTTGGATGGCATCCCTCAAATTGTAGCAATTGTTGGTGTCATGACCACTAAACTTATGGTAATCGAAAAATTTATCGTGGTCCCAATCTTCCCTCATTTTCTTAGGATGATAGTCTTCCATTGGCTTCAGTTTTCCTTGGCCTACTAGATCATCGAACATTTCCTTAAGAGTAGCCCCACCAAAATCATGATAGGTACGACCGGTGCTCCCCTTTGTTGGATGATTCTCCTTTTCTGAATTCTTTCTAAGACGGATCAATTCATCGATTCTAAGGCCCGATTTATGGAGTTCGACGAAACTAGGGAAGTAATTGCCGGCAAGCTTCTCTTGGTACTCTTCGCGGAGGCATTGAAGTAGGATATGAATTTGTTCGTCTAGGCTTGGCCTATCAACGATTTCAGTCAGTTTGATCCTCCATCTCTTGACGAAGTCTACGAATGATTCATTCGGAAGTTGCTTGGTTTGCTCAAGGTCTCTCCTAGTAGTGCGGTAGGTAGTGTTGTCCTCAAATTGTTCTTGGAAGGCACGACTGGCGAGTGGCCAATCAAGCCTTGTGGAGAGTGGAAGAGTCATGTACCAATCTCTAGCGGCACCATCGAGAGTTTGTGGAAAGCATTGAGCTAGTAGGTTGTCATCGACACCCATAGGTAGCATGGCCCAAGAATAGGTCTCCAAATGTGATTTGGGACAGGTAGTGCCATTGAATTTTGCAATGTCGGGTGTCTTGTACTTTCTAGGAAGCTTTGAAATGGATTGACGAAGGGTGTCATAGTCAATAGAGAGCGAGGCTCCCTTACTCACATCGAGGGATGCAAGTTTCTTTTCTAGCATTGCCATGGTAAGAGGTTCGTCCTTGCTTTCTTTCTTGGAAGCATAACTCTCATTGTCAGAGGAGGAAGATGATGAGCTAGACTCATACACCCTTTTCTTGTGCTTGCGGTGTCTTTTAGCCTTCTTAGTGTATGATACTTCATCATCGGAAGAGGTCTCATTCTCTTTCTTCTTTGAGCTTAATTCGACCACTTTTAGTTTCATGGCTTGGAGTTCGTCAACCATGGCTTTCATTTCCCCGGCTTGGATTCTCCTTTCAAGTTCTAATCGGGCCTCCATTTCATCGGCTTGGGCTTGTAGCATTTCTTCATATCGAATCCTTTGATCCTCAATTTCCTTCTTGAGTGCTTCGGAATTCATCGTGTCGGAAAGAAATTGAGTTGTTACCGTTGGAGAGGTAAGGGGCTTGACGACCTTAGAGATGAACTCGAGATATCCTAATGAAACGTCTTTTCGAATATTAGCTCCAAACGATCCTAGATAGAGAAAAGGATGATGGTTAAAATTACCTCACGAGTGATTTTTTTTGAAGTTTTATTTTTATTAGAGACGGAGTTTTGACTCAAGGAGGGAGCACACATCGATCATCAATCACAAACACGAAATCTGCAAATAATATCTCGCGCGAGACGGGGTAATCTCGCACGAGATAACCATCCGGAAAGATGGATTTTTCTCTTTTTATTTCCTAAATTCATGGTCGGACGGACAAATATCCGTTTTCTATCTAGCATCCTAGGTAAATCTTGCAGGCATACGTAATTCAAACCAAACCTAGGGACTCGGTAATTAACCATTCTTTGTAAAGTAAAGCCACGTAAAATTGATCGGAAGGATTTTTTTTCTTTAAAGGGACTTCCGAAAGGGTCATTCTGAAGGGACATTTCCGAAGGGACTTTTTCTTTTTCCGAAGGAACTTTTCCGAATCCTTTCTCGATAGTCAATTTTACATTAACTTTATTTTGGTCAAAGACAAGAAAGATTACCGAGTCAAAAACCGACCGGTCACGGAGTGTTCCTAGAAAGACAATCTACATGAAGATGTGGCGATGCAGGGCTGGAAGGCTAGGCTCCCCGCGATATGACAATCTAGGTGGATTGAATACGCGGAGTGGGATGATCCAACTTCGGAGAGACCGGCGACTAGGTGGTTACCGTCATCCGTCCTTAGTGTGGGTCCCGGGTTAATCGGGGTATGTAGTGTAATGACAGTTATATCATGAGTGCGCGTGTGTGAGAGTCGATCTAGGTGATAGAGTAAAATAGAGATTTTTTTTGAAAAATCAAAAGGAAAACAGATAGTGGCCGCACCAAGTGGTTGCCTACGTTTCTCCCAAATTAGGAAGACTCAGGCCGTCGTAGTTCCACATAAAGAGAGATAAATAATTTAATTTACAACTCCCGAATCCTCAATGGACCGGACTTTAATTAAATAAAACCCAATCGCACGCAGTTCATAAATAATATTCAATTATTTAAAGGAAACGAAGGTTCGAGTTCTACACCTTAAGGGAGGCCTTAAGATGCGGGAACTCTGCAGATAATGAATTCTGGGATCTCCCTTGCGTGTTCGGCTCTCGTCTTGGACTATGAGATGAACGGGAGAAACCAGAAAACAACCAGATTGCCGAAGCCATATCTCGCGCGAGATATGATATCTCGCCGCGAGATATGCTTCATCTGAGAGCAGAAAATTCGAATTTACAAAATTTTTGAAAACTTCTCTTTTAATTTTGACGCAAGTTTAAGCCTCTTAATTTTAAGTCCCCAGCGGAGTCGCCACTGTAGCGTTGTGAGAAAAATTTCAATCTTTTCATCTTTTTGAGTCGCCACCTATATTATTCGATTGGAAACATAGGAAAACCATTTTGAAAGAGATTTGGGTTCGGGGCTTAGGTTATGAAATGGGTAGGTTTAGAAGGCATCCATTTCACCCAATCCGGAGATCGGTCTTGCTAAAGAAAAGAGAGGTTTTCAATCTTTTTAATAAAATAATTAAAGAAGAACAAATAAACCCTAATCAATTTCTTGATTAGGAATGTCGGATTGTGTGCTTCGAGATCGCCTTCATTGACTGGAGGGACTCTAGGCTAATCCTTTTGATGGGATTACACTACTCTAAAATCAATAGAGAGGTTGAGAAGAGAAACGAAAGTTTAAAGGATGATTACCTTTTGAGAAGAGATTCGGACAGAGTTTCGACTCAAGTTTAGAGTCGAACCTTGATTCGGACAGAGCTTCGCCTCGATCCTTGATTTGGATCTTGATGCGGACGGAGCTTCGCTTTGGTCCTTTGATTCGGGCTTCGATGTTTGTTAATCAACAAGGTTGATGAACAAACTTTAGGAGTGATTTAGGGTGATTTTCGTAGGAACCTTTCAGGGAGAGGAACCTACAAAATGTGTGTGTTATGTGAAATTGTCGACCTCCTAAACACTGAAAGTCATTCAGTATTTATAGGAGGTTGGAGAGGTGAAGGTGGAGAGGTAAAATCCCCTAGGAAGGTTCCAGAACTCAGTTCTGATTGGATACCCGAATTGATAAGGTTTTATCCAAAAAGAGAGTTTGAAACGGAGAAGGAGAGTGATTTCTGCACATTCTGTCAAGGGGATATCTCGCGCGAGATATGATATCTCGTGCGAGATAACTAGTCTGATGACTATTTTGTCCTCTTCAGTTGTTCCGTTAGTCAGTTAGGTCCAAAACTAACGAGGTTAGTTAGAAACTTAACGAAACATGACGAAACTGATATGCTTTCATCAAAACATAAAAGAGAGGTGAAGAGTAGTGTAATCATGTAATTATGGGTTCAGAATGGGGTGTCTACAGGTGTGGCCGAATTTGTGTAATAAATCGGCTAGTAGTGGCCGAACCCTTCAAAACCCAGATTTTCGAAATTTTTCACAAAATCACAATAAGATTCTCTCAAAATGAAGCAAAAATAAAGTAATTTTAGATTGAAGAAAGAATAATTACCTGATTTTCCTAGGTTTGACATCTTGAATCTTGAATTGGGGTTGAAAATTGCTTGTTCTTCTTCTTCTTCTTCTACCTAGGTTTTGCTTCTTCTTCTTCTTTCTTCTCTCTCTCTCTCTCTCTTCTCAGCGTTCTCCTCTCTTCTCTCTCTCTGCGCACACAGCGTCTCTCTCTTCTCTCTCTAATTTCAATTTCATGTCTCTTTCTCTCTCTAGGTTTGGTTGTGGGTGAGGATGAGTGAGAGGGAGGGAGTAAATGAGAGTTAATTGGGTGGATGTGGGTGTGGGTGGGTGTGGGTGTGGGTGTGGGTGTGAGAGGGGTATAAAGGGAAAAGTGGGGGGTTTGTTTTAATTTTTTGGGGTGATTTTAATGATACGGGTTTACTCAACAATTTTACGGGTTTATATAGCTTCTGAAATCAATGGAAATGGGGGTTCAAGAGGGTGAGACATAATGTGCAAGCAAAACCACGCATGAGCTCTACAAAGGCAGAATATCAGTTAAAGCTTTAAACCTGTGACAAAAAGTCGAAGAAGTTCACGGCTCGGCTTCACTGCATTTGAATTAGCTGCATGATTTCAACCAAAAAAATAACAGTGGTATTTCTAATGGTTCCAATTGTAACATAAAATTTCTCTCTTGAAGTGTCAGTAATTACTTATTTCTATCACCTCGGATTGAACTGCAACTGAAGTTATTTGACCTGATTTCATCATAATCAATTAATTACGGGAAACCTAATCTCAAGAATACAAACTGAGAGGAAAGATGATCGTACCTGGGTTGGATAGATAATCAACAAAACGTTGGAGGAATCGTTCTCGCCTGGAAATAAGAAAATCGAATTTAACCAATAATAGCAAATATCCCGATTATGTTTCAAAATTGAAGAAGTGAACTAATAATCTGAAGAATACAAACTGAGAGATTGATCGCCGAACCTGAGAGATTAATCGCCAAACATGAGAGATTGATCGCCGAACGTGGTTGATTATAGGGTTTACGCCGGTTGATTTGCTAAAGGGAGAGAAAGATATCCCGATTATGTATCAAAATTGAAGAAGTGAACTAATAATCTGAAGAATACAAACCGAGAGATTGATCGCCGAACCTGAGAGATTGATCGCCGCCGGTTGATTTGCTAGAGGGAGAGAAAAAGGTCGCAGCGTGGGAGAGAGAATTGGGAGAACAGGAAGTGGGCGAAGGGTTTTGATGGAGAAAATTCCACTGTGTAATAAAAATACCTTGCAAGTGTACAAGTTACCGAAGTAGCAACGTACAAAAGTAAGGGTCGAACCACAGAGACTCGTGTGCTTTAACAAATTGATTTAATTAGTGTAAACGAAACAAAAGGGAAAAGGGTTTTTTTGATTTGATTGAATTATAAAACTAAGAAAGCAAAATAAATAAATTAAAGATAATAAGAGACAAGGGATTCATGGATTGGGGATCATAACAATTATCACTTTATGCTTTTTATTTCATGTAAAAAGGATTCAATCTCATTCTTGGGTTCGTTCACAAAAATCTAGGGCTAAGATGTTCATATATTCCGGTAGGTCAATAAGAACATTAGAACCCTAATAACTCTATCATGTTCATATATTCCGATAGGTCAATATAAACATTCAAGAATTTCAATTAAAAACTTAAGAACAATGGAACCTAGATTCGTTTGATTTCCGGTAGGTCCTCAATTGAATCTATTCTTCTCAACAATGGTCAAATTACAATTCATCCACGCAAGTGCAATGGTTTGTATCCAAATAAATTCAAGAGGTCAAAAGTATATTCCGGTAGGTCAATACAATTGATCTCAAGAACAAAATTAAAATCGTTGAGAAGAACAAGAACGAAAAAGAGATAGGAAGAATTAAAACCTTAGCATAAAGATCAAATTGTTACTCACCTCAATCCATGAATCAAATAAATTAGCCTTGAATGGCCATTAAAATAAATAAAGCAAAACCTTTTTCTTTAATCTTCATAAATAAATAAAACCTAAACTAAAAATATAGAGAGAAAATAAAAGAATAAAAGATCCAAAGATCCCAAGAAAATAAAAAAATAAAAGATCAAAGATCAAAGATGATACAAAACTAGTCTAGGGTTGTATTTATAGGAGGAGGGAGGTGGAAATCCTTTTTGGAAACAAATTAGGGTCAAAATCCTAGTCAAAATAGAAAATCTCCCGAAATCCGTGGCTGATTCTGTGCAAATCTGTGGAAAATCTTTAGAATCCTTCCAAAATAAGGAAACTGGCTGCATCTGTCCGTACATACCGGGCGCGCGCCCACTATGACTAGGTGTACGCCTGCTTTCAATCTGGTTACTTCCGGGCGTGCGCCCACTTGGACCGGGCGTACGCCCGCTTCACTTCAAGCTTGGCCCAGCAAATCCTCCTGGCCCAACAAATGGCCCCAAGAAAATCAACCTTGGCCCCTAACAGCCATGCATTCTCGGCCAGCAATCATGAAGTGGCCGGCCACCTTGGCTAATTTTTAGTACCACTTTTATTCGTTTCGTCTCGCGATTTTGCCTTCGCACTTTGACCGCTATAATGACTTCTTTTGCACTTCGCTCTTTAGGATTTTATTTTTCATTTAATCCCACGAATTTTTATAAATTAAATTCATCCAAAAATTCCATATTTCCAGTTTAGTCCCTGAATTTTCAAGAATTCCAATTTGGTCCCTTGAACTTCAAAATTTCCGTTTTGTCCCAAATTTTCCAAAATTGCAATTTGATCCAAAAACTTCCAAAGTATGCTCCAATCCTCCGTTTTCAACATTGTTGCACTTCAACCCCTGAACTTTCAAAACACTACAAAATACATTAAATTCTCAAGGTTTCGAGCACCAAATAAGCTAGGAAATATATCTTTTGGATGGGTAAAACCACATCCATCAGGTTTCTTTTCGTTTTTTCTTTCCTTTCCTTTCCGTTTTTTTTTTTTAAGCTTTTTAATTAACAGCGTCCTTTTTAGGCCCAACGTCGTCCCAAATTAAAAATTAAAGTTGAATGTCTTATTTAGTAGATAATAGGACAAGTAATTTTTCCCGACCCAAAAACTGATGTCCCTAAAAATGATTTTTTTTGTAGTGACTTAAAGACAAAAAAGGAAAATGAAAAAAAAAAGAAAAAAGAAAAGAAAGCAACGACCTTGCTCAATCCGTGTGTCTGTCAGCCGACATTGGAGCGTGGCTTCAATTTGTCATCCAAGAAATACACTTGTCACAATATGCTTGAACCAAAAATATTTTTAATTATCCTTTTTAAATATATATCTAAAATAACTCTAAATGAATATATTTTTTATAAAAAAACACCAAATTTTTTTATTTTTCATCCTCTATAAATAGAGACTAGTTTGGTATTTTTTTAGACACAATCTCAAATACTCTCTTTCTCATTCTAAAAAATCATTTCTTGGTCCAACTTTTTTTTAAAAAAAAAATCATGAATCCAAATTTTTAGTTTTTTTCAAATCCTGAGGAATATGGCAATTCTCAAAACTATCCAAACACTCAATTTTATTATAACTCTCAGAATTCTGTAAACCCTCAAAATATTTCAAATTTCGAAAATGATCCAAACTCTCAAATTTCTCCGAACCACAATTTCTTTCCTACATCTAACAATGTCCAAAGCTCCCAGAATATTTCACGAAATTTATTTCAAGATTTTGAACAAACAAACACAAATACTCAAACAGACCCAAAGGCTATGAGTTGGCTTGTAAAAGAAGACGTAGCTCTAATGTCGAGTTAGATTTTTGTAAGTGAAGATAGTGTGCGTGAAAATAATCAGAAGACTGCTGTGACATGGGCGCGGGTGGCAAAATTGTTCGAAGACGCTCGCATGGAGAATTCAGAAGAAATACGCAAAAGAAATTTGCAAATGATTAAGAGTCGTTTTAGACGACTTAACGAAAGCGTGAACAAATGGATTGCTGCATATAAGGAAGCATACGGGCGGAGAAGAAGTGGAATGAGCAAGAAAGATATCGAGGCAGAAGCTCACACAATTTATGAGGCCGGTGGTAGCAAGTTTACTAATATGCATGTATTTACAGAAGTTATGAGTAAACATCCTAAGTGGGAGTTAAATCTGAATCGCAATGTAACACGTGCCCATGGTTACGAGTATGAAGAGAGTAATGAAGAAAGTCGTGACTGACTCAAAAAATCAGGAGCGATGAAGGTGGAGAAAATTCGACCCCTTCAAACCCAGAAACTCCAATCAGTGATAGTTCAACAATTTCTCGACCCGAAGGTAGAAATGCAGCTAAAAGGAAAGGAAAAGGTAAGGTATCACAATCATCTCATATTTCTGATGATTTTACAGCAGAAATTCGTGCATTGAGGCTTACAAGAAACAATGAAGTTGAGGTGATGAACAAATTGGAAAATAAAAGGATTGAACTGGAACGTAAAAAGGAAGAAAATAAAATTGAAATGGAACGTAGAAAGGATGAAAGGAAAGTTATGAAAATGAATGTTACTCTGTTGAATACTCTATTGGGAAAGATCACCTATCACCACAAGATGAAGAAATGAAACGTCTTCTCATGGAGAAAGTATTTGGGAAATGATTAGTTTGTTTTTATGTAATTTAAGTTTATGTATTTTATGATTTTTTTCATGTAATTTAAGTTTATGTATTGTGTGTTTATGTTTATGTTTATGTTCATGTAATTTAATTTTTTATTTTGTTTTAATTATTGTCATTTAAATTTATGAAATTGTTTTCTGTTCTCCTTTGAAAATTGCACAAGTTACTTTCAATTGCATGCTAGCTATAGAATTGTCCCATCCAATAATGCTCATCCCCTACTGCATTATCATTCTGGCAAAGCCTTTCAATCACATGATAACTTTAAATGACTTATATAGATAGATGTTTTTGTATGCTAGCTATAGAATTGTCCCATCCAATAATGCCCATTCCCTACTGCATTATCATTCTGACAAAGCCTTTCAATCACATGCTAACTTTAAATGACTTACATAGATAGATGTTTTTGTATGCTAGCTATAGAATTGTCACATCCAATAATGCTCATCCCTCTTTTGCAATATCATTCTGACAAAGCATTTCAATCACATGCTAACTTTAAATGACTTACATAGATAGATGTTTTTGTATGCTAGCTATGGAATTGTCTCATCCAATAATTCTCATCCCTACTGCATTGACAAGTAACCAAACCTGTTAGGAACAGTTGTGTACTCTAGGTGTTTGTGTTCTTGCATAGTGATCAGTCATTCTTGAAGCAACAGAACAAGATCCTACCCTTCATAGTGATCAGTCATTCTTGAAGCAATTAGGACTGTTACTTGACAAATCGTATGATATGGTATATTAGACCATGGATTTGGCTCAATAATCCATAATGCACAAATGGTGTCAATTTGAACCTATGGATTGATCTGATTTTTAATTTATTTTTTACTGCTTTTTATTTCCTTTGTTTTCTTGTAATTTCAGCACGGCCAACGACTGTACTAAATGGCTATATGTACCTACTTAGAGTGGGATAAACATTTAGGCAAATGGAATACCAATCTTTCTCCAAATGGTGACAGAACAAGATCCTACCCTTCATAAAAATGATTGGCCTTCCATGAAGCAAAGCCTTCTATATTCTTGGACACATAATGACCCTAGCCAGTTCAACTATTTCTTAATACAAATCTTGAACAATCTTTTACCCCCTATACAAGAAACATATTTCCAAGGTTCCAACCTTCTCATTATTCAACAGAACTTTCATAAAGACAAGTATACGCCTAATCTAAGATATTGAAAAATGCACAATATCCACATCAACATTCAGTTTGAGACTTGGAAATAACAGAAATTCAAATTAAGAGGGATACAAAAAGAAAAAGAAAAAAACTCAATGCCACTAAAAAGAACCCTCGAATTTGGAATTTCATTTCGTTACTAAGAACCAATTACAGAGTACTAGGTAATCGTTTCTTTACATATAAAACCCTAAAGTCTCAATTCTCAAAATAAACCCTAATTCACAAGGAAACCTTATAAATCTAAGAGCTAGTAAACTTGGTGACGGCCTTGGTACCTTCAGAAACGGCGTGCTTGGCCAATTCACCGGGAAGCACAAGTCTAACAGCGGTCTGGATCTCCCGAGAGGTAATAGTTGGCTTCTTATTGTACCTAGCAAGCCTGGATGATTCCTGAGCAAGCTTCTCAAAGATGTCATTGATGAAGCTGTTCATGATTCCCATAGCCTTGCTTGAGATTCCGATGTCGGGATGAACTTGCTTGAGGACCTTGAAAATGTAGATCTTGTAGGTCTCCACCGACTTCTTTGACCTCTTCTTCTTCTTGTCTGTGGAGGAAGCGTCCTTGGGAAGCTTCTTCTCGGCTCTCGGCTTCTTCTCAGCCGGAGCTTTCTCCGCCGCCGGTTTCTTCTCCGCCGCCGGCTTCTTTTCCGCTGCCTTTGGTGCCATTGTTGTAGAGAGAGATTTGAGAGAGAGAGAATTTGAAATGGGGAGGGTTGGAGAGGGTTGTTGGTGGGATTTACCTGAGAGACGCGTATTCTTTATATACTTGCTTATAGCTCTTTGTTATTGGTTTGTTATGGTTAACGCGGATTGTGCCTTTAAATCGTCGATTCAAAATATGGGGGATTTTGACGGTCGAGATTAAATAAGGATCTGGATTTTGTATTTTTAAGCTTTTGAGTTTGAGTTTTGGCGCTATAAGGTATTAAAAAAATAAAATTGGGCTTGAAGTTTTGAAGGCCTAGTAAACCTTTTCTATTGGGACACTAGAACCAGCCTAATTATATTATATTACTAGCATTAGCATAAGTTCGTATTCGAGGACACGTTAATTTTTAATTTTTTTTAAGTTCGTGTTTGAGGACACGTTTTTTTTTTAATTTAAAAAAAAAATAAAAATTTAAGGACAAAATGGGAAATGAACAAAATAATAAGAGCAAAATGAAAATTTCGGCGATTGAAACTATTCATAGAACTGTTCATGCTGAGGTGGACATCCCTAATATTGATCACTATTTTATCAAGTATTTTCACTAATAATATATGTTATACAATCCATGTTCTAACATTTAAATCCAACCCACCTCCCATTTGATTTACAATTTTTAAGAAATGGAAAAGATATTTTATGGGTAGAATTGGGCTGATTTTGTTATTTTCTTTTTAAGAATGTGGGTGGAAAGTGTAGAAGTTCTCATTTTTATTTTTGCTTTATTTTCACTCTTCTACTTTATTTATTTACATTTTTATGACATTATAATTTATAATAATAAATAGTACAATAATAATTCCAGCGTTAATTTATAACTAATTTTTAAGGAAGTAAATTTGGATTTACGATTGTTAATTTATATAGTTTGTAAATAATTTAATGTAAAGTTTGATACTAATTTTTTTTTAGATATTGTAACTATAAGAAAGAAATAAATAAATGAAGATAATATAAATCTTTTTGAAATAAAAACAAGATGAAAAAAAAATAGGTATAGGTATAGGTATAGGTATAGAGAGGGTATTTGAAATAGTTTTATTTTTTTTTTTTGAAAAAAAAATTTGCGGAGAAGGTGTTTGAATGAGATAGGGAGGGTGGGTTTCATATTTATGTGGAGAAAGTGTTTTTTTTTTAAAAAAAGATGTAGAGGAAGTTAAAACAGAAATTTTTAAAAGATGTAGGAGAGTGGTTATGGTCGATTGTTACCAAAATAATTTCAATTTTTGTTTATATTTATATTTTAAGCCAAAATCTTGTAAAAAACGCGTTTTTTCGTAAGCTTATGAAAAAACGGGTTTTAAAATTACCGTAAAACCCGTCGCCCCGCTGTGTTCTCCTTCGGTTATGCGGCACCTCTGGATCTCACGTCGACAAGCTCAAGCCCTTTGCTTTCGTTGCCAACGTGAATCCAAACATCAATGAACGAAGGTCTCACTCTGTTCTTCGATTCAGGGCTCCTCTGATCGCTGCAAGAAGCCGGCCGATGCTCATGTCATTTCCGTTTCACCGGAAGATGTGCCTAAGGTTGTTGATTTTAATTTATGTGCCTAAGGTTGTTGATTTTAATTTATACTTCTCCCTTGCGTTTATTTTTTGATTCGATGGAGTTTGTTGATTGCCAAGGGACAGAATAAAATTGGGGTCATATACATCAGAGGTATCAAGGAAAGTGACGCCATTATCAATGGCATGGTGAATCAGGTTAATCATGTCTTCCTCAATGCTCCCAATCGAGCTCCAAAAAAAATGCCAGGGGACATCTAAAAAAGTGCCAGCGTCAGAGTAAAAAAATGTCAGTGTACGTCTAAAAAAATATCGGTGTTAGTGTAAAACAAGTGCCAGTGTTAGTTTAACAAAGTGCCAGTGTTAGTGTAACAAAGTGCCAGTGTGAAGAGTGCTAGTTCATGTATATAAAAGTGTCAGTGTAAAAAGTGTCAGTGCCAGTTTAATAAAGTGCCAGTGTTAGTGTACTGGCACTTTGTTAAACTGGCACTGGCACTTTTTACACTGGCACTTTGTTACACATGCACTGGCACTTTGTTAAACTGGTACTGACACTTTTTTTACACTGGCACTTTGTTACACATGCACTGACACTTTGTCACACTGGCACTGGCACAAACGGGAAAAACAAAACACGTTTTTCCTAAGTGACGAAAAAAACAAAACACGTTTTTCCTAAGTGACAGGAAAAACTAGTTTTTTATAAGACCAACTCTATTTTTAATGGAAAGTTTATTAATAGAGAAGAAATCCTATATAAGGTAGTTATGTTGAATTTTTAATCCGTAATTTCCATTTTTTAAGCAAAACATTTGATAAATTTGAGAATGGGCTATTGTTATTGAATAGATAATTGTCAACTTATTATTCAGAGAAATCACTACAACAAAAGGTGTCTTTTAGAACGCCTGATTGCGTCCTTATATATACCTTTATAGGACGCACTATTTGATAGGACGCAAACTTGGGTCTCCTATCTAAAGGGGTAGCAAAAGGTTAATAGGACTTTTAGGGGCGACTTAATAAATTATACGTGTTAGGACGCCTTTATTCGTCATATAAAGAACGTCCTAATATTTCTTTAAAACATTGACCTATTGTGTCCTAATATAGTAGTGTAATAGGATGAGAAAAAGCGTCCTAATATATCATCTTGATAGGATGAAAGTCGTTGTCCTAATAAATTATTTTAATAGGACGAAGTTTGTCGTCCTAATAAATCATTTTGATAGGACGAAGTTTGTCGTCCTAATATATCATCTTGATAGGACATAAAATGTCGTCCTAATACCTGACCGTGATACGACATGTTTAGGCGTCCCAATAGTATCATTTAATAGGACGCGATTGAGCGTCTCAACAGTAGATTGATAGGACAGCCATGCCCCTACAATATTTTGAAATTCTGCATCCTAACAAGCATTTGCACTTCACATTTTAGGACGATTTATGGCGTCCTGGTTGATTTTAAAAAAAAAACGTATATTACAAAATAATGATTTAAAACTTTTTAAAAATATCATTATACCACTAAAAAAACACTTAAAAATAAAACTAAGACATTTCAAATTAACTCTTTAATATAAAAACATAATAATGCCATACAAATTCATCCTTAACCAATCTCAAAAACATAGTCTAATACTTAAACATCCCTTAGCTAATATATGTTAAGCAAAAAAGAAAAAAAAACATAACTACAAAGTTGAACCCAAAATCTAAACATAGTACATAAACAATAAAAGTTAATAAAGATAATTGCTCCATCAAACCAAAAAGAGCAAATGTATTCGCAAACAACTTAACGCATTTCATCGTTGGGCACCTCCTACAATTGGACAACATGTATATATATATTAGTATTATGAAAATCTTCACTTACAAAATACATCATAACCAAACACACTACTATAACATACCATAGTGAAATTGCAAGGCCATGCAACAGTTGCTCCAATGGCATCTCCAATTGTCACAAATAATGCATACAGTCTAACCAAACGTTCATTTATATTTACCGGTACTTCAATGTGTACTTCACACCAATTTGGTCCAATTTCTTGACCACCTACTTCCGTGTTGGGGTCTAAGCTATGAACCCATCCTTTAGCTACAATCTCAGTAGGATCTGTTATGCTCTTTAGGTAAATCTCAATTCCCTCCTAAATGTCAATTCAAGAAATGCTTAAAACAAAAACAAGTATAGTTGAATGATCAAACAACAATGAATAAAAAACCACACATTTATTTCCCAATCTTCTTTGCTAGAAAGTATATAGACACAAATCATAATACTCTAGATGATAGAAAGAAAAAAATGTAAATCAAATATTATCGTAACTTGTTAAAAAAATGAATACTCACAAAAATAATTTAAACAATCGAGTTTAGTTACCCGAATAGGTCGAGATTGGTGGGCTGTCGTACGATGGTCTCTGGATGCAATGCCTACACTTTCACTTGAAGCATTAGGAACATTAGCATTACCTCTCAACTCCCTTAGCTCAGCCCTCATTTCTGCCATTTGATTGCTCAAACTCTCGTACTCAGTTCTCCATTGCATATTCTCCCTATGAGATGCAGAACGACTCGAAACTTCAACCCAAACATCAGATGTGCGGACACCTAACCCATACAAGCGTGTACGACCTTGTGGATCTTTTCCTAAAACTTTAGAAAGCATATCAATGGAGGTACCCCCATCTGCTAACCCTACTCCATTGGAACCAACTGCTACTCCTTCCTCTCCTAAAATTCCTACTCCTCCTCCCTCTCTTGTTCCTCAACCTTTTATGGTTCCACCTGTTGTGGCCCCTGCTCCTACTTTGGTCACTCCCCTCTCTAAGAAAAGGAAGTTACCAACTTCCAAGCCAAAGGGGAACATTGTCAAACCTGCTCCGCCCAGGATGTGAGAAGATCTCACAGGGTAAGGAAACTCTCTGAGGCTGACAAGGCCAAGAATCTGAAGAAGCCTGGTGGGAAACCCACAACTACTATCTCGTGTGATGATGAATAAGAGGAAGAATAACCTCAGCTTAAGCTAACAAGGAAGCCTAGGGCTCAACCAAGTACAACCCCTCAAACTGAAAAGGATGAGGAGCCACTGGCCAACTTGCTCATATAACTGAAAGGGAAGAAAAAGGTTGCTGAAGCTGGGCTTGAACCTGTTTTGGAAGAGGATAAATCTGAAGATAGCTATGAATCTGATGACACTGCTGCAGATGAGAATTTCAAGTTGGGTCGTGATGAACTTGAACAAGAAAAAGAAGATCAAACAATTGATGAATAAGCTGAAGAAGATACAGAAGCTGAACCTGAAAGGGAACCCTCTCCACCAAAGAATGTGCCTTCAGATGTGCACACATCCACGCGCACATCCTCCAAACTGGCTATCCAAAAGGGTATCCCTAAAACTCTCTCTTCTACTGCTTTAACCCCTATTTCCTCTAAGTTTTCATCTCTTGATGCCTCTGAAAGGCATGAACAAATTGTGAACAAGGCTTTCATTGTAGAAATGAAGAGAGATAAGGAGAGTTTTTCCAAATTGGGTATAGATAAATTTTTTGAAGAGAGAGGACTATTTTTTAATGTTGATCATCCAATCCCTTTTCTGCCTAAACTTGTGCATGAGTTTTAGGCAAACTTATCTAAAGGATTGGATAAACCTTCTTCTCCCGTGTTCTACACTGTCTATGTCAGAGGGAAATTCATTCATTTCTCTCCCTCTGTCATCAATGATTTCCCAGGGTTAGAAGAAGGATATGATCAGGTTTGTGAGGTTTCTGAGGGAGAGCTTGTGTCCACTTTAACCCATGGGAAGATTACTGCTTGGTGAATGAACGCTCGCCGAAATAATGATAATTTTATGAAAATTTTCGGTTTTTGGGAGTCGCCACGCCATTTTTTAAGGAAAACATTGAAAAACCTATTTTGTAAAGAGATTTTGAGTTCGGGGATCTGGTTACGTGTTGGGAAGAACTTGAGAGTTCACCCAACACGCCTCTTTCGAGACTTTTAATCAACATTGGACAATTATAGACATTCAAAGTGTGTGTGCAATATGTGTCGACAAGTAAGGCATGCAAATTTGAAATTTCATTGATGGTATAGAGATTGGATACAACTTGTGAGCCATGATAGGGGGCCACACCCTTTACATATGATGATTTTCATCACAAGGCAGAAGGCTGAGACAATCTGCTCAGGAAGCTCTGATGTCGTCCGATACAGGACTTCCCATGAAGGGGATGTCGGACGACATAAGGCCTCATGGTCAGATTGTCTCTTACAATGACAAGGCTACTCTTGGAGCTGGAACAATATTATTTCACCCAAGGAAAGACACTATTTAGTGGTCTAAGTTCAGTTTGGGGTTGATAGGAGTGAGCAAAGTCAAGGTTGACTTTTAATGATACGGATGTCATATGACATAGAACATCCGAAGTTGTCTATGTCACATGGCAAACCGCCTCCATCAATAGATCGCATCCAAACAGACCTTAGACACTCCAAATATTGGTTAATGAGCCAAAACTACTTAGGTAAGCTTTGAGTTACGAAATGGGGACAATCTTGACAGATCTGAAGTCCAAGAAAAGCTTTACAGCCTTCTGGGAAATCCATGTCGTATGACACAGGACCTCATGAGAGTCCTGTGTCGTCCGACATGAGCAGCCTATTTCAGTGCCCTTCAGTCTGGTTGATTTCCCCTTTGTTCTCAAAGCAAACCAAGTAACTTTATTAACTGTAAGTAGTAAAATAGTAATGTTACGTGAGTATTATGGGAGGATCACATGGCTTTAATGGCCAAATGTGATAAATCACATGTTTATGGCCATTTTTATGTAGCCATCACCTCCTAACTCAATAGAAACTAGGAAAGATTCAAACTTTAATGGTGCTAATGTCACCAAATGTTCAGATCTGAGGTGGGGAGAAGTGAATATGGAAGATTCACTCTCTACCACCTTTATCATGCAAAACCCCCAATATTTTACATAATATCGAAGCAAGTAAACATGCAAGGTGATATAAGTGTATGGAAGAGTTAGTTAAAGAGAGAAAGGGTTTAGTGGCTACCTATTGTAGTCCACAAGGTAAGAACACCAGTAGTATGGTGTTTACCCCTTCAACACACCAACAAAGGGAATCTTTCTTTGGATCTTGGCTTTTAGGGTGTGTGTGTGAGGAGGGAGGTGAGTGTGTGTGTATGAGAGAGAGAGAGTCTCTATTTCTACAGAGTTTCCCCTCTTTTACTGATATCCTCCCAAAACTCTCCAAAGTCCTCCCTAAAATGATCAGCCATGCCTTGTATTTATAGGCAGGCTGATGGGAAGCTCCATGTCGTCCGACAGAAGGAGTTAAACCGCCTTTGTGTCGTCCTGTGTCGGACGACATCGTACAGCTTTTTGGCACAGCTGGGCCGAATGGATGGCAGGCCCAATGGGTTGAGTGGGCAATGGGATAATTGGACTCAAATTGCATTTTAGCAAATACATGAGCCCAAAAATCAATGAAAGTGGACCCAAAACATGAGTTCGGGTCGGGGTACTCACAGAGCCCCTCGGCGACGTCACTTCCACGGGAAGTGGGGTCGTCGACACAATGAGAATCCCGAGCCGGACATGAATGGCGGGGAAAAAGATGACCAAGATGGTCGAGCGGCTGGACCTTTTGCGAAAAGGATTCCTACGTATCCCGTGGGGGAATCAAGCCGAATCGTAGTTCGTCAAAGATGGACGTTTGCGTCCCGGGGAAATTGACCATGATGGTCATGCGGCTGGACCTTTTATGAAAAGGATTCCTACATATCCCGTGGGGGAATCAAGCCAAATCGTAATTCGTTGAGGATGGGGTGCCAATGAAAGGCCACGGGTTTTGTACCCGAAAGTGACTGTTCCAAGGGGAGTCACCCCGAAGATGGGCGTTTGTACCCGAGATTGATTGTTCCAAGGGGAGTCACCCCGAAGATTGGCGTTTGTACCCGGGATTGACTGTTCCAAGGGGAGTCACCCCGCGAATTTGACTTTTTTCTTTGGGAAGTCACCCGCGAATTGACTGTTTCGATGGGGAGTTACCCCGATGATTTGACTTTTTTCTTTGGGAGTCACCCGCGAATTTGACTGTTTCGACGGGGAGTCACCCCGATGATTTGACTTTTTTCTTTGGGAGTCACCCGCGAATTTGACAGTTTCGATGGGGAGTCACCCCGATGCTTTGACTTTTTTCTTTGGGAGTCACCCGCGAATTTGACTGTTTCGATGGGGAGTCACCCCGAAGATTTGACTTTTTTCTTTGGGAGTCACCCGCGAATTTGACTGTTTCGATGGGGAGTCACCCCGAATTTTTGCTGTATGGGGAATCTGTACGGTCTTCCGAACCGGGTAGTTTATAGCCATTCCGGGCTAAGGATCTTGGTAATGATCTTGTGAAAAACTGAGAGAGATGGGCATTTAGACCCGAATAAAGTGGTGAATTCTGATGATAGGCAGTAAAAGGGACTGACCAAATTGACCAGGGGCAAAAGGGGAAAATTACCCCTTCTGGACTGTGGATGTCATCCGACATGGGGCTTTCCCCAAGCTGTTTTAATTAAAACAGTTAGGTCGTAAGACAGAACCCAGATTTGGGAATCCGCCGAGTTCAGAGAGAGAAAGAGAGAAATTTTTTGAAAGTTTCTCCCTCCAATTTTGATTTTAATCAAGAATTGATAATGCCTCCGCGAGCGGAATCGAGAAGGAACGTGCAAAGATCGTTGTCCGAGAGGAGGAAGCTCGTTGATCGGAACAAACAGAAGAAATTCCCGAAGGGCAATGGACTTTATTCGGGCCTTGATTTTCATACTTCCACCATGGATCGGACGGGGGTAAGTATTCTAAATCATCGACCCTTCCCTTTTCCTTTCCAAAATTGGATTTATAGGGCTCGGGATAGAATTTGGGGAAATCGCACCCAAAAGGACGTTGCATGCTTGGCATGAAATGCATTGTTTTGAAAAGATTTTTCTTTTTCTTCTTTTGAAAGAATTGGGTGATTTTTTGAAAATGCACATGGGTAAAAGAATGCACACATTATTATGAGTATGTTCTGATACCTGTGTTGTGCTTACCTGCAGGCTTTGCGGACCAAGGGGTCCCCTGAGGCGATTGTGACGATTTGGGGCCTTCTTCCTGGCTCTTCTGATTTTCCGGGCAGTCCCAAGGGCTTGATTTTTGCTGCTGGTCTTGGACCATTCTTTACTGCCGTTGGAGATTTTGGGGACACGCCTAGAAGCGTGGAGCTGGTGCGGGCTTTCAGGCAGTATTGGTGGGACTCTACCCACACTTTTCACTTGTCTTGGGGTGAGTCGACCATCACTCCCAATGATTTCACCGCTATTACCGGTCTGCGGTTCACGGGCAGGCCCATCTTTTTTGAGGACCCTGGTGTGCTGAGCCCAGACGCTATTCGGCATTGGATCGCATTTAATTCTTCGTCCGAAGGGCAATGGGGTTCCGTTGGCGGATTTGCATTCGGCTTTGACGCATCAGTGTCGTCTCTTTTCTGAGGGTGCTGCTACAGTTACGGCTGAGCAGTTGGCGAGAGCGTTTGCTTGGGCGGGATTTTCCGACACCCTGTTCTGTAATGCCTCTACGACGGCATTGACTCTTCTGCTGGAGCCCCTTCGAGACTGGAGCCAGGTATCCACTTTTTCGTGGGGCGAGGCCGGTTTAGCTCAGGTGTATAGAGGCTTGGATGAGGTGAGCAGGGGCAGTGTGACATAGTTTTGGCCATAGTCAGGTGCATCGTTCCATGTCTTATACGTTTGAAAAAGGTTTTGACTTAATTGGTGATTTCAAATAAGATTTGACCCAAGGCATAGATGAGATTTAAAACATGTTTTTGACATATGATGTCTAAGAAAATCTCATAAAAGATCTAAGAGTCATATAGTGATATGATTGATATTTCTACCTAAATAGCTTGATTTCGGGTATTAGCTCAGTTAAACCGGAATTAAGTGAAATATGGATCTTAGCCTACTATAATTATATGATACAGGTTTGTATTTGAAGGTGTATAATTTAGTGAGAGTATTTATGAAATACATTATTTGCTCTTAGATGATAAATGTGTTAATATTGATATATTTTTATATTGTTTGCATATTTTATTGTAGAATGGCTACACACAATAATCAACTCCTGTCACTGCGATCTGTTCTTGAGAAGGACAAGCTTGAGGAGAATGGTACAAACTATTCTGTTTGGATCAGAAGCCTTAGAATTTTTCTAAAGCAAGAGAAGAAACTGTACGTTCTCAATGAACCCATTCCACCTCAAACTTCTCCAAATGCTTCTAGGGCTGATAGAGATGCACATAAGAAACATAATGATGATTCTATGGATGTTGCATGCCTTATGCAAGCCACTATGTCTAAGGCTCTTCAGAAAGACCTTGAGCACATAGATGCAGCATTTGATCTTGCTGAGCGCTTAAAGGAAATGTTCCAAGTGCAAGCAAGAAACGAGAGGTATGATATGGTTAAGGCCTAGCTGCATGCAAGATGCAAGAGGGGCAATCGGTGGGAGCTCATGTCCTTAAGATGAAGGGTTACATTGAGCATCTCGATAGGCTTGGAAATCCATTGAGTTTGGAACTCGCCACGGATTTGATATTGAATTCATTGCCTGAAAGTTATAGTCATTTTATTATGCACTATCACATGACTGGCATGGATAAGAATCTCTCGAAATTGCATGCGATGCTTAAGACCGCATAGATGAATAACAAGAAGCCTAAAACCGATACTGTGTTAATGGTTAACAAAGTTAAAGGGTTCAAGAAAGATGGCAAAGGTAAAGCAAGTGTTGCTAAGCCTAAGGCAAAGGTTGCCGAAGCCAAAGAGGCCCCAAGGCATCTCAAAAGGATGTGGTTTGCTACCATTGCCAAGAGGTTGGTCATTGGAAGTGCAACTGCAAGGCTTACAAGGAAGGCCTAAAGGCGAATAAGAGCAATACGATTGCTACTACTTCAGGTATCTATATGATAGATATTTTCCTTTCTATTTCTAGTTCATGGGTATTAGATACCGGATGTGGATCTCACATTTGTTTAAATGTGCAGGGACAGAGAAATAGAAAGCTACTCAAACAAGGTAAAGTTGACTTGCGCATTGGAAATGGAGCAAGAGTTGCTACATTAGCCGTAGGGACATATGATGTAACTTTACCTAGTGGCTTAGTACTTGTTTTGAACAATTGTTACTATGTTCCGAATTTGAGTAGGAATATTATTTCTGTTTCTTGTTTGGATGAGGGATATAATTTTCTTATTTCGAATAAGAAGTTTTATATTTATTTAAATGATATGCTTTATGGTATTGCAAATTCATTTAATGGCCTTTATGTTCTTGATGTTGATGAGAAACAAAATAGTGTTGAAAATGTTTATCATGTGGACAAGAAGTCTAAACTGAATGACGTGAACAACTCGTTCATGTGGCATTGCCGGCTTGGTCATATAAATGAGAAACTGAAATTACCCGGGATCCGGCTCGCGCGCGGAGGCCCCGTGCATCTCGCATTTGTCGCTTTTCGGGAAAGTCGCCCGGATCCGAGAGGCAGCGCCGTGTTTTTCTTTGTAGAGTCGCCACGCCGTTTTTATTATTAAGCCCAAAACATTGAAAAAGGGCATCAGTTTAAAAATAATAATAAACTGTTTTTGTGTGATGAGATTTTGAGTTCGGAGGTCAGATGACTCCTCGGGAAGAGAATATTAGAATCTTAGAGCTCACCCGAGTCGCCTCGTAAAAACGAGTCTTTCGGATACCCCTAATATTCTTTAAATGTTGTGTGTGTGTGTGTGTGCTTTTAAAAATGCATGATGTGTCGGATGTCTACATTGTACACTGCGTATTGAAATGTATTGAAATAGTAATGAAAGGAAGCCTTACCAATGTTGGTTCGTGTCTGTCTTCCGCTGGGGAATAGTGTTTGAGGATGGAATAGTGTTCCGGCACGGACCGGGATTGCTTAGGGAGGGGCCGGTTGTCCGAACGAGAGTTTCGGCGTGAGTTGAGATTGTAGGCTGCGTTCGGGCAGAGTTTCGGCGTGCGTTGGGATCGCAGGGATCACTCGGGCAGAGGTTCGGCGTGAGTTGGGGTGGCAGGAGTCACTCGGGCAGAGTTTCGGCGTGGTTTGGGATCGCCAGTTTGACTCGGAAAGAGCCGGGACGCCTCGAGAAAGACCAGGCAAGGCCTCAGAGTACCACAAGGGGCCTCAGAGTACCTCGAGAGTGCCTCGGGGCAGTGCGGGAGCGTCGCGGGAGCGCTCGGGGAGGCTTCGGAGCACCACAAGGGGGCTCGGAAGGCCTCGGAAGGATCCGAAAGGGGCCGGGATTGCCCCGAAGGGTCTTAGAGGGGGAGCCTGAAGGCTTAGGGAGAGAAGAGAAGAAGGAGGTGTGAAAATGAGGGAGGTGGAACCCTCTATTTATAGTGCCAGAAAACTGCAAGAAGGTCCGTACGGACCTTCTAGGTAATCTAGATTTTTGGTTTTCCTCGATTTCAGGGAATGATGAGGATTTCTGAGATGATTATGTCCCCTATGCAAAGAGGTCCGTACGGACCACCTCATCATGCAAAGAGGTCCGTACGGACCAACCATGCATGAGGGTAATCATTTCTCCGGGATTTGAGGGAATCTCGTGGACTTTAAGCGGATTTTGCAATTATGATGCAAAGAGGTCCGTACGGACTTCCATGCTTTTCCACATTTTATAATTGTGATGGCCAGCTAGTTCTCGTCGAGAGCTTTCCAACCATATATGGCACGTCTCAATCGGAGTTCGTATGAAGGAGTTATGACCTCCGGAAGTTTGCTTGGATGGAGAGCGATCCAGATTGGGGTACTTACAGAAGCCCCTCGGCGACGTCACTTATGAAAGAAGTGGGGTCGTCGATAAGATAAGGGTCCTGATCTGGATCGCGTCTTTGAGAGAGAAGGTGACCAGGTTGGTCGGACGGCTGGACCCTTTGATAGGATTCCTACGTATCCCTGAGTGGGAATCAAGCCAATCGTAGTTCGCGTGTGGGGTGAGTGTTGTGTACGAGGACGTGAGCTGTCCTCTAACTGAGACTCTGTGTGTGGATGTGATGGTATCCTGTGGGTGACCGCATAGGTTGGTGGTAAGGACGTGGAGGCATCCAGGGTGACGTGGAGGCGTCCAGGGTGACCGCATAGGTTGGTGGTAAGGACGTGGAGCGTCTGGGTGGCCGTATAGGTCGATGGTGGACCACTGTGACGGGATTCCTACGTATCCCTAGCGGGAATCAAGCCTGGTCGTAGTTCAGAGGTCGTGAAATTGTGAGTGCATGCGGGCGTGATGGTGCCCTGAAGTGTCGTGTGACCGCCGAGGCCGACTGTGAGGACGTGGTGGCATCCTGAGATGGAAATTTTACGATTTTCCGAATCGGGTGGTTTAAAGCCTTCCGGGCTAGTAATAGTGATTTGGGAGGTTTATACGATCTTCCGGACCGAGTGGTTTAAAGCCTTCCGGGCTGGAGATAGTGATGGGGGAGGTTTATACGGTCTTCCGGACCGAGTGGTTTAAAGCCTTTCGGGCTGGAGATAGTAATGTGGGAGGTTTATACGGTCTTCCGGACCGAGTGATTTAAAGCCTTCCGGGCTGGAGATAGTAATGTGGGAGGTTTATACGGTCTTCCGGACCGAGTGGTTTAAAGCCTTCCGGGCTGGAGATAGTAATGTGGGAGGTTTATACGGTCTTCCGGACCGAGTGGTTTAAAGCCTTCCGGCCGGAGATAGTAATGTGGGAGGTTTATACGGTCTTAGGACCGAGTGGTTTAAAGCCTTAGGGCTGGAGATAGTAATGTGGGAGGTTTATACGGTCTTAGGACCGAGTGGTTTAAAGCCTTCCGGGAGGTAGTAGTTTGGTGATTTATACGATCTCCGGTGAGTGGTTTAAAGCCTTCCGGGCTGGAGGTAGTATGAAGACTTGAGTCGTCTTCTGGTTGCAGTTTGCCATGCGTGAGGACTTTGAATCGTCTTCTGGCTGTGGTTTGTCATGCGTGAGGACTTTGAATCGTCTTCTGGCTGCGGTTTGCCATGCGTGAGGACTTTGAATCGTCTTGCTGCGGTTTGCCATGCGTGAGGACTTTGAATCGTCTTACGGTTGCGGTTTGCCATGCGTGAGGACTTGAATCGTCTTACGGCTGCGGTTTGCCATGCGTGAGGACTTGAATCGTCTTACGGCTGCGGTTTGCCATGCGTGAGACTTGAATCATCTTACGGCTGCGGTTTGCCATGCGTGAGGACTTGAATCGTCTTCTGGCTGCGGTCGTGGAGGCATGGCTGCCTTGAGCTTTTATTGTGAGAGGTGTAGGTGCCTCATGCTTTGTCCGCTGGGGAGAAGGTTGGACTTACGATGACTGTCAGTGTTCATCCGTTGGGGATTATCGTGGCCTTGTAGGGGCTTTTTCTGTTGAGAAGGTGACGTCGGGCTTACTTTGATGGCCGGTGCTTGCGTTGTCGATGAGCGTTTTGGAGGCATTTTGTGCCTTGAGATTTGTCTTTGGGAGGTGTTGGCTCCTTCTTGCGCTTGTTTTGCACGTTGAGTGGGCGAGTCCGGGCTTACATTGACGGTCGGTGGTTGAATTGCCGTTGAGTGGGCGAAGTCAGGGCTTACGTTGGTGTCGGTGGTTGAATTGCCGGAGTGAGGCGAAGTCCAGGGCTTACATTGACGGCCGGTTCTTGAAGCGTTGAGTGGGCGAAGTCCGGAGCTTACATTGACGGCCGGTCTTTGAGGATATGTAGTCTTGTACGACTTCCTTTTGACCTGCTGGAGAAGGAGCTCGGACTTACTTTGATGGCCGGTGCTTGCGTTGTCGTTGAGCGTTTTGGAGGCGTTTTGTGCAGAAATGTGTAGATTAGCTTTTATTTGTGAAAATAAAGTGCCTCTCTATGAAAATGCATGTTTTGGTGTTTTGTACCTTATGCTATTTATGTATGTACAATGTGGGAAAAATTGTCATGTAGGGACAAATTTTGTAGAAAAAAATGTGACAGGTGCCGTGTTTCGTGACGGGTTTTCTTTGAAAGTATGTGCCGTGTAGGGACGGACTTTTCTTTTGAAAATGTGTTATGCAATGTGTACCGTGTTTTTGGTGACGGACTTTGTGGGAAAATATGTGCAATATGTGCCGTGTTTTGTGACGGGTTATTTTGAAAATGTGTCGTGTAGTGCTTGATCCCTTTGTTGAGAAAAATTTGTACAGTATGCGGGTTGTATGGAAAAATTATGTATAATGCATGTCATGTTTTGAGTTGCATGTAAAAATTATGTGCAATACATGCCGTGTTTCGTGACGGGGTATATGTGCTTTGCCGTGTTGGAGCGGTCTTTTGTGCTTTGATTTTCTTTTGCATTAAACGCGAATGACGTACCTTTCTTTGTGTTTACCTGCGAGATGAGGAGCTCTTGGGTGGGAAGGCCAAGAAGATGAAGACTTCGGGGATCGCTCGAGGCCGTTGTTGAGTTAATGGCGGCGGACGCAGGACATTTCGTGGATGGTAGGCCGAGTCCCAGGAGGCACGCTCTGGCTTTGGGCTTGTTCGTAGAGAATTTGGCGGGGTTTCGACACGAGGAAGAACAGAGAGCGTCTTCCTTGGCCTTCTGAGTATTGGTGGGATACCACCCACACCTTCCATCTGAGCTGGGGAGAGGTGACAGTGACGCCCACGGACTTTGCTGCTATCACGGGCTTTCCTTCAAAGGAGGCCGGTGCGGTGGCGAGATATGATTGAGGATGTCTTGACGGAGAGCTGCTGGGCTTTGCGTACTGTTCCTCCCAGGGGTCTTGGCATGCTTTGTATAGTGATGTTGAGATGAGGATCACGGCCGATTGGGGCCTATGTCAGGTACCGGCCAGTGACGGCGGAGCTGGCGCGCTCCTTCCTGTGGTTTGCGCTTTCCGAGACTTTGTTCTCGAACCACTCGACTACGGCTCCTTTTGCTCTTCTGGAGAGCCTGATTGATTTGGAGAGAGTTTGTGATATTGCTTGGGCGGCGGGCGAGGCCGGGCTGGCCTTCTCTACTTCTCTTGGACCGGTTTAGCGGGGCGTGAGTCGGTTCCTTGGCTTGTTTTGACTTTGCTTTGGAGGTATGAGTTCATTGCTATTTTTTGATTTAGCAACTTGTCGTTTCTCCATTTTCTTTGCACTGAGCCTTTTCCATTTTGTTTTTGTCACGAGTGTGGTTCTATGATATTTTCCAGTGCTTCCCGTGGGATAGAGATCCTGGGGCCGTAGCGGCGTATCCTGCTATGTTAGGCTGGGCCCGCCCGGCGAGGAGGAGGAGGACCAGCAGGGGGAAGCTCACCATCGCCTACGGGGATGTGCAGGAGCATTTGGAGAGAGATAGCCCGGAGAGGTTTGTTTTGTATCCTTGGGCTCGTTATGAGGATGATGACTTCGAGGGGGCTCCCCTGGTGACGGTGCAGCGGAAGATGCTGCGGGGCACGACTTGTGACGTCATGTACACTGGGAGGCGGGTCTTACGCGGCATGGCCCGGGTATGCTTCCCTTGGCTCAGGGACCCTCCTTTTGGGATGTTGGATTCCCGTGATATGGATGTGTTAGATTTTGAGAGGTATCTGGGCAGCGTGAGTGCTGATGAGTTTGTGTTGTATAGAGAGGAGTATGGAGCTTTTGTGAGGAGGAAGTTGAGGACGCCACAGGTGTTGGTGAGGGAAAGACAGACTGGCTCGTCACGTCCTCTAGATGTTCCGGTGCCTTGGCTGGACTTCACGTATGTTCGCGGGGATTCGTCGAGGCGGAGGGTGTCGGTACCCGTCCCTGAGCAGCTCCCGCCGCCATCGGGTTGACCCGGATGCGCCGGTGAGTGTGCTTACTCTTTTCCATCTTGGCATCTTTTCTGTATTTTTCTCTTTTTGTTGGGTATGACTGTATCTATTTTGCTGAGCGTTTCTTTGGTTGTTTGCTTGTGCAGGCCTCGGGGAGATCCTTTGACACGTTGACCCGCCGTTATGTGGCGATGCGGCCTTTTTGCAAGGAAGTTCGCGGGGAAGCAGTCTTGCAGGTCTTCGCGGCACGCGGCGGCGTTCGAGCCAGTGCCTTTGAGGAGGTCTGTGGATACTCCTTCTTCGAGGGCTGAGCCAGGGCCACAGCCGGAGGTGTCAGTTCGAGAACAGCACGACTTTGATGTGGGGACGTCTTCGGGGACTCAGAGGCCGCAGACCCTTCATCAGTACTTTCCTCCGCCGGAGGCACAGGGTGAGGGTTCATCCTCGCATCCCTTCTTTGATCCTTTCACCGGGTTTTGACTCTTCAGAGTACTTTGAGTACCCGCACGAGGAGGGGGTGCTGTATCCTGATGACGAGGATGTGACTGCCGAGTTTTCCGAGATGCCGGATTTCTCATTTGTGGAGGATGATGATGAGTCGGATTAGGGCTCTTTTGCTTTCCCTCTTTCCATTGTTTTTTTTTTTTTTGTAGAGCAATAGACATTTTGTACCTGTAATAAAACACTTGTATTTGCACAACAAAGTATTTTATTTTAAGATGTAATGACGTATTTGTGATTCCCGGGATTGACCTAGGAATTGTTGCTAGCTTATTATTATTTTTGTGCATGTCGCATGAGCTGGGAATGCATTTGTGGTTAGTGGAGGCTAAGGCAGCTTTGGCAAGTTTTCTCGCGGTTGGGGGTCAAGTAGCTTGGCAGTTTCATGAGCGGTGGCGGGAGTGATGTCTCCGGGACGCGTTCGCTTTGTGCTTGATAGCCACTCTTTTCGGGGTTGGCTACCTCGGGATATGTGACGTTGCTCGTTGGATGTGGCAGCCATTGTCGGGCGGGCGAGGATATCATTCCTTTGGTTCCTGGGAAACCTTCCACGGTGTGGATCGTCAGTGATGAGAACCGATTCATGCGGAGGAAGCCCCCGCTTTGCTTGCATTATGGTCGCGAGAGAGGCTTCAAACCATACCCGAGTCTCCGGCGTCTCTTAGTCCGTGGACGTTTGCTTGGCGACCTCTTGTCTTGGACATGGATCAATCCGCTGGGAGAGATGGATGGCATATCTTGGTACGCATCGAATCCGTTGGTGGGTTCCGCATTGGGGATCGAGACTAGGAGGGCCTTTCGAAGGTTCCTATGTTGTCGAGTTCCATGTTTGTCTTGGTCCTCTTTCTATGTTCCGTTGCTTGTTTCCGACAGGTTCGGGATGAGGCGAGCCTTTGCTAGGGCTGGGATGACATTGCCAATGTGGAGGTAGCTTCTTTCTCGCATGACAGATCCATATGCCTTTCGTATTTTCGAGGGTATGGAAGTATTCCGCTTTGCCTCATGTGGTGCTCCTTCGACGTCGGGAGAGTGTTGTGTTGACCACCGAATACATAGATGAGCGGCATGTCGGGCCGACCCACTTGGTTTTGGGAGCAGCGCAAAGTGGTTCGGGGCAAGATTGCCATTTCATCTGCGACCTTAGGAGTGCGAAGCTTGGGTTAACCCTCGGGGTGTCATGGGAGACACTTTATTTGACTACGGGACTCGAGTTGACAAGGCGGCGGGGAGAGGTCCCTTTTTGCGGGCTCGTAGGGAGGAGATCCGAGCCGAGGCACGGGTGAACGATGCTCGAGAGCGGCGGTTCGTTTGACACGACTAGGAGGACTCTCGATCTCGGAATGAGGGAGACGAGAACTCGCTCATGTGGAATGAAAGAAGACTCGTTGGGGACGAGGGAAGAAAGGAAAGAGTGATGAAGGGCCAAATGCGAGTAGCATGGAATGACCTTACGAAACACCGAGTATCCATTCATCGTCATTACGTACACATTGATTGTTAAATGTTTTAAGTTGTCTTTTAGCATGTTGTGAATCGAGAGTAGACCGTGCTTGAACTCATCAAGAAGTGTTTTAACTGTGATGATTTGTGATTTACTTTTAAAGCTTTGTCGAGACGCAAAATCTCTTGCTTGCTTCTTGCCTGAGCCTTGGTGGCGTCAATTTTTGGAATTTTGTGTATTCTTTAGACCGAACCAATGAAGGCTGCCTACGTTCCCCTCGGACTGAGAGGCTCAGGTCTGCGTAGTTCGACCCTCTTTTGTGGGAGAAATGACTCGTAATGTACACTTGCAAGGGGGTATTTATTTTTAAAAAGGTGGGAACGGGTCCCCTTTTGTGTGAATGCCTTATTTGATGTAGGCACAAAAGAAATGCTTTTGGGTTTAACTCTTTTGAGAGAGTATGATCATTGAAAAGCTTGTAAAAGTGTATGGAAGCCCTTGCTGACAGAAAATCAGTGTTTAGCTCTATTTTCCTATTTTGTAGAAAAAGAAGACTTGTCGAGACATTTGAAAACTTGATTTGTTCACATTGATCCCATGTTTGCTTAAAACCCTTTGTTGATGTTCGGGTTATTCAACAATTAAACCTGATATGCTTTGATTAATCATGAGGAGAAAGTCAACCGGTATCCAGGATCGAGTTGGTCTGGTGTGAAAGAAGGTTCGTGTATAGGAGAGGTCATTGATGAGACCGGGTTTGTGGATTTGTATGTGTTTATGACCGGACCATTTCTGGTTGCCTACGTTCCCCTTAAGACAAGGAGCTCAGGTCGACGTAGTTCGGGATCGAACCGCGTTTGGCTTTGGGGCTAGGGCATGAATGTTTTTGCAGCCTTTGACGAAAAGGCTCGGAAAGCTGAATGATGAGGCACGGGCCTTGAGGTGATTTCTTGACAAGTCGTATTTGACGGTCTTTTCAGTGACTCCCTTGCTTCTTGATCGTTGGCTCTGGGTCTTTAACCTCATTTATTTTTGTAAAGCTTCTGCTTGAGCTTTTTTTTTTGTAGCTTCTGCTTGAGCTTTTTTTTTTGTGCAGCTTCTGCTTGAGCTCCCTTTTTTTTTTTGAAGCATTTGAGGGCGAAGGCAAGCCCCTGTTTGAACTTTCTTGATGCGCACGAGGGCGAAGGCAAGCCCCTAGATTGTTGTCGACATGGGGTCAATCTTTTGATGCTGAGTGACCTTTTGTTGTCCTTTGATGTTCCTGCCGTCGTTGACTTGGTCAAGGTGATGGTGGGGACATGTTTTGGAAAGTGTATGGCTTGATGGAGGCCTTTGTGTGGGGTATGGTAAGGTGTATGGGGAGCTACTGATTGACTTTCTCACACCAATTAATCAAAGCATTAATCATTTGTGGAATTACTTGTTGAGCAATGCAAGTGATCACATAGAACAAAATCATTTCATTAAATGTAATGTGGAGTGAAAAATAATGTCTCAAGTCTAGCAAGAAAAGAAAGAAAACTTTCGTATGGAAAATTGAAGACTTAATTACAATGTCCGAGGAGGACTTGATTGAATGAGAACAGTACTAGAACCTGCGAGGTTTGACTGTATGATTTTTTGTGTTTTTTGTTTTTTTTAGAGTGTAGGAGGAGGAGAAGAAGACTCGATATTCTTTGGGTGAAGTATTGACGGAGAATTTTCCGATTTGCGTCTCTGTGGGCTCTTCAGCAGTTCCCCAAATTCATTTTGGTTAGAACCTTCTCGGCAGCTTGGGCCCGATTTTCCTCTCGTTTGACAACATGCTTAAAGATTTGTTTAATGTATTGTTCATTTAATGTGTCTACGTATTTATCAATTGAATCATTATTAACTGTTTTGATTAGTTAATTTATCATTTGTTAAAGTGGCAATGAGGGGATACTCAGAAAGGTCGAACTTTTATTCAAAGCATAAGGAAACATAGTTTTTGCTACAAACGCGAAATATTTAGGCGTAAGGCCGTTAGACGACTCGAGAGACTTAAACTTTAAACATGACAGACTCGGGGTCTTTTATTTTTGGAGATAGACTCTAGGAGACGGGGGGTTAGTCCAAGCTTCTCGTCCTGTCTCTGCTGGCTGTGGGTCCGCGTTTGTGAAAGTTACACCATTTTTGACGCTGCCACTTGCTCGGCTTGTCTCAAACTGCCTTATCTCCGGGGAGCGTTCAATCCACCCATTGGTGTGCCCAGATGCCGGAAAGGATTGCTGGGGAATAACCGTTCTTGGATTCTTTCTTCCGAATTCTTCATTGCGCAAGCCCCAGGTTTCGTCTTCACGTCCCCAATCATCACGGGAATTAGCAGAGGACTTATCTACCATGCTTACCCCGTCATTTCCAGGGAAAGGGTTTCCAATGTGTTGGGACTGCGGGGGCGTTCCAACTTTCCCTCCTCGATTAGCCCTTGGACCACTTGCTTCAGTACAAAGCAATTGTCGGTGGTGTGACCGGGGTAGTTGTGGAAGGCGCAGTGCTTGCTCATATCCATGTTGGGCTTGAGAGTCTTTGGTTGGAAATTCTCGAGGGGTTTGAGAATGTTCCTCTTTACTAGTGTCTTGAGGACTTGGCTCAAGGGCATCCCGAGGTTATCGAAATGCTGGAACTGTGGTATGCGAGGAGGTTTGTTGCTTCGTTGGGCTGTGTTCCCCTCGTTCACCTCATTGTTCAGGGGGAACGGATTTCCGTCTGTATTGGGGCCGCAGGGGCGCTCCAACTTTCCTTCTTTAATCAATCCTTGAATTGCTTTCCTCAAAACTGTGCAGTTGTCGGTTGTATGACCGTGGTATTTGTGAAAAGCACAATACTTGGTTACATCCCAGTTGGCATTGGGGAATTTGGGCTGATAATTCTCAAGGGTCTTGAGCATGTTTTGCTTTATCAATGCCTCGAACACTTGGCTTAGAGGCATTTCGAGGTTTTCAAAGTGGCCGTTTATTCCTCGGGAGTGCTTGGTCACATCTTCTTTGGATTTCATTCTGAATGTAGTGGAATGCCTCGGTAGCCCTTTTTCCTTTGTTTGGGGCAGATGCCGGATTAGGCGGGGCTGCCTTGCAGCGGTAGGAAGAAGCAGGACTACCTACCATTTCCTGCGTGCTCAAAGCTTTTTCAAACTTGGTACCGGCGTTGACCATAGCGTGAAGATCAGGATAGGGGTGGTGGCTGATCAATGTCCTCAACGATGGTTTGAGGCAGGAGTGGAAGATGTTCATCTGTTCTTCCTTGGATAGGAGGTCCACTATCTCGCTTAACTTCCAATTCCATCTTTTGTAAAATTCCTCCACCGACTCATCATCTTTCTGCTCAGTGGCCTGCAGGTCATGCCGGTTTGTTTTCCACTTGAGGTTAGCACGGTATTTTTCCAGGAAGATATCACTTACTTGCTCCCAAGTGGAGCGGTTTTCTGCTTTTACTTTAAGAAACCACGTCAAGGCCGTGTATTTTAGGGAGCGTTGAAAGTGATCTGCCATTTGTTGAGGTGTGGCCCCTTTGGTCTTCATACCTAAGACATAGGTATTGATATGGGTCCTCGGGCATTCGTCCCATCGAACTTCTCCATTTAGGCATTTTGAACTTTGGGGGAGAGGAATCACCTTGCTTGGATCTCGGGCGTGAGCGGGTCTTTCCGAGAGTTGGCCATTTTCCCTTGTATATCTTTTATCTGCTCAACCAACCAAACCACGTGAGGGTCGGTAGGCGGAGGCGGCCGCCGTTTTCCGGATGGAAACCGAGGATGGAGGTGGATTGGCTGATGAGATCGCCATTCGGGAATCTTGGGGAGGTAGTTGAGTGTATACCATCCCGTACCCTAGGTTACTGAGATTGGAGCCTAGGGCGTGATTGCTCGGACCGCCAAGGGTTTTGTTTGGGAACTGGGGAAATGTTTTGTTAGCCCCAGTGGTAGTCCAATGGTGGAAGGTTTGAGATGTCGGGATATCCGCGGGGATGTCTGTCCCAGCGTGCATTGAGATTTCAGATTGTGGGCTGCGAGGCTCGTATAGAGGCAAAGGATTGAATCCGGGGATGTCGAGATGCATTGGGATCTGGTGGAGCAGCACGTATGTGTCTTTGTTGATATTGAGCTTGGGGCGCAGGGCCGGGAAATTGACTGTGTTGAGGCGGGCATATCGGAGTTGCATGACTGATGCCTGAGTGAAGCTTTGAGCGAGAGCTGCTTTGTGTTGGTGGGATCTCGTAGCTTGGCGGAGGCGGGACCTGTTGATAGCTTTGAGGACCCGAGGGAGCAGATATTTCTTCGTCTTCTATGAGAATGAAGGTCCCATCTGTTTGGGGAACGGCCACGGCTCCGCGGCGGCGCATAGTGTCTACGATCCATGCTTGCTGCTCTTCCTGGCGCTTCTTGAGAGTTTCGAAGGCTCGTAGCACCTCCTCCATTGTCTGGAGGTTTCTCAGTGGTGGGGTTCCGTTTCCCTCACTGTTATCTGTTGATCCCGCCACGGGGAGTAGCGGACTGCTCGGACCGCCGAACCGGGAAGGGCTATCGGACCTTGTGACCTCGATATCGAAAAGGCGGCTCCCGGGTACTCTTAACCACTCTCGGTTATTTGGAGGGGTGACGGGCAAGGTTTAGACACGGAATGGCCTCTCGGGATAAAAGGGGAAAGCTCACGTGGCATGCGGTTTACGCTTCTTTTATATTTATTATTTTTTTTGTTGTTTTAATTTACTTAAAACATGTTTTCTCGTAGTCCTATGTAGGTTGGAAAAGATTGCTCTTCTTTTCGCAACTATGCTAGATCCTGGGTCGGTGGAGACCATCCGTGCGGCTATAAGCCCCTCGTTTTGCACCCGTATTTCGACATCCCAGGGTGGGACATTTCCCCGGCGAGGGTCCTATAGTGCAAGCGGTTTCCACCGGCCTAAAAGAAAAATTGAACCTAAGGACCGAGCCTGTCATGTTCGTTTTGATGCGTTAGCCATGTGAATAGTGAACCAAGCCGCCCATTGAGGCAAGATCGGAGTCAAGAGTTCGGCATGACCTCTCTTTACCTTGCTTACGCAAGGGATCCGTGACGTTAGGCGTTGGGTGGGTCATATTGTCATGGGCGACGTATCAAAGGCGTGATGACATGGTGTCATGTGAGCATGGATGTATATCCGGACGGAACATCGTCAGGTGTAGCTTCGGAAATCAAGATCGAGTCAAGATTTTAGCATGACTTTTCATCGCTTTGCTTGCGCAAGGGATCTTGAGTTCCGAGCCTTGACTCAGAAAATGGCCGGCATGGTATATGTATCCAGGCTGTATGACATGGACTGGGTAAAAACCAACCGAGTCTGGACAGAGTGTGACTCAAGACTCAAACGTGCAGGGTTGACGCTTGGCTAGGATGGGATGTTTGGAATGATCCCGTGCGCATCCGAGAGGCCTAGGAAGACCAAACGGACTGCAACTGAGACCACTCCGGGTTAAGGGTTGTAGTGTGCAGTGTATCCGAGGCAGCAGTGCGCGTAGCGTGCGGTGTAACCGAGGCAACAGTGCGAGTAGTGTGCGGTCTCTAAAATTCTTTTTCTGAGTAAAACATAAGTTTTTTTTTTTCGAATAATTTTAAATGTATGCACAGATGTATATTGATGCATTTTTTTTGTATTTTTATTTTTTTTTGTAAAATAAAAAGTAAAGCACGTGCACACACATACAACAGTTAAAGAAAGGGGTAAAATGAAAGTTTGACCCTCATCATCGTTTTAAAAATCTTTTGTTTTGTTTAAAAAGATTTTAAAACAAAAAGTCCCCAGCGGAGTCGCCAACTGAAATTACCCGGGATCCGGCTCGCGCGCGGAGGCCCCGTGCATCTCGCATTTGTCGCTTTTCGGGAAAGTCGCCCGGATCCGAGAGGCAGCGCCGTGTTTTGCTTTGTAGAGTCGCCACGCCGTTTTTATTATTAAGCCCAAAACATTGAAAAAGGACATCAGTTTAAAAATAATAATAAACTGTTTTTGTGTGATGAGATTTTGAGTTCGAAGGTCAGATGACTCCTCGGGAAGAGAATATTAGAATCTTAGAGCTCACCCGAGTCGCCTCGTAAAAACGAGTCTTTCGGATACCCCTAATATTCTTTAAATGTTGTGTGTGTGTGTGTGCTTTTAAAAATGCATGCTGTGTCGGATGTCTACATTGTACACTGCGTATTGAAATGTATTGAAATAGTAATGGAAGGAAGCCTTACCAATGTTGGTTCGTGTCTGTCTTCCGCTGGGGAATAGTGTTTGAGGATGGAATAGTGTTCCGGCACAGACCGGGATTGCTTCGGGAGGGGCCGGTTGTCTGCGGACAGAGTTTCGGCGTGAGTTGAGATTGTAGGCTGCGTTCGGGCAGAGTTTTGGCATGCGTTGGGATCGCAGGGATCACTCGGGCAGAGGTTCGGCGTGAGTTGGGGTGGCAGGAGTCACTCGGGCAGAGTTTCGGCGTGGTTTAGGATCGCGGTTTGACTCGGAAAGAGCCGGGACGCCTCGGGAAAGACTAGGCAAGGCCTCGGAGTACCACGAGGGGCCTCAGAGTACCTCGAGAGTGCCTCGGGGCAGCGCGGGAGCGTCGCGGGAGCGCTCAGGGAGGCTTCGGAGCACCACAAGGGGGCTCGGAAGGCCTCGGAAGGATCCGAAAGGGGCCGGAATTGCCCCGAAGTGTCTTAGAGGGGGAGCCTGAAGGCTTAGGGAGAGAAGAGAAGAAGGAGGTGTGAAAATGAGGGAGGGGGAACCCTCTATTTATAGTGCCAGAAAACTGCAAGAAGGTCCGTACGGACCTTCTAGGTAATCTAGATTTTTGGTTTTCCTCGATTTCAGGGAATGATGAGGATTTCTGAGATGATTATGTCCCCTATGCAAAGAGGTCCGTACGGACCACCTCAGCATGCAAAGAGGTCCGTACAGACCAACCATGCATGAGGGTAATCATTTCTCTGGGATTTGAGGGAATCTCGTGGACTTTAAGCGGATTTTGCAATTATGATGCAAAGAGGTCCGTACGGACTTCCTTGCTTTTCCACATTTTATAATTGTGATGGCCAGCTAGTTCTCGTCGAGAGCTTTCCAACCATATATGGCACGTCTCAATTGGAGTTCGTATGAAGGAGTTATGACCTCCGGAAGTTTGCTTGGATGGAGAGCGATCCAGATTGGGGTACTTACAGAAACGCATTTCTAAACTCCACAAAGATGGAATGTTAGATCACATGATTATGAATCATATGAGATATGTGAATCTTGTTTATTGGGCAAAATGACCAAACCACCGTTCACTAAGAGTAGTGAAAGGGCTAGTGACTTATTGGGCCTAATGCATACTGATGTATGCGGACCAATGAGTAGCATTGCTAGGGAAGGATTTCGGTATTTCATTACATTCACCGATGACTTATCTAGATATGGCTATGTCTATCTAATTAAGTCAAAGAGTGAATCGTTTGAGATGTTTAGAACATTTCAAAATGAAGTACAAAATCAACTTGGCAAAACAATTAAAGCACTTCGATCCGATCGTGGTGGTGAGTATTTGAGCCAAGAGTTTGACAATCATCTCAAAAACTGTGGAATTGTTTCAGAGTTGACTCCACCCAGAATGCCACAATGGAATGGTGTTTCTGAGAGGAGGAAAAGAACCCTATTAGATATGGTTCATTCGATGATGAGTCAAGTAGACCTTCCTATATCCTTTTGGGACATGCATTAGAGACTGTTGCGTTCACACTGAACATAGTCCCTACTAAATCGGTTCCTAAGACCCCACATGAGATGTGGTATGGAAGAAAATCTAGTTTGTCTTTCATGAGGATTTGGGGTTGCGAAGCTTATGTGAAGAGACTTGTCTCTGATAAGTTAGAACCTAAATCCGACAAGGTTATTTTCGTTGGTTACCCTAAGGAAACCAAAGGGTATTATTTTTATAACCGCAACGGGAACAAAGTGTTTGTTGCTCGATATGGTGCTTTTCTTGAGAAACAGTTTCTCCATAAAACATCTAGTGGGAGTAAGAACCCGAAAATAATATGGAACCGATAGTAGAGACTGAACCAACTCCACAAGAAGTTGTGGAACCGGTCAAGATCCACAAGTTCATCGTAGATCGGATAGGTTACGATCCGCACCCGAGAGATATGGATTTCTCGTGTCGGAAAGTAATGAAGTGGAAGTCATTGAGAATGACGAACCTACTTCCTATCAAGAGGCGATGTCCGATCCCGATTCGGATAAATGGTTAGAAGCCATGAAATCCGAATTGCAATCCATGTCGGATAATCAAGTTTGGAACTTGATTGAGCCACCCGAAGGTGTAAAAACCATAGGGTGTAAGTGGGTCTTCAAGAAGAAGACTGACATGGATGGGAAGGTGCATACTTATAAGGCTAGGCTTGTAGCAAAGGGATATAGACAAACTCATGGTGTAGACTATGATGAAACCTTCTCGCCTGTTGCCATGCTTAAGTCTGTTAGAATTTTGATTATCATAGTCGCATATTATGACTATGAGATATGGCAAATGGATGTCAAAACCGCTTTTCTTAATGGAAAATGATGAGTGAGTTTGACACTCATCCATTGACTACTTTTTGAACTTATTATTTGCTTAATCCTTGAGTTTTGTTTGTTTAATGGAAGTTTTTAGTGTTTTTAGTTTCAGTGGTGCAAAGTTGGAAATTGGGAAAAATGGTGAACAAATCAAGTGGAAAATGGAACATTGAAATTGTGGGACGGACGGAATTCAAATGAGTAAAAAAGGAAGAAGGAGAGGTTAAAACATCACAAAGCTTTTGCCAAAGCAGGGCCTTTGAAGCAAGCTGGGCCAAAGGAAAGAAAAGAAAATGGCCCAACAGTCCGTCATTGTGGGCGGTCGCTCAGGTTGAGGTGGGCGGCCGCTCAGGAGAAATAATGTTGAAAGCTTGAACCTTCTGTTGGACTGGGCGACCGTACAGGGACTTGTGGGCGACCGCTCACCAGCATGAGAGGTGAAGACAATTGCTTCTGCCAGTGTGGGCGACCGCCCAGGGGTGTTGTGGGCGACCGCCCACGAGGCGTTTTGAAGACAGTAACAGCCGGATTGGAGCAGTGATGGGAATTAACTAATGATTATTAATTGTGGCTGATCATGGGTTTTAATTAAGACTTTTAATTCCAGCTGGGGGTTTTTAGAAGAAGACAATTACTATTTAGTTAATTAGTTTCTTTTATTGTTTTTTTTAGAGAACTCATATAAGTAGCTTGTCATTTTTCTTTCCATAGCTAGAGAGTTTTTATGCAGAATTTTCTTAGAGTTTCTTGGGTGTTCTTTATTTTCTATGGATAGCTAACCTTCTTAGTTCTTGGAATTGGAGGTAACATTTTATGTTTTAAGTTTTAATTTTCATTTTTATCTTAGTAGTACTTGGGATAATCAAGTTGTTTTTAATGAAATTTTAGAACTTTTGTCTTGATCAAATAATTGTTCTTGAATTGTTTAGATTTTCAATTGTGAAACGCCAAATTTACAATTGAAATTAGTCTTGGCTTGATTTTCACAATTTGTTGAATCCTCGCCAAAAGATTCATAAGAATTGTGGTTTATTTTATGTTCTTAAGTTCTAAAATGGGTTTTTAGCTAATCTATGAACGGGCCAAGGGAGTAGATTAGTTAGAAACACTTGATTGCAAATCACCCGCCGAAGTGTCCCAATCATATTTTCGTAAGAACAAAACCCCAAGTGTACTTTGATTGATGAAATGTGAAACTTGAACATAACTTGTGAAGCCAATTCCTGGAATTAGTCTCCTTATTATTGAAATCTTCTACAATCAAACTCTACTTAATTTTCGTAGAAAATTTAGTTTTAAAACAAACCAAACAACTCCTTCACGTTACAACTTTTTGTTCTAGCAGTAATTCCTACACTTTAAATTTTGTGTCTCTGAGGTTCGACCCGACTTACCCTATTTACAAATCAATTGTAGATAGTTGAGTTGGAATTTTATTTTTGACGTTTTCGACGTTCGTCAAAATTTGGCGCCGTTGCCGGGGACGTGAAATTTAAAGTGGTTTTAATTATTTGCTAGTGTGAATAGTATTTTGTGTATATATTTTCTTTTGGTATTGTTTTAACTTGGTGTTGCAGATTTGAATGTTTGGTCGTAGGTCACTACAACCCGATTTGTTACCAATTGACCACAACATTCATCGCGTCAACAAGAGGAAGCACCCGGAACCAAGTGATACAGAAAGTGACTCAGTCTACTCTCAACAGTCCGAGATTTCCGATTCTGAAGAAGAAGTGAAAATGGCGGAACCACAAATGATGGGTGATTTTGCACGTCCGGTAATTGAACCATCGCCATCATGCATTGTACTCCCACAAGCAGCAAGGAGTTATGAGTTGAAGAATCTCCATTTCAACATGCTCCCTTCATTTCATGGGATGGCATCGGAAGACCCAATTACTTTCATGAGAGAGTTCTATAGCACCGTGCAAGGTTTTCCATTGGGGCAACTAACCGAAGAGCAGTTGAGAATGAGGTGCTTTGCTTACACGTTGAAGGATGCTGCCAAGACATGGTTTATGGCACTTGCTCCGGCCTCTCTTAACACTTGGACGGAAGTCTACAACAAGTTCATGGCAAAGTTTTACTCTCATCAAAAGACATCCGACTTGAGGTCTAAGATAATGTCTTTCAATCAAGAGCCGGGTGAAGCTTTTCATGAAGCTTGGGATCGATTCAAGATGTTGCTAGTCCAATGTCCTCATCATGGGTTTCCTTTAGCCCTCTTAAATCAGGCCTTCTATGATGGGTTGACTCAACAAGGTCAAGCCCAAGTGGATAATGCAAAGGGGTGCTATGGGTGAGAAAACTGCGGATGAAACTAGAGCCTTATATGAGAGACTTGGCATGAATTCGCAGCAGAAAAGTGTGAGAGGAGGAAGAAAAGGTGTCTATGAAGTTGAGTCCAATGATGTTCTAGCGCAACAAGTTTCGGCATTGACTACTCAAATGAAGAATTTCATGGGAATGATGACGGCTCAAAGTCAAGGTCAAAACCAAGGGCGAAATCAAGGAGAGGGAAGTTCGGGCACAAGTTGTGTAATTTGTAATGTGAACTCCCATGATATTATGGGATGCCCATTGAGAGACCAATTCCCGAAATTTCTTGAGCAAGCAAATGCAATGAACGCTTTTCAGCCAAGAGTGAGGAATGATCCGTTTTCCAACTCTTACAATCCGGGTTGGCGGAATCATCCCAATTTCTCTTGGGGAGGAAATCAAGGGCAAGGTCAATTTCAGCAACTATACCAACCACAAATGCAACAGTCGCAGCAACAAGGGCCTGCAAGGCCAAGTGTGGAGGAAACATTGCAGAAATTCATTCAAGCCGCTCAACAGAATCAAGTGATCATGGACCAACGAATGGGGAACCAAGAAGCTTCCCTGAAGAAGCTCGAAAATCAGATGGGTCAAATTGCCGAGGCACTTCAAAAGCACAATCCGGGTACACTACCGAGTCAACCGGAACAAGCAAAGGCCGTCACCCTGAGGAGTGGTAAGACTCTTCAGGAGGTACACTCTTCTCCTTCTCCTATAGATAATAACAAAATGCATGAGAGTGAAGTGGTGGTTGAGGAACGAGTTGAAGTGACTCCCGAGGAGAAACTTTCAACTCCACCTCTCAAGCCTTATGTGCCTCCTGTCCCTTTTCCCGGGAGATTGGTCAAGAATAAGGTCGAAACACAATTTAAAGAGTTGTATGACATGCTTTCTAAGGTGAATGTAAATTTGCCTTTGCTCAATGTAATTAAAAATATTCCTTCCTATGCTAAATTTTTCAAGGAATTGAGCACAAATAAAAGAAAGTATGCCCCGAACGAAAAAATTGTGGTTTCGGACCAAGTTAGTCTTTGTTTTGAAAAGAATTTGCCTCCTAAGCTTAAAGACCCCGGTAGTTTTAATGTGATGATTTCTTTGGGGGACTCTAAGAAAGTGAGGGCAATGTTAGATTTAGGAGCTAGCATTAACTTGTTGCCTTATTCTTTGTTTGTGGAGCTTGGGTTGGGTGAACTAAAACCTACTACTATGACCTTGCAACTTGCGGACCGTTCGGTCAAATATCCAAAGGGAATAGTAGAAGATGTTTTAGTTCAAGTTGATAAATTAATTATCCCGGTTGATTTTGTGGTTCTTGATATGGAGAGAGATTCTAAAGATGTGAATGATGTCCCTATTTTGTTGGGGAGACCTTTTATGGCTACCGCGGATGCGGTGATTAATGTGAAAGATGGAAGTTTGTCTTTGACTGTCATGGATGAAATTGTTAATTTCTCTATCTTTGATTCCATGAAAAAGCCATATGAGGTGAATGAGTGTTTATTTTGTGATGTTTCTGAAAATTCTGTGTTATTTGAGCATGATGTTGAGGGCTCTCTTGTGTCTGAGTTTGTGAATGAGTTAGTTATGGAAGGTGTTTTTGATCAAAGTGAGGCGAGGGCCATTCTTTCTGAGATGGATGTTATGGAGGAAATTACTGAAAAGGTTCCTCTAGAATCTTTAGGTAATTTTAATCCTAAGCATTTGCCATCTATTGTCTCTCCTCCCGAATTAGATCTTAAACAACTTCCATCTAGCTTAAAGTATGCTTTTCTTGGTGCAAATGATTCTTTGCCTGTTATTATTGCTTCGGACTTAACAGAAGTGCAGGAAAGAAAGTTGTTGGATGTGTTGAGGCGACATAAGTCCGCACTTGGTTGGAGCATTACGGACATAAAAGGAATTAGCCCAACCATGTGTATGCATAAAATCCATATGGAGGATGATGCCAAGCCAGTCCGGCAGAATCAAAGGAGGATGAATCCGCACATGCTTGAAGCAGTAAGAAAAGAAGTCTTGAAACTGTTGGATGCGGGTATTATCTATCCTATTTCCGATAGTAAGTGGGTAAGTCCTGTTCATGTGGTTGCTAAAAAATCCGGAATTACTGTTGTTAAGAATGAGGATAATGAGCTTTTGCCTACTAGAATGGTCACTGGTCAACGTATGGTTATCGATTACCGAAAACTTAATGCGGCGACTAGAAAGGATCACTTTCCTTTGCCATTTATTGACCAAATTCTAGAGAGGCTGGCTGGTCAAGAGTATTATTGTTTCTTAGATGGTTTTTCAGGTTATAATCAGATTCCCATTGCTCCGGAAGATCAGGAAAAGACCACATTTACATGCCCTTTTGGAACATTTGCATATCGGAGGATGCCCTTCGGTTTATGCAATGCTCCTGCTACATTCCAAAGGTGCATGATGTCGATCTTTTCCGAGATGATTGGTAGGTTTGTTGAGGTATTTATGGATGATTTTTCGTTATATGGTAATTCGTTTGATGCATGCTTAGATAATTTGACTTTGGTTCTTAAAAGATGTTGTGATACCAATTTAACTTTAAGTTGGGAAAAGAGTCATTTTATGGTTAAGCATGGAATTGTGTTGGGTCATTTGGTCTCAAGAAAAGGGATTGAAGTTGACAAGGCAAAAATTGAGATAATATCTAAATTGCCTCCGCCAACAAATGTTAAGGGAATTCGTAGCTTTCTTGGTCATGCGGGTTTTTACCGGCGTTTTATAAAAGATTTTTCTAAAATTTGTAAGCCGTTAACAAACTTGCTTGCTAAAGAGACGGAATTTGTGTTTGACCAAGAATGTCTCAATTCTTTTAATTTGTTGAAGGAGAAATTGACTTCAAATTCTCCTATTCTTGTGGGTCCGGATTGGACTCAACCTTTTGAGATAATGTGTGATGCATCCGATTTTGCGGTGGGTGCAGTTTTGGGTCAGAAAATCGATAAAAAGTCACATGTGATCCAATATGCAAGTAGAATGTTAAATGATGCTCAATTGAACTATACTACAACCGAGAAGGAATTCTTGGCGGTGGTATTTGCTTTGGAAAAATTCCGTTCTTACTTGCTTGGATCTAAAGTGATTATTTATTCGGACCATGCTGCATTACGTTATTTGCTGTCCAAACAAGATGCCAAACCCCGATTGTTAAGATGGATGTTACTTTTACAAGAATTTGATATTTCCATCAAAGACAAAAAGGGTTGTGAGAATGTTGTGGCGGATCACTTGTCTAGACTTGAAAAGGGGTGTGTGAGTGAAATTCCTTTGAATGAAAATTTCCCCGATGAGCAATTATTTGGTGTTAAGGATTGTGAACCTTGGTATGCCGACATTGTAAATTTTTTGGCTACGGGGGTTCTAAATCCAGATTTTTCAAGTCAAGAGAGGAAAAGATTTTTGTCAATGGTTAAGCAATATTATTGGGATGACCCATATTTGTTTAAACATGGTCCCGATATGGTTATTCGTAGATGCATTCATGAAAATGAGCAACAAAATGTTCTTTCTTTTTGTCATGAATTGCATTGTGGAGGTCATTTTAGTGGAAAGAAAACCGCTCAAAAAGTGTTACAATCGGGTTTCTTTTGGCCAAGTCTTTTTAAAGATGCATACATTTTTAGTAAAAGTTGTGACAGGTGCCAAAGAACCGGTAACATTGGTAAGCGGGATGAAATGCCTCTCACGAATAACTTGGTTGTGGATTTGTTTGACGTATGGGGCATAGATTTTATGGGTCCTTTTGTTGTTTCGTGTGGTTTTGAATACATTTTAGTATCGGTGGATTATGTGTCAAAGTGGGTGGAAGCAATTCCTACCCGGACTAACGATGCTAATATTGTTGTCAAGTTTGTCAAAGATGTGATTTTTAGTAGGTTTGGCGTTCCAAGGGCGATTATAAGTGATGGTGGTTCTCACTTCTGCAACAAAATTTTTGGAGCACTCATGAAGAAGTATGGGGTGAATCACAAGGTTGCAACCGCGTATCATCCCCAAACTTCCGGGCAAGTGGAAGTGAGTAACAAGCAAATAAAGGCCATTCTTGAAAAGACGGTGAAGCCAAACAGGAAGGATTGGGCCTTTAGGTTAAATGATGTATTGTGGGCGTACCGTACCGCTTACGAAACGCCAATTGGAATGAGTCCTTACCGGCTAGTCTTTGGGAAAGCTTGTCATTTGCCGGTGGAGATTGAGCATAAAGCATTTTGGGCAATCAAGGAGTTGAATATGGATTTGCAACTAGCCGGTGAGCAAAGGTTACTTCATTTGAATGAGCTTGAAGAGCATCGGTTGGAGGCATATGAGAACTCCCGGTTGTACAAGGAAAGAACGAAAAGGTACCATGACAAAAATATTTTGCATAAGGAACTTAGTCCGGGAAGCAAGGTGCTATTGTTCAATTCAAGATTGAAGCTTTTCCCGGGAAAGTTACGTTCTCGTTGGAGTGGTCCGTTTGAGGTGGTGAATGTATACTCTCATGGAGCCGTGGAGTTGGTGAATCCGGTTACGAACAATAGGTTCAAGGTCAATGGACAAAGAGTGAAGCCTTATTTGGATGGAGCTTTGGGATTGAAGGATGTTGAGAGGATCGAGTTGAAGGATCCGTAAGCGTCGAGAAAGTCATTCCGTCGAGCTAACGACGTTAAACAAAAGCGCTGCTTGGGAGGCAACCCAAGGTAAGTAGTGTATTGTAGCACCCGTAAATTTAATTTTTTCTTTGTTTTCATCACTTTGAGGACAAAGTAATCATTAAGTTTGGGGGTGGAGAGTTTTAGCTTTTTCATTTTATTGTTTGCTTTATATAAAAAAAAAAAAAAAAAAAAAGCTTTGTTTTTTTTGTATTTCGGGAACGTGTCGAACTACGGTGACCTGAGCCTATTGTTGTTGGGTAGTCCGCCCACATCAATGGGGACGTAGGCAGCGAAAGTGCGGTCAAAATATGGGTCGAATTGTAATTTATCAATGGATATTATGCTTGGTGTTTGCTTGCTTGGTGTTGTGCAGATTTTGAGGCAGCAAAAATCCCACTGTGCACTTGGGCGACCGCCCATGGTGTTGAGGGCGACCGCCCATGCTTGAGTTGCAAAGATTGGGAACCTCCTGGACATGTGAGCGGCCGCCCAGGGTACATAAGCGACCGCCCATGCTGAATTAAGGAAAAAAATGCAAATGTTGCTGTGCTGGTGTGCGGCCGCCCATGGGTTCATAAGCGACCGCCCACTTGGAAATGCCCAAAGGGTTAAAGTTACTGGACAACTGGGCGACCGCCCATGGAGCTGAGGGCGACCGCCCATGGGAAGTTTTGAAACATGTTTAACCTTCTGGACAGGTGGGCGACCGCCCAGACTGGGGTGAGCGACCGCCCACAAGGCGAATTGGGCGTTACAGTTTTTGCCCTAAAAGAGATCCGCCGTTACTCTCCTCCTTTATTTCAAAATTCAAAAGCCCTCTCCTCTTTCTCTCTCTAAAGACCCGGTTCCCTCTCTACATCTCTCTACAAATTCTCTCCCAAATCACTCAAATCTTCTAAATTTCTTCCCTAATTTCTCTTCCCCCACCATACCCAACCCCCTTAACCAAGATTCAACCCAAATCACCATTGTTGAGCAAGAATCTTGAAGTGATTTTGAAAAGGTTGCAAGGTTGGAAAGGTTGCAAAAGATTTGATTTTGAAGCACAAAGGTGAAAGGGTTGGTGTGGAAATCAGTTGTTCAAAGAAGGAGTCTTCTTCCAAGTTCATCTTCATCTTTTCCGGCGGAATTCCGGCGAGATTCCGGTGACTTTTCCGGCGAATTTTTCAGGGCAAGTAAGGTTTTCAATTCCATTTTCTTAGTGCCTAGTGTGGAAATTTGTGGGTGTTTATTTAAAAATGTCTAGACGAAGAAATGCCCCTGTCCCGGAACCGGTGGTTGAGTTTGATGAAACAAGGTTTGTGGGTGCTAAAGCGCAGTCATTTTTTGAAAAATACTCAACCAAAGGATTTCTTTGTAGAAAATGAATTTAATCCGCGGAACTTGAGTTGGATGGCATTTTTGCAATGTATGGCTGGGGCAACTTGGCGAGACGTCCTTCCAATAAAGGGTCGAAAGTGTTGGTGCGGGAATTTTATGCCAATGCGTTTGAGGAAGGGCAAGTGAGGAAGTTTGGTTGGGTGAGAGGAAATAATGTGTACTATAATCTTTGAAGATATCAATACCTACTATGGGATGGCATCGCTGAGGTGTGTGATTATCACTCTAATGCACAGATCATGGAATCGAATGTGGCGGGTAACCTCCATATGTTGGAGCCGTATTTTGTTAATATTGATGTAGCATTGTTGCGGAATGGGAATGTGAAAAAGGCGCGAGACATGGATTTGAGAATGCGGGCTCTGCACCGCTTTATTTGTGAGCGCATAATGCCCACTTCGCACTACAATGATGTGCATTGGAGGAGAGCATTGTTAATGAATATGGTGTTGACCGGTCAAAGGTTCAATACGGGATGGGCAATGTCAAGGGAGATAGTGAACACCATTAGGACTATCGGGCGATGCACTTTTAATTTTCCATTGTTGATATCTGGATTGATAGAGAGGAGGGGAGTGAGTTTTCCTCGGTTGCGGATTGTGAGGGACATTGTGTCGAGCGGGACAGCTGTTAGTAAGAGGTCCCTGGTTATAAAGGGGCATGCTCACTTACAGCCGGGTGAAGGTTCGTCTAGGGGAGTGAGAGGGAATGAGGAGGATGAAGATATGAAGGAGCATGAGTTTACTCCTACGGAGGCGGCCTACTATGTGGGAGGCCATGTAGATGCTCTATCCGAGGAAATCAGGCAGCTCCGGGGGCATTATGAGATTATGGATCAGCGGTTAGTGGGTATGGAGGAGAGCCGAGAGACGGCTCCGGTCGATGGCTGCGAGGAGTTTTATCTTTGCCCGGTATGTGGAGGCAGCGTATGGAGGATGCGCAATCGGAGATGTTCCAGGAGATGAGGCACAGGCTTCCTCCTCCTCCACCGCCTCAGCACATCCCATACCAACCGCCACGATACCGTACCCCGGAGCAGATGAGAGGATGGGGTACTTGGGAGGAGCAGCAGCAGCAGCAAGGTCAGCGAAGAACAAGGAAGAAGACTTTGGCACTGATTCGAGCGGAAGTGGCTCGGTGGGTCCTTGGGACCAATTCTGGAGATAGTTGGTGGTTGAAGGTACCCCTTATCCTTTCTTTTATTTTGTGCATTAGGGACAATGCATATTTTAAGTTTGGGGGTGTGGGGTACTTGGTTGTTTGTATATGCTTTATTGTTTTGAAAAAAAAAAAAAGAAGAAAAAATTTTGAAAGTGAGAAAAATAATAATTAGCTATGTCTTTTTTTTTTTGTATTTAATCATTAACATTCTTGGTGTTCCCTTAATTGCATATGATGGATTGTGACCGCTAGGAAGGATAATTTGGGTGTAAATATGTTTATGCAAGTTGGTATATTTTTTGGTTAATTGTGTTATATTACTTAAGAGTTATAATTGAGTCATAAATCTCTTAGTTGTAAGTTTTGTGCACTTGTGAAAGTATGCTCTTTGATGATAATTTTGATTCATTTTTTTTATAAAGTTTAGAGTACACCATCACCTTTTGAGTTAATGAATTTGTTTACCGATGTAGCAACACTAGGCAAAGTTTTGTGAGGTGTATTCCTTGGTTGTGAGTGGAACCCCCCCTTTGTGATCTTGAAAAGAAAAAAAAAAGGAAAAAAAAAAAAAGAAAGAAAAAGAAGTAAAATAAATTGAGAGCAATGGCAAATGCAATGTGTATTCGGTGAAACCTCCAGACGTGTAGATTAATCGGTTAGGGATTATTCTAGCTTAACCAGATTTCTGGGTATGCAGTAGCGTTATGGAGGAAGAGCTTTACCGCCGTGATGGTCCGTATCAAGCTCGATACCGAAATGGCTAACTCTCAAAGCCTTTAAATAAATCTCTACTTAGTATTAGGGGCATGGAGTTCGCCGCTACAGTGTTCCCTACTTGAACGGTAGTAGATTTAAAAGGGTGTTTAAAAGATCAAGGTGGGGGGTGTAATTATTTCATGGGAATATTCATGTTGTGTGTCTAAAAAGTGTTGCTGCTTGGTAAATAGAGTCAATGAAATAAAAGATGATTGGTGTACTTAGCTTTGTAAAAATGAATCGTGGTTGTGAGAAAAGAGAAAGATGTTGTTGCATGAAGAGATTTATGGTGCAATTATAATGGTTAAGTAATATTTTACAATTAATGGAAAATATATTGATACTTGCATTGTGGAAAATATTATCCTGCGGTCGATGGTGTTTGGTGATTTATGCAATTGTGGGGAATGCAAGAATGTAGGGACATAGTTAATTATTTGTTAGAGTAGTCTGTTTCTAATTTTTGTTTGTTTAGTTATTTTGGGTTTAGTTTGTTTTAGTGTTTGCTCGAGGACTAGCAAATGTCTAAGTTTGGGGGTATTTGATGAGTGAGTTTGACACTCATCCATTGACTACTTTTTGAACTTATTATTTGCTTAATCCTTGAGTTTTGTTTGTTTAATGGAAGTTTTTAGTGTTTTTAGTTTCAGTGGTGCAAAGTTGGAAATTGGGAAAAATGGTGAACAAATCAAGTGGAAAATGGAACATTGAAATTGTGGGACGGACGGAATTCAAATGAGTAAAAAAGGAAGAAGGAGAGGTTAAAACATCACAAAGCTTTTGCCAAAGCAGGGCCTTTGAAGCAAGCTGGGCCAAAGGAAAGAAAAGAAAATGGCCCAACAAATCCGTCATTGTGGGCGGTCGCTCAGTTGAGGTGGGCGGCCGCTCAGAGAAATAATGTTGAAAGCTTGAACCTTCGTTGGGGGCGACCGTACAGGGACTTGTGGGCGACCGCTCACCAGCATGAGAGGTGAAGACAATTGCTTCTGCCAGTGTGGGCGACCGCCCAGGGGTGTTGTGGGCGACCGCCCACGAGGCGTTTTGAAGACAGTAACAGCCGGATTGGAGCAGTGATGGGAATTAACTAATGATTATTAATTGTGGCTGATCATGGGTTTTAATTAAGACTTTTAATTCCAGCTGGGGGTTTTTAGAAGAAGACAATTACTATTTAGTTAATTAGTTTCTTTTATTGTTTTTTTTAGAGAACTCATATAAGTAGCTTGTCATTTTTCTTTCCATAGCTAGAGAGTTTTTATGCAGAATTTTCTTAGAGTTTCTTGGGTGTTCTTTATTTTCTATGGATAGCTAACCTTCTTAGTTCTTGGAATTGGAGGTAACATTTTATGTTTTAAGTTTTAATTTTCATTTTTATCTTAGTAGTACTTGGGATAATCAAGTTGTTTTTAATGAAATTTTAGAACTTTTGTCTTGATCAAATAATTGTTCTTGAATTGTTTAGATTTTCAATTGTGAAACGCCAAATTTACAATTGAAATTAGTCTTGGCTTGATTTTCACAATTTGTTGAATCCTCGCCAAAAGATTCATAAGAATTGTGGTTTATTTTATGTTCTTAAGTTCTAAAATGGGTTTTTAGCTAATCTATGAACGGGCCAAGGGAGTAGATTAGTTAGAAACACTTGATTGCAAATCACCCGCCGAAGTGTCCCAATCATATTTTCGTAAGAACAAAACCCCAAGTGTACTTTGATTGATGAAATGTGAAACTTGAACATAACTTGTGAAGCCAATTCCTGGAATTAGTCTCCTTATTATTGAAATCTTCTACAATCAAACTCTACTTAATTTTCGTAGAAAATTTAGTTTTAAAACAAACCAAACAACTCCTTCACGTTACAACTTTTTGTTCTAGCAGTAATTCCTACACTTTAAATTTTGTGTCTCTGAGGTTCGACCCGACTTACCCTATTTACAAATCAATTGTAGATAGTTGAGTTGGAATTTTATTTTTGACGTTTTCGACGTTCGTCAGAAAACTGCTTGAGGATGTGTATATGACACAACCCTAAGGTTTTGTAGATCCACGAAATTTTAGTAAGGTGTGCAAGTTGCAAAGATCCATTTATGGATTGAAGCAAGCTTCTAGGAGTTGAAATCTTTGGTTCGATGAAAATATCAAAGAGTTTGGTTTTATCAAGAACGAAGATGAACCTTGTGTATACATGAAATTCAGTGGGAGCGTTGTGCTATTTCTTTTGTTGTATGTCGATGATATCTTACTCATTGAAAATGACATTCCTGCACTTGAGACTGTCAAGTCTTGGTTAGGGAAGTGTTTCTCAATGAAAGATATGGGCGAAGCCGCTTATATCCTTGGTATTAAGATCTATAGAGATAGATCTAAGAGAATCATTGGTTTGAGTCAAAGTACCTACATTGACAAGGTTCTTAGAAGATTCAAGATGGAAAATTCTAAGAGAGGAAACTTGCCAATGGGTCATGGTGTTACTCTAAGTAAGACTCAGTGTCCTAAGACAACTGATGAACGAAAGAAGATGAATGATATTCCATACGCTTCGGCTATTGGTTCTATCATGTACTCTATGATTTGTACTAGACCCGACGTCTCGTATGCTTTGAGCATGACAAGTTGTTACCAATCTGATCCGGGTGAGAACCATTGGATGGCATTCAAGACGACCCTAAAGTACTTAAGAAGGACTAAGAATGCGTTCTTGGTATTTGGAGGGATGGAAGAAGATCTTTTTGTAAAAGGTTACACAGATGCTAGCTTCCAAACCGACAAGGATGATTTCTGATCGTAGTCGGGATTTGTGTTTATGCTTAACGGAGGTGCGATATGTTGGAAGAGTTTCAAGTAGAGTACTATTATCGATTCTACTACTGAGGCCGAATATATAGCGGCATCCGATGCAGCTAAGGAGGCGGTTTGGATCAAAAAGTTCATTAGTGACTTGGAAGTTGTTCCAAGTATCACTAATCCGGTGGAACTTTATTGTGACAACAATAGTGCCATTGCGCAAGCAAAGAAACCAAGGTCACACCAGAGATCCAAACATATACTTAGACGTTTCCATCTCATTCGAGAGTTTATTGATCGGGGAGACGTTAAGATATGCAAAGTATCAACCGATGATAACATTATGGATCCACTTACAAAGCCCCTCGCACAAGCTAAGCATGATGGTCATGTGAGGTCCATGGGTATTAGATACATAGATGGAGTCTAGTGCAAGTGGGAGATTGTTGGTGTAGTGCCCTAGGCGTTTAGTTATGTTTGACTTATTATCTAAACCGCTATGTAATCGTCTTTTCATTTATTATAGAGAAAGTATTATTTGGTTCATTATATGTTTTGCATGTTTATTATATTGAACTGCGTCCCTATTTGTTAAGAACAACTAGTATAAGTTGACAGTGGATAATCATGGAGATGATTATATACATATGATGCACATTACACTTATGGATACTTGCTAGAGAACAAGTATTGGACATGACCTACCGATGAGATTTATGACATGGTCAATAGTCATATATGTCATGAATAAATCTCATGATAGTCGTGTTATTGAATCCTTGTACCTGAGATTATCATCGTCTTCCACATGACGAAGATCGTGTTTGATATAGTCTAACCCTGTCTTTAATCGGATAGCAATAAGGGCTATGTTAGCACGATTGGAATCATGTAGGGAAGAATGATAAGTCAAATGGGATTTGTCCCTCTTATGAAGAGAGATGTTTGCTTGGGCCCTTCGATGAATGATGTTGATGAAATGTGTGGCCACACTCAAGTGATTTGATAGAGATCAAATGCATTTGGATTATCAACATATTTGGAATCGAGAAAGCATTGAACGGAGTGAGTTTACATAGACCATGACTCATGTTCAATTGGACATCGTGGACAAAGGGATTATAACATTGGATCTATTGAGGAGTCAAGCTTTGATGTTATATTAATTGGGTGGACATAATGATTTGCTAGAAGTCACTTATGTCTTGTGAGGTCGATGTTTCGACTCACTACCAACATAATATAATTCCTTTTGGGTCACACACAAAGAACAAATTTGATTCGGGCTGAAATTATGGATTCTGGACACCTTGGGCGACCGCTGAGGTTCACTATGGGCGACCGCCCACAAGTCAACCGTTGACTTGGGCGACCGCTCAGGTAGATAAGGGCGACCGCTCATGTGGATTTCGAAAATAGTGTATAAAGGACTGTACAGGTGGGCGACCGCCCAGCCCCAAGTGGGCCACCGCGCATGTCGATTTTCGAATAAGACAACAAGCGCTGTACAACTGGGCGACCGCCCAACCCTTGGTGGGCGACCGCCCATGTCCCATTTCAGCAATCCGTTTTGGCTTCAGAAAAGGACTTTTCTCCCTAAAAGTTAGGGTTATTTATAAAGTATAAATATGTCCTTTTGCCCCAGCCATGACACACGAATTTAGGGCCGTTGGAAACACAAATTCCTTGATTTTGATTGAGAATCAAAGATCAAAACACCCTTGATTCAATTCCATAATCAGCCATAGATTATTGAAAAGTGTTTCAATAATCAAGAGGATCATCTAGCAATCCAACAAGAAGGTGTTCTTGGTTCGTTCGCGTGTGGATTACCATTAGAGGGTGGTTACGTTATCACCTAAGGCTTGGATCAATTCATTACATTGAAGATCAAGGAGAAGTTTGAAGATCCGATTTGACATCATAGTTCAAGACTTGAATTTTGAGATCTACCTAGTTAAACTTCATCGCATTCGAGGTATGTAATTCTATTTCATGGTTTTTCTAATATCTTTATGCTAGACGGATCATAGGGCTAGGGTTTTGATGTTATTTCTAAGTTCTTTCGCTGTGTTTGTAACCCCAAAACCCAGCACTTACCTCCTTATACTGCTTTCTCCACTCCATCTTAACTGCCAACTTATGCCCCTCAAACAATAAAACATATGTGACTAGGGTGCAAGCTGATCTGCTTTATAGGTTGGATGCCAATAAGAAAACCAATTTTGGAGATTTCATCTTTAGAAAAATTTGTGGATATTGTAAATCTCCATCCAAGAAATGGTCCCTTCCTTACCCTTCTCTCATTTCTCAAATTCTAATTGCCCAAAGAGTGAAAGCTGAAAAGGGTGAAGCAAGAGTGAGTAAGTTTGATTTATTTAAAGAAACCAAAACCCTCCTGGATCCCAAGCAAAGATTTGTTGATCTCCCTTTAGGTATTGTTCCTGAAGCTCTCTCCAGATCTCTTAATGAATAGCTTGTTGCCTCCCAATCTCATGCCAACAACCTAAAAGCAAGGCTCCCAAGATGGCAGACTAAACTTTCTAGTCAAAAAGGGGGAGAAGATGGAGAAGCTGCTGCCGAAGACAATACCAATCCTACTTTTGTATACTCTGCTACTGATCTGTCCTCATGGAGAAGCTGGGATCTGTGAATCTCAAGGGGAATTTAAAATAGTTTGATGTTTTGTGATGGTTCCATAAAAAATTTTTATTTTTGCTTTTAATCTTTGTTAATTTAAAAAGGGTCTATAATCCCTAAATACTCTACTGAATGGTTGCTTTAATTTATATTTGTTGAACTGCAATTTTAGTACTAACTTGTTCTATGCAGTTTTGTGTGGATGTGTTGGCACATCTGCACACACATCCATTCAGGGGGAGTTTTCAAAACTGATAATGTTGGTCATTATAATCTAATCATAAACCTTTAGTTTTGACCAGAAAGTCCAAAATAGGGGGAGATTGAAAGAGTGAGATTTTAGGAAACATTTTGTTTCCTATTTCGAACCAAAGTGGGATATTTGGTAAGTTGATTTTGTGACTTTCATGGAAAGATTTATAATTGTCCTATTATGAAAATGACATTGTTAATATTGTAAATATCTTCTATTTATGTACATATATTTATATCAGGGCTAACCTACTAACAAAATCTATTTCCTTGTGAGTGTGCTTTATGTTTCCTTGTAGGAATTGAAAACTCACATATGGAAAGGTTTTGGATTCGTGAAGATCTTCTCAAGGTGCCTATAAATACAAGTGATCAGCACAAAGAGAATACACGGCTTTAGAGAATCATTTTGGAAGACAAATACTTTTGTACTTCACGGATTCTATATTGTCATTTAGGTTGTGAGTGAAGGTTGTGTCTTACATCCGAACTCACATCTAGTTTTTCATCAAATTCTTTGTTTTACTTCTGATTAGAATAGGATCTACTTGGAAAAGGAAGATTGTTCTTATCGTAGAAGGTGATTAGAACATGTTTAAGTATTTTAATATTTTTGTTTTCACTTATTAGTGTTTTTGTAAGCAACACAGTTTTTAATAGTGAAAAGTTTTTGGGCGTAAACCTTGTTTGCTGGGATCAAAACCAGTAAACGTTTATAATTCTTGTGTTTTATTATTTTATTTCGCTACTTAATTGTGGATGTGTGGACAGTTGTATCTCATATCCGTACTCACATCTGTGAACTGTTGAGTTGATTAGGTTTCCTAGCTACACGAAACTTTCAATTGGTATCAGAGCCAACTCTCTAAATATTACTATTACTGAGTGTTGATCCAGAAAGTGTAGTCATAATGGAATGCCAAAATCATCAAAACATGCCTCATGTCTTGGATGACACAAATTATTCTATTTGGAAGTCTAAAATGCGTAATTACATCAAAGGCATTAATGAAAGGGCATGGATGTGTATTCTTGTGGCCTGGCAACCTCCTACTATGGAGAAAATGCCTGAATCTGGTGTTGGTGAATCTGTTTTTGAGAGAAAGCCTGAAGAAAGGTGGAATCTTGATGAAATACATGCTGCTAATTACAATTCTAAAGTCATGGGTGCTATTTCCAGCCATATGTTTCTGGAAATATGTACAAGCTTATCACCAATGAAAGCATAGCAAAGAATGCTTGGGACATCTTACAAATGCAATGTGAGGGGATTCCGAGTGTTAAATCTACTAGACTTAGAATTTTAATGGATAGGTTTGAAATACTTATAATGGAAGAGACATACGATATAGTCTCTTACGCTGCAAAAATTCATGAAATTTCGAATGAGTGTACTAGTCTGGGAGAATCTATCTCTAATGCCAGACTTGTGAGTAAGATTTTGAGGACCTTACCTGAAAGGTTCAATATAAATGTGGTTGTTATAGAGGAGCCTAATGACACCAACACAGTAGGATTAGATAAAATTGTTGGAATTTTGACTGTGTTTAAGCTTAATCTCGAGGTTCAGAAAAAGAACAAGGCCATAAGCTTTGCCCTCAAAAGCTCAGCTGCTGTCCCAAAAGAGCTAGTTGAACTCACATCAGAAATTGACAAGTCAAATCTTGAAAATGATGATGTAGCCCTTATCTCTAAAAAATTCAGTTCCATACTGAAAAACAAAAGGATGAACAAGGTTCCAAATAGGCCTGCTCCCAGTGCTGCTGAAAAACTAAAACCTAGCACTGAGAATGGGTTCAAAAGGCCAAACCTTGAGAATAAAAAATCCTCTGATTATGTGCAATGCAGGGCATGTCGTAGCTTTGGTCACTATGTTAATGAGTGTGCCAACACACTTAAAAGGAAGGGAATGAGCTTAACTGCCTCTCTGAGTGACAGTGAGGATGAGGAAGAAGTGGCTAACATGTCTATAATAAATTGCCATTATGTGTTTAATGCTCATTTTGCAGAAATTGAAGAAGGAGTTTCTGAGAAAAATATGGATGTGGTCCCAGATGTGTACACATCTTCTGACACATCTAACCTGATTTTTAATTGCTTCTCTGTAAAAGGAGATTCTGATGATGAGGATAGGGACATTTCCTATGAGGAACTCTTTGCAACCTACAAAGAACTGCATGCTGATTGGATAAAGAGGATGGACAAGATTGAGGTACTTGCTAAGGTAAATAAGTCTCTTTCTGATAAATTAGCTGTGTGTGAAGATGAAAAATCCATACTTTCAAAAGATAATGATGATCAAAAAGATACCATTGCCAAATTAGAAGTTCTAGTAACCAAAAGAGAAGTAGAGCTTGAAAATTTTAAAACTAAGTTTGAAAAAGCTGAAAGTACTTTGACCAAGTTAAATACTGGTAAGATGAAACTTGATGAAGCTCTTGCTCTTGGTCAAACTGGAAAATCTTGCATTGGGCTTGAAAAACACAACTTTGTAAAGGAGGGATGTGAGACTTCTAAAGCTAATGAAAAGCCAATTTTTAGTACTAAAAGGCAAAGGAGAAGACACTATATCTGTCATTACTGTCTTGCTCCTGGGCACAATAGACCATTCTGTTACAAGCTAAAAGCTGACAAAAAGGCTGGTTGTATGAATCAATCTCAGTTGTGTGTCCAAATGTATACACATCCTGTTACACATCCTAGTACACATCAGCATGTGCACCACAAAAAGAAATTTGAAACTAAATGGGTGGCTAAACCAAGTACTACCTGTAATGTTGTCTACTCTTCCCTCAAGAGTAGTGTCTCTGGTTCATGGTATTTTGATAGTGGGTGCTCTAGGCACATGACTAGGAACCAAGATGCCCTAATAGACTATAAGCTAATCAATGGGGGAAAAGTGAATTTTGGTGGTGGTGCACAAGGTAAAATCATTGGGAAAGGAACCTTGGATGTTAAGGATCTCCCAAAATTGCACAATGTATACCATGTGAAAGGATTGAAAGCCAACCTGATTAGCATCAGTCAGCTATGTGATGATGACCTTTATGTGAAGTTTGATAAATACTTGTGTGAGGTGTTTGATAATGAAAATAAGTGTGTGTTCACTGGTCCTAGGTCTGCTGATAATTGTTATCAATTTGGTGACAACCTTTCTTGCCTAAGCTCCAAAGCTAATGATGTCAATCTATGGCACCAAAAACTAGGGCATGCTAGCAGCAGAAAATTGGAGGAACTTCAAAGGTTTGAAGCTGTAAAGGACTTTCCTAAGCTGAACTTCAAGAACACTGATCTTTGTGGTTCCTGTCAAAAAGGAAAACAAACAAAATTCTCACACAAAAAGGTCCAACAGTGCTCCACATCTAGGTGTTTGGAGTTGATACATACTAAGAGAGTTGGAAGTTCATCAATATTGGAATCATCCTCCCATTCATATTGTTCCGGAGGGACCGAACTTGTATCTTGCCCCCAACCCCTTGCAACCTCTACAATCTTACTTATTTGTTCTTCGAGCCTATTTAAAGCTGCAGTTTGTTGCTGTCGTTGTTGAAGATTTTCCTCCTGCATTCTTATCAAATCCTCCTGCCATGGTTACATTTTAGGTTGCAGGGGATCATAAGAATGTGGCTCATAACTGTTCCATGCATGGTTTGAATGATTTCCCCACCCTTGTGTATCACAATTAGGGGAATAATTATATTGTTATTGCCATGGCTGAAACGAACTTATCTCTTGTACCTGTGGAGAATACTCAGGAAAATATGCCCTAGACAGACAATTAATAGTAGTATGATAATAATCACCACAATTAGCACAATGCACAATTATAGGTGTTCATTCCATACATCCTCAAAGAGTATCTCACACATTAGTTTTAAACAACTAAAAAAAAAGAAAATAATAAACGAAAATTATTTACAATACACTAACAAAATTAACTTATTATTCGCAACAAGTCCCCGACAACGGCGCCAAAAACTTGATGGATAAAATCCTCTTGTAATAAAAACCTTGCAAGTGTACAAGTACATAAGTAGCAGTGTATAAAAGTAAGGGTCGAACCACAGAGACTTGAGTGAATACAAGTTAATATAATTAGTGTAAAAGTAACCAAGAGGTTTTTTATTTTGATTGATTAAAATAAACTAAATTGGAAAGCAAATAAATTAAACTAATGACAATAAAGCAAAAATTGAATTCAAGATTGACAACGGGATTCACGGATTGGGTTTCACAATACATTCACTTTATGTTAATTTATTACTTAAAGAAGACATCAATTTCATTCTAGGGTTCATTCACAAAATCATGAGTTTGGACGGTTTGGTGTGCGATTTGCAACTCAAATATTCTCTTTTTATTATACTTCCAGTTACGTTTAATATAATAATTCAAGAAAGCCTTAAGATCGAAAGAATATACGAACCTAAACCAATTGATTTCAGTTACGTCCTCAATTAGGTCTAAGTAGTAAAACTATGGTCAATGTGTCTTTGCCCGAGTTACCGTAGCAATGGATACCCACAAATTCTAGGGCCAAAAATATCTTAACATAAATCTGAAACCCTAAAACGAATTAAACATATTTTACCACTCTAGAAAGAAATTGAATTATTAATGAAAAACTATAGCATAAAGATCATGTAATGTTATTCCCAATCCGCAAATCAAATATTTAGCTACTCATATTCACAATAAAATTACAAAATTAAAATAAATAAATAAAACCTGGACTTCGAATCGTAATAAAAATGGCAAACAACGGAACTCTCTTCCTGTTGCTGTGCCTCAGAATAGTATTCTCCTCCTTCAAAAACCATGCTTGAATTTATATAATAACCTAGGTTGCAAAGGTAGCAAAAGTCGTGTAATTCAGGCCCAAATCCAAGCCCAGTTCGCCAAGCTGACTTGTGATCACGAGTCGTGCCAAACAGCCCAACTCGTTCTGAACCTTGATTCTTCATCTTCATAGCAGCCCATGTCCCCAGCCTCAGCCCAGCCTCAGCCAGCCTCCTGCTTCTCTCGGCCAGCTGCTTGTTCCCTTGACCAATAAATGCCTTGGCCGGCCACTGTATTCTTCTTGGCCCAGCACTTGGCCAACCTTTTCTTGACCTTGGCCCCATTTTGGATTTGTTTCGCATCGCAAGTGCAGCGTTGCACTTTGGTCACTATACTTTACTTGTTGCACTTTGAACCTTGAGCATTTCAGAGTTTTACTTTGGCCCATGAACTTTCATAATATCAAATTCCTCCCAATTTTCCATAATTTCAGTTTCGTCCCTAAATTTCTAAGATTTACATTTTGGCCCTTGAACTGAAGTTTAGTCCCACATTTTCTAGAATTGCAATTTGGTCTCAAAACTTTCGAAGTAGGCTCAATCCTCTATTTTCAGTATTGTTGCACATCAACCCCTGAACTATCAAAATACTAAAATACTCCCTCCGTCCCACACTAGTGTGGACTTATTTCCTTTTTGGTCCGTCCCACATTAGTGTGGACTGTCCAAAATGGCAAAGAATCTTTACTATTCCACCCACTCATTCTCTCTCCTACTTTACATTTACACTCACAACATTTTGTCTCCTTACTATTCCTCCTACTCATTCTCTCTCCTATTTAATTTTTCATACTCACAAACACCTCCTCCACCTATTTCTCTCTCCTACTTTTCTTAATTCCCGTGCCCAAAAAAATGGTCCACACTAGTGTGGGACGGAGGGAGTATACATTAAATTCCCAAGGTTTCGAGCAGAAAATAAGCTAGGAACATAGGACAATCCTTTCTGAAATGCCCTATCTCTCCACAACTCATACACTTTCTCTTCTTACTCCAAAAACTGTCTTCTAAGTGTCCCACTTTCTTACGCCAATTACAAACAGTGCCAAATTTGCTTGATACAGGTCGAGTAGAAACTGTAACTGTTCCTCCCTTAGCCACTCCAGAAGTTGAGGATTTAGGCTGATTCTTGCTCTGACCTGAACTCTGGCCTGAAAATTTAGTCTTGCTTCCACTACCCTCAGATTTACCTCAATGTTCCTCAATGTCGTTCTCAATTCTGTATGCCATATTAACTGCCGCCTGGTAGTTAGGAAAATCGTGAGTCAACAACTGTTTTCTGAACTCCAACCTGAGTCCCTTGACAAACCTGTAAACCCTCCTGCTCTCATCTGGTACAAGATGTGGACAATACCTGGCTAACTCTGTAAATTTTGCAGAATATTGGGCCACTGACATTACCCCCTGCTCAAACTTCAGGAACTCTACCTCTTTCTTGTCTTCGGTAATCACAGGAATGAAGTGCTCCTTGAATTTCCCAATAAAGTTGTCCCAAGTCTGGGGTGTATGATCTCGCTCCCAGCTTTCCTTCAGGATTTGCCACCAATGCTCAGCAGGACCCTCCAACTTGAACACTGCACATCTGACTTTTTCTTCATCTGTACTCTCCATTGCCACAAAAATCTTAGTCATGGCTTCCAACCACCTCTCTGCTATCAATGGATCTGGATTCCCGTTGAAACTTGGTGGAGATAACTTGATAAACTTTTCTAATTCCTGTGTCGGTCTTACCTCAGGTTGCTGCTGTGCTCTACCCTGAGCTGCCATATCCTGGAGGAATACCCAAAATATAGCCATCATCTCGGCATTCTGGTCTCCCCCAGCACCTTGATCACCAATGTTCCCCTGTTCCCTCTGCTGGTCATCCCCAGTCCCAGCCATTACAATAATCCCTGCATTAAACACTCGGCGTCAGATATCACACACTCCCCCTTAGACTAGACATCTACCCTTGACTTCTAGCTAAAGCTCTGATACCAACTGTGGGCTTCTCCCAACTCCCGAGACCTATAAACTCGTGTTCCAGGATGGAGAATCCCAAAACATACCATTTCAAAAAAAAACTTTTCTTTACTTTAACTTGAAAAGTATACAACCCTTTTTGAAAACCATTTCAAAATAACCCCTTTACTCGGAGGCGATATATACACCTGTTTGAAACCAAACACAACCTGTTTTTACAAACTATACAACTGGTAAGGCTTACACAAGCCACCATAAAACAAACCAATCCCAAACTGAATTACAACATAACTCAACTGAAACATGTTTATGAAAGTTTTATTTATAAAACCTTTTCCCAAAAGAATAACAACCATGACAATCCCAACTCCCCAAGACAATACATACCCCGACAACCAAAAGATGTCCAAACTCCTTCCCCGGCCTCACTGGTCCGGTCTTCCTGTCTCAGCGGGATCTAAAACAATAAAGGGAGAAGGGTGAGATAAAATCTCAGCAAGCTATTATGTATGCAACAAGATGCCATACAATATGCAACACGTAAACAGGTTGCTCAACAAATATGCAACACCAATTAGGTTGCTCAATAACCAAATTGGGAAAACAGTAAACACTTTACGTTACCTTTCCCTTTACCTTGTTCCATCTGAATCATAAGTAGTACTACGGCGGGAGTTAGACTCCTCTCATTTTGTGAACTGCTAGTGTACATCCACATCTTATACGACCCCTTACAGAGATCCATATAAGCTACCTCCCTTTCTTGTGAACGGTCAAGCCTATCCACAGAAGCTGAACCCCCTCTCTGTGGCCACAGAAGGGAGTGAACGGTTCAAGTATAAGGCAATCCAAACACCTTATGAAATATTTTCTCATAAGTGATGGTATCCCCTATACTCCCGAATCTCAGCTGATACAACTATATTCAAGCACATAACAGATACTTGAAATTAAGTCCACCCAATGGGACATCAACACATATATAAATAACATGGTACTGCAACTCATGTTCAACAATTGAAACAGTGCAACACGTATTTAAAAACTATGTGCACAACTAACTATGAACATGTAAACACTTATGGCACAAAGTATATCACATAAGTCCTACATATTCGTTACACAATATGCAAACCAGTTAAAGGGTATTACCACTCCTGTCCAAACCAAGTAAATAGTGCACTACACATTTTAGGCACTATAAGAACAAATAACACTATACATGTTATCACGTAAGGATACAACATCATATAAGTAACCCTACACGTTCATTATACAACACTAAACACCTTCTCTTAAGGTTCCAAGTTCAAATACCAAGTTTGTCTAACTTTGGTTCAAGTTTCACATTTGCCTCTCAAGCATTTTCAAGACATTATTTAAAGTATTTTCCCTTATCCATTTGGACTATTTCAAGTTCCATTGGGAAGTACTAAAGTTGTACTAGAATCAGGGTTGAAGAGTGTTCCATTATATGTTGGTTAGACTAGGTGTTAAAAGGTTCAAGGCTATAGACTGCTCCCAGTTGGGCATGAAGTGTCGCACTACACAACCCTCCATTCTGGGCTGACAACATCAGCAACAGCATTAATACTACCATTTCTCAGTCCAGCTACTGCAAGGTTATTCCACTTCACTATACATGTATTATAGCACATAAATATACACTCTTCAAGCCATACAACACATGTACAACCACTTTCCAATTATCAAACCTTCTTTAATCAATAATCAACCCCTAAGCTATCTCCTCTCATTTTACTCCTGTTCAGTTCATGGCTTCCTCAATTACAAGCTATAAACTTATCAAAATTCATCAGAGATACATCACATACTCAACATATCATCTTTAAACCAAGCATGAACAGGTAGAGAAAGAAAACATAACAACTTACCAACTTTTACCAAAATAAAAGAAAGATATAATCGGCTCTACGCGCTCTAAACACCTTCCTTAGCAATAATTTGAAGTTGGAATCGACAACCAAGCAAACTCTGAATTTCTGGGATTTTTGGAAGTTAAACTAGGGTTTGGCTCTTTCTAGAACGTAAAAACCATGGAGAGAAACTGAGGAGGTGAAGAATGGCTTCTTGAAGAAGCTAAAATGAGATTTATATAAACAATTTTACAATCAAGCTCCTCCAAGATTGAAAATCAACAAAACACTACCTTAAACTTATATTTACATCTAAGCACCTTGACAACTTCCATAACACTTCCAATTCAACATTCAAGTATTATACATTTTACTACACAATTTCCCAATTTCTTTTATTTAGACATTATATATTCAAATCACGATAATAACATCTAAATCACATAGTTCATCCCAATTGCCAAAATGAACACTTAATAAACCAAATAACACAAAACAAGGGATGAGATGCCATGCAAACCCAACCCCCACGTGCTTCAAGTGTGACCAAAATGTGCCTAGGTTTAGGGTCATGACACATCCACTGATACATCTATATATTATCTAACTGGAAAAAAAATATCATGCATTAGCACGAAATTTCTCAGTGTGGTCACTTGTGAGTCTTACATCTTTGACATTTTCTGATCACTTAAATTGTGGGCATTTCTTGTTCATATTGTCTTTTGATAACTTGATATAATCTTCTTAGATATCTCACAGTGGGTGCCTTTATTTACATTTTTATGACATTATAATTTATAATAATAAATAGTACAATAATAATTCCAACGTTAATTTATAACTAATTTTTAAGGAAGTAAATTTGGATTTACGATTGTTAATTTATATAGTTTGTAAATAATTTAATGTAAAGTTTGATACTAATTTTTTTTAGATATTGTAACTATAAGAAAGAAATTGTAATAACCCGAATATTTATTGCATTTATTTAGTAATTAAATTTTTCTCTAAATTGGTTATTTGGGTTATTTGAGTAATTGAGTTATTTTTTTTCCTAGGTGGACTGGGTTAAGTGGGTTTAGTTTATTAGAATTGGGTTACCTTTTATGAGTTGAACTTGGACTTGGGTTATTTTGGGTTTGGGTTTAGAAAACCCATTTATATATACATCTCTTCTAATACCTAGGGTTAATTATTATTTTATAAACCAAGAGAAAGAAATAGAGAGGGAGGCGGCAGGAAGATCAACCGAGAAGAGAGAGGGAATGGAATGAGGAATAGTGCGGCTGCAGACTCTTCTTCTCTGAGGTACAAATTAGTAATACAAGTTTTAATATTGATTTGGATTCAACATGTACGATGGGTTACTGTGCTCTGAAAAGAGAAAAAAAAGGGGAAATAAAATATTTATCTATTAGTGTGGTGTGTGTGTGAAACAATGTGTGTGTGCATGTGTGTGTATTTCAAAAGTGGGTTTTCAAAGATTGAATAAATTAAAGATTGAGTGGATGATCCAAACAAGAAATGGTGTAGCTAAAATATAATATAATAAAATCAAGGAGGTGATTGATAATGATAGGATTCAATTACTAGTCAGTGGATTTATTATAAGCTAAGGATGTGTCCTTGTGATTTAATAATATATTTTCGACAAGGAGGTTTCAAGATAATATATCGTGTGAGTGTGTGTAATATTAGGGTTTTGTGTGTGTGTCCTGTAAAAGGTGTAATTAGTGTGTGTAAATGTGTTTTGATTAAAGTAAAGGGAATAAAAATGTTAGAAACCTAAGGATAGTTTGGGTAAACCCTAGGGGTGTTTTGGTATTTATGTGAAGGGTATTTGGAAAACTCTAAAAGTGGAAAGCAACTTGAGACGGAGTTAAATAGAATTAACTTATAAGTTAGTGAAGCAAAATAAAGTTAAGTTGGGACGGAGTATTAAGTAGTTAATCCGTACTTAACGGATATTATTTAATTGTGTAGATCCGATCGGAGTTAGAAATTGTTCGAGTACAAACAATCGAGGTAAGGGATTATACATCTTTAAGTTAATTAATTTCCGCTCCGTTTCATTATTTAGGCTTCCGCATATTTCTTGGCGATGTACGTTCATTTGATACGTAAAAGCTGACCTCGCGTCAGTATTTGTTTTGACTCCCTCGTTTACCGTTATTTGCTAATCTTTTGCTACTCGTTTGCTTAAATCGTTCTTTTGGTTTCGTAAATACAAAATTTTATTGTTATTGTGAAAGTTTGTATTCTGTATAAAAATGAGTTTTGATATGATATGATTTTTGTTCCATTAATGATCACTAAGTTAGACAACTTGCTTCGACGGGGTATATTTGATATTTTGGCCTTCGGGCAAACTCAGTTCACCGCTTCAAAGTAGTAGTGGTGGGGTGTTCCCGATACACTGTTTAGGATTCTGCGGAGTCAACCTTTATGCCCTTTGTGGGATTTCGAACCCTTTGTGGGTATTAGTTCTCTTTGTGGGCTTTGTTATCTTTTTGGGATTTTGGTTTGATAAGGTCAGTGGACCACTTATGTGATCATGATGTCTGTGAGTGATTTGATTACCTACGGCTGGTATGGGACAGTTGTAGATAACTAGATCATTCGAGTCAACTTTGTTCAGCTTATCAGTCATTTGAATTTCCTTATAATCTGTGAGTGGATTAGTTAATTAAAACTGGTATGAGACTGTTTTAATTAAGTAAATCATTCGAGTCAATTTGAATCGATTTCGTAATCATTTGAAACTCCAAAATATTTGTCAACTCAGTTTGTGAAACCGTTGAGATTTTGAAAGACATTTGGTTTGAGATTTGGTAAATAACTATTTTGAATTTGTGTTTTGTTATGTATTCGATCGTTATTGGAAATTTGTATCGTTTGATATTCCTTCAGGTCAACTCCTCCTTAGTAACCAGAGGGGTTGTATATGAACTTACTGGGCATTGTTCGCTCACCCTTTCATCTTCTTTTCTTCCAGATTTCATATAGGAAGAATGTGAAACGGTTCAGGAGCACTTCATAAGGAGTTCAAGGATCATTTTAGTTTATTTCATTTTAGACTCTTTAGTTAGTTATTGCAGTTATTTGAGAGTTGTAAGACTTTAAAGATTTTGTTGAGCTAGTGGATTGTACTAGCCGTTGAAATTGTTACCGTTATCCGCATTTAAGTTATTTCAAATTGTGGTTAGTGTTTGAATTATAGTTTTAGTAGCCGTTGGAGGTTATTTTATTATCAATTAAGTACTATTATTGTTGTGGAAATTTGGGGTCGTTACAGAAATAAATGAAGAAGAAGAAGAAGAAGAAGAAGAAGAAGAAGAAGAAGAAGAAGAAGAAGAAGAAGAAGAAGAAGAAGAAGAAGAAGAAGAAGAGAGAAAATATAGATCTTATTGAAATAAAAACAAGATGGAAAAAAAAAGAATAGGTATAGGTATAGGTATAGAGAGGGTATTTGAAATAGTTTTAATTTTTTTTGAAAAAAATTTTGCGGAGTAGGTGTTTGAATGAGATAGGGAGGGTGGGTTTCATATTTATGTGGAGAAAGTGTTTTTTTTTTAAAAGATGTAGAGAAACTTAAAACAGAAATTTTTAAAAGATGTAGGAGAGTGGTTATGGTCGATTGTTACCAAAATAATTTCAATTTTTATTTATATTTTTAATGGAAATTTTATTAATAAAGAAGAAATCCTATATAAGGTTGTTATGTTGAATTTTAAATCCGTAATTTCCATTTTTTAAGCAAAACATTTGATAAATTTGAGAATGTGCTATTGTTATTGAATAGATAATTGTCAGCTTATTATTCAGAGAAATCACTACAACAAAAGGTGTCTTTTAGGACGCCCAATTGCATCCTTATATATACCTTTACAGGATGCCTTATTTGATAGGACACAAACTTGGGCCTCCTATCTAAAGGGGTAGCAAAAGGTTAATAGGACTTTTAGGGGATACTTAATAAAGTATACGTGTTAGGACACCTTTATTTGTCTTATAAAGAACGTCCTAATATTTCTTTAAAACAATGACCTACATGTGTCCTAATATAATAGTGTAATAGGATGAGAAAAAGCATCCTAATATATCATCTTGATAGGATGAAAGTCGTTGTCCTAATAAATCATTTTGATAGGACGAAGTTTGTCGTCCTAATATATCATTTTGATAGGTCATAAAATGTCGTCCTAATACTTGACCGTGATACGACATGTTTAGGTGTCCCAATAGTATAATTTGATAGGACGCGATTGAGCGTCTCAACAGTAGATTGATAGGACAGCCATGCCCCTACAATTTTTTGAAATTCTGCGTTCTAACAAGCATTTGCACTTCACATTTTAGGACGATTTATGGAGTCCTAATTGAATTTAAAAAAAAAACGTATATTACAAAATAATGATTTAAAACTTTTTAAAAATATCATTATACCACTAAAAAAAACACTTAAAAAGAAAACTAAGACATTTCAAATTAACTCTTTAATATAAAAACATAATAATGTCATACAAATTCATCCTTAGCCAATCTCAAAAATATAGTCTAATACTTAAACATCCCTTAGCTAATATATGTTAAGCAAAAAAGAAAAAAAAAACAGAACTACAAAGTTGAACCCAAAATCTAAACATAGTACATAAACACTAAAAGCTAATAAAGATAATTGCTCCATCAAACCAAAAAGAGCAAATGTATTCGCAAACAACTTAACGCATTTCATCGTTGGGCACCTCCTACAATTTGACAACATGTGTATATATATTAGTATTATGAAAATCTTCACTTACAAAATACAACATAACCAAACACACTACTATAACATACCATAGTGAAATTGCAAGGCCATGCAACAGTTGCTCCAATGGCATCTCCAATTGTCACAAATAATGCATACGGTCTAACCAAACGTTCATTTCTTTTTACCGGTACTTCAATGTGTACTTCACACCAATTTGGTCCAATTTCTTCACCACCTACTTCCTTGTTGGGGTCTAAGTTATGAACCCATCCTTTAGCTACAATCTCAGTAGGATCTGTTATGCTCTTTAGGTAAATCTCAATTCCCTCCTAAATGTCAATTCAAGAAATGCTTAAAACAAAAACAAGTATAGTTGAATGATCAAACAACAATGTATAAAAAACCACACATTTATTTCCCAATCTTCTTCCCTAGAAAGTATATAGACACAAATCATAATACTCTAGAAGATAGAAAGAAAAAAAATGTAAATCAAATATTATCGTAACTTGTTAGAAAAAAATGAATACTCACAAAAATAATTAAAACAATTGAATTTAGTTACCCGAATAGGTCGAGGTTGGTGGGCTGTCGTACGATGGTCTCTGGATGCAACGCCTACACTTGCACTTGAAGCATTAGGAATATTAGCATTACCTCTCAACTCCCTTAGCTCAGCCCTCATTTCTGCCATTTGATTGCTCAAACTCTCGTACTTAGTTCTCCATTTCATATTCTCCCTATGAGATGCAGAACGACTCAGAACTTCAACCCAAACATCAGATGTTCGGACACCTAACACATACAAGCGTGCACGACCTTGTGGATCTTTTCCTAAAACTTTAGAAATCACATCAATGGAAGTACCCCCATCTGCTAACCCTACTCCATTGGAACCAACTGCTACTCCTTCCTCTCCTAAAATTCCTACTCCTTCTCCCTCTCCTGTTCCTCAACCTATTGTGGTTCCACCTGTTGTGGCCCCTGCTCCTACTTTGGTCACTCCCCTCTATAAGAAAAGGAAGTTACCAACTTCCAAGCCAAATGGGAACTTTGTCAAACCTGCTCCGCCCAGGAATGAGAGAAGATCTCATAGGGTAAGGAAACTCTCTGAGGCTGACAAGGCCAAGAATTTGAAGAAGCCTGGTGGGAAACCCACAACTGCCATCTCGTGTGATGATGAAAAATTTGTGGATATTTTAAATCTCCATCCAAGAAATGGTCCCTTCCTTACCCTTATCTCATTTCTCAAATTCTAATTGCCCAAAGAGTGAAAGCTGAAAAGGGTGAAGCAAGAGTGAGTAAGTTTGATTTATTTAAAGAAATCAAAACTGTCCTGGATCCCAAGCAAAGATTTGTTGATCTCCCTTTAGGTATTGTTCCTGAAGCTCTCTCCAGGTCTTTTAATGAACAGCTTGTTGCCTCCCAATCTCATGCCAACAACCTAAAAGCAAGGCTCCCAATATGGCAGACTAAACTTTCTAGTCAAAAAGGGGGAGAAGATGGAGAAGTTGCTGCCGATGACAATACCAATCCTACTCCTGTATACTCTGCTGTTGATCTGTCCTTATGGAGAAGCTGGGATCTGTGAATCTCAAGGGGAATTTAAAATAGTTTGATGTTTTGTGATGGTTCCATAAACAATTTTTATTTTTGCTTTTAATCTTTGTTAGTTTAAAAAAGGGTCTGTAATCCCTAAATACTCTGACGAATAGTTGCTTTAATTTATATTTGTTGAACCGCAATTTTTAGTACTAACTTTTTATATGTAGTTTTGTGTGGATGTGTTGACACATCTGCACACACATCCATTCAGGGGGAGTTTTCAAAACTGATAATGTTGGTCATTATAATCTAATCATAAACCTTTAGTTTTGACCAGAAAGTCCAAAATAGGGGGAGATTGAAAGAGTGAGATTTTAGAAAACATTTTGTTTCCTATTTCGAACTAAAGTGGGGTATTTGGTAAATTGATTTTGTGACTTTCATGAAAAGATTTATAAGTGTCCTATTATAAAAATGACATTGTTAATATTGTAAATATCTTCTATTTATGTACATATGTTTATATTAGGACTAACCTTCTAACAAAATCTATTTTCTTGTAAGTGTGCTTTATGTTTCCTTGTAGGAATTGAAAACTCACATATGGAAAGGTTTTGTATTCGTGAAGATCTTCTCAAGGCGCCTATAAATACAAGTGATCAGCACAAAGAGAAGACACAGCTTTAGAGAATCATTTTGGAAGACAAATACTTTTGTACTTCACGGATTCTATATTGTCATTTAGGTTGTGAGTGAAGGTTGTGTCTTACATCCGAACTCACATCTAGTTTTTCATCAAGTTCTTTGTTTTACTTCTGATTAGAATAGGATCTACTTGGGAAAGGAAGATTGTTCTTATCGTAGAAGGTGATTAGAACTTGTTTAAGTATTTTAATATTTTCGTTTTCACTTATTAGTGTTTTTGTAAGCAACACAGTTTTTAATAGTGAAAAGTTTTTGGACGTAAGCCTTGTTTGCTGGGATCAAAACCAGTAAACGTTTATAATTCTTGTGTTTTATTATTTTATTCCGCTGCTTAATTGTGGATGTGTGGACAGTTGTATCTCACATCTGTACTCACATTCGTAATCTGTTGAGTTGACTAGGTTTCCTAACTACACGAAACTTCATTCTTGAAGCAATTAGGATTGTTACTTGGCAAATCGCATGATGCAACACATATGGTATATTAGACCATGGATTTGGCTCAATAATACATAATGCACAAATGGTGTCAATTTGAACCTATGGATTGATCTGATTTTTAATTTATTTTTTACAGCTTTTTATTTCCTTTGTTTTCTTGTAATTTCAGCACGGCTATCGACTGTACTAAATGGCTATATGTACCTACCAGTGGGAGGGATGACAATTTGAACGAACCTGATCCGTACCGAAGACGATCCGAGCTGAAAAATTTGGATATGGTTTCAATTTTTTATGACCCGATCGGGTTCGGTACCACTATTGATCCGATCCGAAATTTGACCCGAGCCCAAATCACTTAATTGAAAATTAGAAATTAGGTTATATATATATATATATATTCTCTCTTTCTCTCTCTTTATCCTAAATCGCCTCTCTTTCTCTCTCTCTCTCTATCCGCTCTTCCCTCTCTCTGCTATTTCTCTCTATCCGTGATTCCGCTCGTCTCTCTCTCGCTCTTATCTCTCTCCGCCCTCGTCTCTCTCTGCCCTCGTTGCTCTATCTCCGCTCGTCTCTCAATTTTAAAGATTTGCTTGATTTTACTGTCTTTTGAATGCGTTGAAGCTACAATCTAGAGCTATTTTTATCAGAAGCTAGAGTATTAGAATTAAAATTCAGCTTCTTCTTAATTGGACAGAAGGAAATCAATGTATCCTCTCTTCCCTCTCTCTGATATTTCTTTCTCTATCCGTGATTTTTTTATGCTCCTCTCTATTGTTTGGTTATTTTATTTTTTTCAATTTGTACTACAATTTTTCCCCTTTTTTAAATGCCTCAGATCGAATCGGGGCACAGATCAAGCAGGTTCGGATCGGGTTCGGATAAGGGATTTTAGGACTCGGATCGGATTCGGATCAGATTAGATTCGATCCGAACCCGACCCGTTGACATCCCTAATGTGGGATAATATGAATCATGTCGTCAAAAGTAGAAAGAGAGGAAGAATTGAATGCATGCTAAGAAAGTAGATAAACATTTAGGCAAATGGAATACCAATCTTTCTCCAAATGGTGACAAAACAAGATCCTGTTGGGTTTTTTCCCTATTAGTAGTGGTCCACATTGTGGATGGAGCAACCGCCGACAACCGCTCCGTAACCACCCACCATCTTTAGCCACTTACGTGAACGTGGAAACCGTAAAAAACTACCCATCTTCTCTTTGATGGAAAGAGACTATAAATTAAAGCCTTTGGAGGTCCCTAAACTCACTCATTCTCATTGAGAAATAGACACCATCAGTAACGAGGGAGTAAGAGTTTAGAAGTCTTCCAAGTTCTCAATCGGTGCAACTTCGACTTCATTTCGATATCGATTTCAGAGCAATGTCTAGAGGTATGTCGATCTATTTTTCCGCTGCGTTTACAAAGCATGTTCCTTAATCGTTCCGAGCATGCTAGTGTAATTATTTCTAACATTTGGTATCAGAGCATTTATATACCTCCGCCTTGCTTTGTTTTCGCAAACGAACTGTGATTTTCGAAAATTATGTTGTAGTGATAATTTTTGCAAAGTTTGATTATGATTCATTAGGAAATCACATTCTAAGAATTTCAATATATATTATGTTGAATTTGGGAGCTGGAATCATAAGATATAGTCGGGTATGAACCGGGTTGAAATTGACCCGCTGAAGCTTGAAGATGACACTATTGTTCATTATTTTTAAATGATAAATGTTTCTCGGTCACTAGTCACTGTCATCATTGTCCCCTTGTTGGCTAAATAGTAGTACTAAAATAGTGTAAAGAAAATAAAGGCAATTGATTGGGTAAAGTTTCCTTGTATATATTAAAGCTTTTATTTTATCAATGTGTGTAACTGTATAATTCAGATTTGCTATATGTATAATATTTTGATTGATTATGCATGCAAAATATGTTGTTTTAAGTACATATAGAGAATTTAATAGCATGCTGGAAGCATTAATTTGATATAGTATGTATATTATGTGAGTTTTTGTACATACAATTATTCATGCATACTTCAGTTAAATAATGTTTATGTGATCCATATAATTTTAATTAATCAGGGAGTAGCCACAATAACTTTAATTAATTAAAATTATATATTTAGATATAAGATCATAATTTGGAACAAACATTAATTGTAAATAATTATACTTTATGTAATAGATTTTATCCTAAAGGAATTTCTATTATATTATGTATAATTAATTAGGACAAAATGTCAAATTATATTTTCCAATTTACCCACAGGAATTAGAAAAAGGAATATAATTTGATAGTTTTATCATAAAGTTAAAAGGAATCTAATCGAATTAGAACTTTAGCCCACAGGCAAGTTTTATGTCAATGGGTTCATATTTTGCATGTTTTTGCATTGGTAGAACATGCTATATTTGTTAACCTCAAATTATAAGCATTGACACTTAACTATTGCAGCAATTCAATTTGTTGATTGCCCTGATATGAGATGTGATGTTCCCAAGCTTAAAGGGGACAACTACAAAGTGTGGAAGGAGAGAGTTCTCCTTCATTTGGGATGGTTGGACCTTAACTATGCCATAAGGAAGAATGAACCCCCTCCAATTATCGAGACTAGCATTCCGGATGCTGTTGATCTTTATGAAAAATGGGACCGATCCAACCGTCTTTGTGTGAGTTTCATAAAGACAAAAATTTCTGCTGGCATAAGGGGTCAGTCAAACATATCAAAAAGGTTCAGGAATTACTAAAGGCTATTGATGATCAGTTTGCCACTTCAGATAAATTAATGGCAAGCACCCTCATCATGCAGTTTACATCCCTAAGGCTTAATAGCATTAAGGGTGTGCGTGATCATATCATGCACATGAGGGATATTGCGGCTCAATTGAAAGCATTAGAAGTTGAGATGTCGGAAGTCTTCTTGGTTCATTATATTCTTTCCACCTTACCTCACCAGTATGGCCCCTTCAAGTTATCCTACAACACACATAAGGATAAATGGACAATCAATGAATTGATGACCATGTGTATTCAGGAAGAGGGCAGGTTACTTATGGAGGATAAGGAAAAGGAGAGTGTGAATTTCACTACAGTTGGAAAGAACAAGAAGAAAGATCAAGCTAAGGACAAGAGGAAGGAAAAAATCCCTCCCAACAAGGACATTAAGAAGGATCATGTATGCTTCTTTTGCAAAAAGAAGGGGCACATTAAGAAACAGTGTCCTAAGTTCAAGAATTGGCTTGATAAGAAAGGTACTCAACTTTCTTTTGTTTGTTATGAATCCGATATGACTGTTGTAAATCATAATACATGGTGGATTGATTATGGCTCTACAATTCATATTACCACTTCATTGCAGGGATTACAAAACCTGCGAAAATCAGTGGAAAATGAATGCAACGTCTATTCAGGAAATCAAACGCCTTCATGTGTAGAAGCTGTCGAAACGTGCAATTTAATTTTAAGTAGTGATTTTCATTTAAGTTTGAAAAAGACTTTTTATATTCCCAGATTTTCTAGGAATTTAATTTCCGTTTCTAGACTTGTATCAGATGGTTATTTCTTTAACTTTTCAAAAAATGGTTTTGATTTAGTTTTCAAATCAAATGTTATTGGAAACAGTATTTTATCAAATGGTCTTTTCAACCTCAATTTGCAAAATGATGATGACTACTCTGCTATGCACGTTCATACTGGTATCAAAAGATGTGTTTTGAATGAAGAGTCTTCTATGTTGTGGCACCGGAGATTGGGACGCATATCCATTGATAGAATTAAGAAGTTAGTAAATGATGGAGTACTTAGTACTCTTGATTTTACAGACTTTGAGACTTGTATAGCCTGCATTAAGGGTAAGCAGACTGATAAGTCAAAAAAAGGTGCCAAAAGAAGCTCAGGTTTATTGGAAATCATACATACAGATATTTGTAGTCCAGATATGGATGCATACTGTGACAAGTACTTTGTCTCCTTCATAGATGATTACTCACGATACATGTATCTCTACCTGCTTAACAATAAGAATGAAGCACTTGATACTTTTAAAGTGTTTAAAGCAGAAGTAGAGAAACAATGCGGCAAGCAAATTAAGATCGTGATATCAGATAGAGGCGGAGAGTACTATGGTAGATATACTGAAAATGGACAAGCACCTGGTCCATTTGCGAGGTTTCTTCGAGAGAATGGTATTGTTCCAGAATATACTATGCCTGGTACTCCACAACAGAATGGAGTAGCTGAAAGGAGAAACCGAACATTATTGGATATGGTGCGTAGCATGATTGCTAGCTCCAAACTTCCGTAGTCCTTGTGGAGCGAAACACTTAAGACGGCTACATACATATTGAACCGAGTTCCAACCAAGGCCGTTTCAAAAACACCATTTGAGATATTCAAAGGTTGGAAACCCAGTTTGCGACATGTACGTGTTTGGGGATGTCCGTCCGAAGTGAGAATCTATAATCCACAAGAAAAGAAGTTGGACCCAAGGACCATAAGTGGATATTTTGTTGGATATGCCGAAAGATCTAAGGGATATAGATTTTATTGTCCATCTTACAACACTAGGTTTGTGGAATCAAGAAATGCAAAATTTCTTGAGAATGAATTGGTCAGTGGGAGCGATCGATCCTTGGACATTGATAAAAGGAAAGATCATTCTGATGCTCAGTGTGCCACTTCAAATTATGAACCGGTCATTATTGTTAATAACACTCCTCAAGAACAAACACGTGTCGAAGAACCAGTTCTAGAAGCACCACGAGCTGATCCTAATCCAATAATAGATGAAGTTCAAAAAATACATGAAAATATTGAACCTGCTGAACAACATGATCCTGCTCCTCAGGATAATGTTGATCCAACTTTAAGAAGATCCATGAGAGTAAAGAGGTCAGCAATTCCTAGTGACTATGTCGTGTATCTACAAGAGTGTGACTACAATATTGGAGCTGAAAATGATCCTGACACGTTTTCACAAGGCATAAGTTCTAACGATTCAAGCTTATGATACAATGCCATGAAAGATGAGATGGATTCTATGGCAACTAACAATGTCTGGGATCTCGTCGAGTTGCCAAATGGTGTAAAAGTCATTGAATGTAAATGGGTCTTCAAAACAAAGAAAGACTCAGAAGGCAACATCGAGAGACATAAGGCAAGACTTGTTGCCAAAGGATTCTCACAAAGAGAAGGAATCGATTACACAGAAACCTTTTCCCCTGTATCTAAGAAAGATTCCCTTCGAATAATTATGGCATTGGTAGCCCATTATGATTTAGAGTTACATCAAATGGACGTGGAGACGGCTTTCCTTAATGGTGATCTAGAGGAAGAAGTTTATATGAAACAACCTGAAGGATTCTCCTCTACTGGTTGTGAGTATTTGGTATGTAAGCTTCATAAATCTATATATGGACTGAAACAAGTTTCCCGCCAATGGTATATAAAATTCCATAACGTCATCACTTCATTTGGGTTTGAAGAGAACGTTATGGATCAATGCATATACCTCAAGGTTAGTGGGAGCAAGATTTGTTTCCTTGTGTTATATGTGGATGATATTTTGCTTGCAAGTTGCAACCAATGATAAGGGATTGCTATACGATGTGAAACAATTTCTCTCGAAAAACTTTGATATGAAGGATATGGGAGAGGCATCCTATGTCATTGACATTAAGATCCATAGAGACAGATCTCGAGGCATTTTGGGTTTGTCTCAAGAGACCTAGATCAACAAAGCTTTAGATAGATTTCGGATGAAGGATTGTTCACCCAGTGTAGCACCCATTATGAAGGGTGAGAAGTTTAGCCTGAACCAGTGCCCCAAGAATGAGCTCAAAAGGGAACAAATGAAAGACATTCCATATGCTTCAGCTGTTGAAAGCCTTATGTATGCTCAGGTTTGCACCAGACCTGACATTGCATTTGTTGTTGGGATGCTTGAGAGATATCAGAGTAACCCAGGAATTGACCACTGGAGAGCTGCAAAGAAGGTCATAAGATACCTTCAAGGAACGAAGGATTACATGCTCATGTATAGATGGGCCGATAATTTGGAGGTGATTGGCTACTCTGATTCAGATTTCGCTGGCTGTGTTGATTCCCGCAAATCAACATCCGCGTATATTTTCATGTTAGCCAGTGGAGCTATATCTTGGAGAAGCGTGAAGCAATCTTGACTGCTACTTCCACTATGGAGGCCGAGTTCGTGTCGTGTTTTGAGGCTACCTCACACGGTGTGTGGTTGAAGAGTTTCATGTCTGGGTTTAGAATCATTGATTCAATTTCTAGGCCATTGAAGTTGTATTGTGACAACTCAGCTGCTGTTTTTATGGCTAAGAACAACAAAAGGGGTAGTCGAAGTAAGCATATCGACATTAAGTACTTAGCCATTAGAGAACGTGTTAAGAAAAATAAAGTACGTTAACACTGAGTTGATGGTTGCCGATCCTTTGATTAAAGGCATGCCACCAAAGAGTTTTAAGGATCATGTAGTTAGAATGGGACTTGGTTCCATTGAGTCACTGACAGCTATCAACATGAATAACACACCTGAACAAAGCCATGTAGTTAGAATGGGACTTGGTTCCATTGAGTCACTGACAGCTATCAACATGAATAACACACCTGAACAAAGCTTCAGGACAATATTTTATGATTTTCAACAGAAACACACAAAGCTACAACTATAAATCAAAACAAAATACTAAAGACTACAACATTTATGCTAGCAGAGACCCTAGCCAGTTCAACTATTTCTTAATAAAATTCCATAAAATCTTGAACAATCTTTTACCCCCTATACAAGAAACATATTTCCGAGGTTCCAACCTTCTCATGATTCAACAGAACTTCCATAAAGACAAGTATAAGCCTAATCTAAGATATTGCAAAATGCACAATATCTACATCAACATTCAGTTTGAGACTTGTTACCCAGGTTCCAACCTTCTCATGATTCAACAGAACTTCCATAAAGACAAGTATAAGCCTAATCTAAGATATTGCAAAATGCACAATATCTACATCAACATTCAGTTTGAGACTTGGAAATAACAGAAATCCAAACTCTCGAAAAGACTCGCTCATGCCCACGGATCCAAGTAAGTAAGGTGGTTCCTCTCCCCCCGAAATTCAGAATGCCGGAAATGGAGAAGTTTGATGGGACAGAATGCCCGAAGATTGTCTACTAAACAGTATGCAGACTTAATAGAATCACAAAGAAATGCTTGAGCTTTCATTCAATAAAAGGATATCACAGCTGCTATTTGGGTTTTTCCTTCTTTTTGTCTCAACTTCCATAATAAAAAATGATGATAATACATCAAATAGAACTGAAAATACATTAAAATTCAAGCAAACAAGTCTCATACAGGTCCGAGCGATGACAAGATGAATAACTTTGCTATACATAATATTTTGATGAAGAAATAAAGCTTTCAACCATCACTAAGAACATATAGTGCTATACCTGGGCAATTTGACGACAACTTCAGCATTTGGAGTGTCCTTGAGTAAATAGGTCATCACATGGGAAGGAATATTGTATGAATCGCGCCCATCAGCTGTTATGAAGCTCAAACGCTTCAAGTTGCTAATTGGTGAAGCTTCTAATGCCAGTTTATGAGCAACTGTCGAAAGTAACTTGGAACAATAAAAAAACAATCACAATATATCAAATTTGCAATCATAGGTATACAGAGAAGAAGGTGTCAAAAGGTTAAGATGATTCAAGACAGAAACTGAACATACAAATATAATCCAAATATTGAATCCACTAATTAACAGAATAATATTATACCTCAACAGCGCCACGAGAAAGTATGAGAGATTTGGCATTATGAAGGACCTTTAGCGTATTGATCAGATCTATACCACGCTTCTCCTTGTACATAACCCTGTCTGCATCAAGATTGATTGCAACGGTGTCGAGGAGAGGAAGGTCGTTGGGTGAGAGTAGTGGAGGGAAGCATCCATGGTAGTTGAATGATGTGAGCTTATGTCTTGAAAAAACAATATCATTTATGGTATAATATGGACTCAAAGATGAGATGGTTACTCTTGAAAGTTTAGGAGCAGATATAATCAAAGCACAATAACTAGAGCACGAGGAACAATTTATCAATGTTAAATCCTTGAGATTTGGACAGCCAGAGAAGGGATTGGATTCAACTAACCAGGCATGTTCTAAATGCAAAGTCATCAGATGTTTGAAACAAAATGTTTTTTCGAAATTTTCAAGAAGCCCACTAATTCTTACACTAAGGGTCCTTAATGAAGAGCACGAGTATAGGAACTCTGAGAAGGTAGAAGTCCATATTTCTTGATGAAAAAGATCAAGTCCTGGACGCCATGTGCTTCAGCATAGTTGATAACTCTCTGGAAAGGTAAAAGCATGTATTCATCCTCGTGCCAGGAAATATATCTGCCAAAGGCTCGCGGGTAGCTGAAGTTGAGACTGATGACCTTAACGGAGTCATCGCGGAGAATAAGAACTTGAGTAAAAGAAGAGATTTTTTTAAAGAGGGCGCTGTTGAAAGTGAGATTGGATACTGATGTCCAGATGTTTATCCATCTTTTTGACAGGGCACAGGTTTGGACGGCATGTTTTGTGTCAACAAAAGAGAGAATGCGAATTAGAAGACCATCAGGTAGCATGCTAAGTCTGTCTTCTTCAGTGGTCATAGCACTGTCTTTCGCTTCTTCATCCTGCTTCTCCATATCTTGTGTGTCCCTCTCTCTCTCTCTCTCTCTCTCTCTCTCTCTCTCTCTCTCTCTCTGTATGTAAGAGAGAGAGGAGAGGACGGAATTTTTTATGGGTCCCCCCTTTAGGCTGTAGGCAATATAACTAGTTGATCGGAAATGAAGATTTTCGTTATGCACAATGAAGCTTTTACATCGACTAAGCTCTAAGCAGATAAAGTTAACGTGTAAACCCCCAAAACTCAAAATAAAACAATGAAAATGACAATTAATTTATTAAGGAAATGGTTTTATAGTATTAATATATCCTTAACCTGTCAATAATAACCACATGCAAGAGGTTGCTAAACACAATAAAAACAAATACTAACTCCAAGAACAGAAAAAAGTTAAATCACTCTAAGATTTTGATTCAGCAAGTTGGGCAATTAGAAGAGAAGGAAAAAATGTATTTATCAAACACCATCTTTAACTCCGCAGTGGAGAGACAATGCTTTCAAATACTAGTACTTAATCACAACGATCTTCAAGTATCTTGACCATTTAATTCAAAATTCCGTTCGCACTTTACCCAATGTACTATATGTACTGGGTAACGAGCTAATCAAATTCCGTTCGCACTTTCTAGGAACATTTTGTTTCTGACCAGAAGATTAACCAAATTTCCTAATGTTGAGGCAGTCAAGAAAGGGAATCGAAAATATAAACTGAACAGGGATTGTGTTCTTTACCGTTAGCGTGCCGGTTAGACCAAGGGACAGCAGGATGAAGAACATAGTTTTGTAATACCTAATCAGAACCATTGGACTAAGCTCTAAGCAGATACAGCTAATATGTAAAACCCTAAAATAATAGAGAAATGACAATAAATTTATTAAGAAAAAGTAATAAAATATTAATACATCCTTAACATGTACTATATTCATGCTAAAGGTTGGTCTTCAAGTATTCCTGACTATTCATTTCAACATTCGTTTCTCAAATTTCCCTTTCATGATTGATGTGTATGGGTTACAATTACGGGCAAAGGAGTCACACACACCCCTTTAACTCAGAAATGGAACCTTGGATAAGCCAATTTCCAGGAACAGAGATGTGATAAGATGCAAAAGACTTCATGCGAGCTCTATGTGATTGCATTACATTATTGCTTCTCAGCTGTGTTATGAAGTGTCCCAACTCCCAGGGCCAGTGTTTATGACTTTATGGTACGGTAGATCTTTCAGTCGACAGTATATGGTGGTCATTGACAAGTAACCAAACCTGTTAGAACAGTTGTGTACTCCAGGTGTTTGTGTTCTTGCTTGACCCAAGTACATGGAGTAATTTACGGCTCATAATGTCTGAATCTACTGCAAACTTTAAACAGCCACAGAACACCTATGGAACAGATGAAAACACACGTAAGATTGCATTTAATTTCATAATAAGAGACCATTTATTACTGGATTGGGCTGAACAATTTAGAACTATGAGCTTGTACTAGGGAAGAGACGGAACAAAATACTCTCAGTTAAGTGTTAACATAAGAAAGTGGAGTGAATTGGGCTCAACAATTTAGAACTATGAGCTTGTACTAGGAAAGAAACAGAACAAGATCCTACCCTTCATAGTGATCAGTCATTCTTGAAGCAATTAGGACTGTTACTTGACAAATCGCATGATGCAACACATATGGTACATTAGACCATGGATTTGGCTCAATAATCCATAATGCACAAATGGTGTCAATTTGAGCCTATGGATTGATCTGATTTTTAATTTATTTTTTACTGCTTTTTATTTCCTCTGTTTTCTTGTAATTTCAGCACGGCCATCGACTGTACTAAATGGCTATATGTACCTACTTAGAGTGGGATAATATGAATCATGAAAGTAGAAAAAGAGGAAGAATTGTTTGAATGCATGTTAAGAAAGTAGATAAACATTTAGGCAAATGGAATACCAATCTTTCTCCAAATGGTGACAGAACAAGATCCTACCCTTCATATAAATGATTGGCCTTCCATGAAGCAAAGCCTTCTATATTCTTGGACACATAATTCTTGGGTACACAACTGTCCCAGGCGACGCGAGTTGAAAAGGGTAAATTGTGTGATTTGAGCAAAGCCTTCCATGTCATACATAAGATACATACTAGGAGGATGGGAGCTGAATAACCAGTAAAGTAACGAGCACCATAATGAAAAAAAAAAAAAAACAATATAAAAATTAAAGTTGCATGTCATGTGGTGCATTAAAATAACTCAGCCCAAGCCAAATGTATAGCAAGAATGAAAGATGTTCAAAGAGCTTACAAATCAAGTTTGCGCCACATAAGTCTGTGTGTCAACACAACATTATGTAATCAAGCATTACATGGAGAGGAATCAAATTTTAAGATGGTTAATTCCAGAAACACAAAAAAAGAATGAATGCGCATAGTAAGGAACATATAGGGGCTTGCCTTTTTGCAGAAATAATTCATGTAACCTCAGCCATAAGTGTTTGATGAGCAGTTGCATTGCATGGCAGTTGATGAGTTCAAATGACTCAACTCAGCCTTCCGCTTTGATTTCTTTGGTCGGACATCAATTGTATGGAATAATACCTAGTGAAAATTTTCCATCAACATCAAACAAGTGACTGAAATTTTAATTATGCTTTTAATCAACTAAAGATTGACAAATATTTTGGGAAAGGAAAGTAACCAATATACAATCTCCAGCAAGTGAACTACATCACTACAAAGAAACGGTGAGGATTAGAAACTTACATTTTTCCTTCGGGGAAAGCTATATCCTAAGTGTACAAAACCTGTTATCAACCTGTTATGTAGCACAAAAGTCAGAATTAACCATGATACAGTCAAGGGAATCTAATGAACTCCAACAACCCTAGTTTTCGCTACTAAGCAAGTCCCCAAAACACAATGGTATGTTTGCCATGATGCCAATCTTAGAGCCACGGAAACCTGATTTATGCTGCTTCGGTAGAGTGACTTGAGTTACTGACAGCTATCAACATGAATAACACACCTGAACAAAGGCTCAGGACAATATTTTATGTTTTTCAACAGAAACACACAAAACTACAACTATAAATCAAAACAAAATACTCAAAGACAACTACATTTATGCTAGCAGAGACCCTAGCCAGTTCAACTATTTCTTAATAAAATTCCATAAAATCTTGAACAATCTTTTACACCCTATACAAGAAACATATTTCCGAAGTTCCAACCTTCTCATGATTCAACAGACTGTTGTGCAATCGCAGCGGAAGCTATAAACAATAACCAAGAACACAATTGAGAAATCGAAAGAGAAAAAGATGTAATTGGGGTTTTGAACTTTGCCTCTGTATTATTAATATGTGCTATGTCTTGTACCAGTTACATAGGATTACAAACTATATATATATATAGCTACAAACCCTAGCCCACTAAGACCAAATAATACTAAGAGCCCGTCAGCCAAAAACCCTTCCTGACGCCGCGAGGCGCCCGCCTGGGATGTCGCCAACCCACGCCCAACCTTCTGCCCATGATGCGCCGCCTCAGCCAGGCCATGCGGCCGCCTCAAGGCAACCTCCAAGACCCCCAGCTTCGGCCACCCAGGCGCACGCCTCGGCCTAGGTGGGGCGCCCGCCTCGGCTTCAGAACTGTCCCAGGCGACACGAGTTGAAAAGGGTAAATTGTGTGATTTGAGCAAAGCCTTCCATGTCATACATTAGATACATACTAGTAGGATGGGAGCTGAATAACCAGTAGAGCAATGAGCACCATAAATGAAAAAAAAAAAACAATATAAAGATTAAAGTTGAATGACATGTGGTGCATTAAAATAACTCAGCCCAAGCCAAATGTATAGCAAGAATGAAAGATGTTCAAAGAGCTTACAAATCAAGTTTGCGCCACAATATGTCTGTGTGTCAACACAACATTATGTAATCAAGCATTACATGGAGAGGAATCAAATTTAAGATGGTTAATTCCAGAAACACAAAAAAAGAATGAATGTGCAGAGTAAGGAACATATAGGGGCTTGCCTTTTTGCAGAAATAATTCATGTAGCCTCAGCCATAAGTGTTTGATGAGCAGTTGCATGGCAGTTGATGAGTTCAAATGACTCAACTCAGCCTTCCGCTTGATTTCTTGGGTCGGACATCAATTGTATGGAATAATGCCTAGTGAAAATTTTCCATCGACATCAAACAAGTGACTGAAATTTTAATTATGCTTTTAATCAACTAAAGATTGACAAATATTTTGGGAAAGGAAAGTAACCAATATACAATCTCCAGCAAGTGAACTACATCACTACAAAGAAACGGTGAGGATTAGAAACTTACATTTTTCATTCGGGGAAAGCAATATTCTAAGTGTGCAAAACCTGTTATCAACCTGCTATGTAGCACAAAAGTCAGAATGAACTCCAACAACCCTAGCCATGATGCCAATCTTAGAGCCACGACATTTATGCTAGCAGAGACCCTAGCCAGTTCATAAATTTCTTAATAAAATTCCATAAAATCTTGAACAATCTTTTGCCCCCTATACAAGAAACATATTTCCAAGGTTCCAACCTTCTCATGATTCAACAGAACTTTCATAAAGACAAGTATAAGCCTAATCGACATTCAGTTTGAGACTTGGAAATAACAGAAATCCAAATTAAGAGGGATACAAAAAGAAAAAGGAAAAAAACTCAATGCCACTAAAAAGAACCCTCGAATTTGGAATTTAACATTGGAAATTATCACCAAATCAGGAATTTCATTTCGTTACTAAGAACCAATTACAGAGTACTATGTAACGGTTTCTTTACATATAAAACCCTAAAGTCTCAATCCTCAAAAGAAACCCTAATTCACTAGGAAACCCAATAAATCTAAGAGCTAGTAAACTTGGTGACGGCCTTGGTACCTTCAGAAACGGCGTGCTTGGCCAATTCACCGGGAAGCACAAGTCTAACAGCGGTCTGGATCTCCCGAGAGGTAATAGTTGGCTTCTTATTGTACCTAGCAAGCCTGGATGATTCCTGAGCGAGCTTCTCAAAGATGTCATTGATGAAGCTGTTCATGATTCCCATAGCCTTGCTTGAGATTCCGATGTCAGGATGAACTTGCTTGAGGACCTTGAAAATGTAGATCTTGTAGGTCTCCACCGACTTCTTAGACCTCTTCTTCTTCTTGTCTGTGGAGGAAGCGTCCTTGGGAAGCTTCTTCTCGGCTCTCGGCTTCTTCTCAGCCGGAGCTTTCTCCGCCGCCGGTTTCTTCTCCGCCGCCGGCTTCTTTTCTGCTGCCTTTGGTGCCATTGTTGTAGAGAGAGATTTGAGAGAGGGGAGAATTTGAAATGGAGAGAGTTGGGGAAGGTTGTTGGTGAGATTTACATGAGAGACGCGTATTCTTTATATACTTGCTTATAGCTCTTTATTATTGGTTTGTTATGGTTAACGCGGATCGTGAGTTTAAATCGTCGATTCAGAATATGGGGGATTTTGACGGTCTAGATTAAATAAGGATCTGGATTTTGTATTTTTAAGCTTTGGAGTTTGAGTTTTGGCGCTAAAAGGTATTAAAAAAATAAAATTGGGCTTGAAGTTTTGAAGGCCTGGTAAACCTTTTCTTCTGCGACCTAGAACCAGCCCAATTATATTAGACTATCTTCATCAGTAGTGACCCTGACCCAACCCAATCTCTAATAAAATATTAATTTTTCTCACTTTCAAGTCTTTCATATACACAATCTCAACCTTATATAATTTATACTCCCATCAGTGACCCAACCTCAACCCAACCTTTTAATAAAATATTTATTTCTCTTTACTTCAACTTATCTAAAATACTTATCATTTTATTTTTTTTAAATAATGTATTAGTAATAATATTTCTAAAATTACCCGTACAATTATTAAAAATAATTACCCATACAATTATAAATTCATAATTTATAATTTACTTGATATATTTTTTATTTTATTATTTTGTGTGTGGAAGTAAGATCCAAAGTTTGGAAAATTTTCGGAACCTGATAATAGTTGGGGTGATTTGGATCCATCACTTAAAATGAAGAAATAGAAGTGTGATGGAGAATATGTAGATAAAAAGAGAGTTGTAGGTTGTTTGTAAAAAAATTAGGTTCTAACAGATTCGACTCTTAGTTAATCTCGTTCTTCTAACAGGTCCGACTCTTGGTCAACCTCGTTCTAACAAATTCGATTCATAGTCAATCTCGTTCTTCTAACAGGTCTGACTCTTAGTCGACCTCGTTCTAACAGATTCGATTCTTAGTCAATCTCGTTCTTCTAACAGGTCTGACTCTTGGTCAACCTCGTTCTAGCATATTCGATTCTTAGTCAATCTTGTTCTAGTAGATCCGACTCTTAGTCGATCTCATTCTAGCAAACTCGACTTAAAGTACTTGGTTGACTTCATTCTTAAACTGGTCCGACAAAAAATTTGTGTCAGTTTCGTTTATCATATTAATCTAGTTCGACATACAAACATGCTTATGGATCAAAGTAAAACGGTCTAGAAAAGTCAACTAGCATTAAAAAGCAAGTCCCCCAAATCGGGCTAGAACTTGTGCGAGCAAAAATATGTTAAACTGCCTCCCAAAATGGGCCAAAACAGTGATTAGAAAAATAAACAGAATGTATAAGACTTGTTCGTTACAGTTGCTAATCGAAAGACAAAGAGATTAACTTTCTTGCTCTTTACCAGCTGGAACCTTCTCTTGCTCAGTTTGGGGCTGCATCTGTTGATCAACTTTATCAAAAAGGTGTTCTTGGGTTATCTCATCCCCTTCGTCTTCATCCATCTCATCAGCTTCCTCAAGCTCTTGGAGGATCGTGTTGAAATTAACCTGCTTGATGGGAGGGGCGACCCATGGCTCTGCCCCTCCTCTTTATCATAATGAGCTATCACAACAAGATCATTATCATTGTAGGGGACAAGGGGATGGCCAACTCGAGCAGCCACATCGTGTTGCTCTTCAGAGGCCCACTTGGCCAGCTGCTCGATGGAAATGTTAGCTGAGGGGTCAACAATGGCACGTCGGGCCATGTGCTGTCGACCAACGGTGAAGAAAGTTTTTGTTCGGCTCATTATGGCGTCATAGCACTCATCACTTTCTTTGAAAGCCTCCACCGCGGTCTTTCTAGCATCCTCCACGGCTGCCTTCACTCTGGCTTGGGCCTCCTCCTCCCATGAGGCGCAGGCTGCCCTATGTTCCTCACTTTGTTTGACACAGAAGACGTCGCGATCTTGAAGCATTTGGGTTATAATCTTGAGTTCAACCTCGACCTTATCCTTCTCTGAGCGAACAACAGCACAATCCTGTTTCCCCTTCTCGAGCCCAACTTTGGCAGCCTGAAGTTCAGCCAGGGCATTATCTTTCACAAGCTTGAGGACTTACTATGCTGAATCCAGATCATTAAACTTCTCCCTCAGCTCTTTTACTTCGTGGGACTTCCTAGCATACAGGGTCATTGCGATCTTCTCCCTCTCCTCGGCCGCCCGGCAACTACTTTTTGCTAGCTCGATCATAGCCAAAGATTGCATGAACAAAAAAGGGAAAGATTAGGGCCTCTCACAACAAGGAGCAATCAAAAAGTATGGCGACCAAGCATGAAAGAAAGTTAAGAATTGGAAGTATTACCTCGGAGTGAATCAGGCCGGACCTGTTGATAAGTGACTATTATATAGTCATTTATCCCATTATTTATCAATCATTTTCTTAATTTTTAGTATCATTTAGTTTGCATTTAGGTTATTTTAGCTTCTTTTATCATATATCTTCAATTTTATGCTTTTGGTAGATTTTTTGCTCTTAAACGGGTTTTAGAGTCAAATTATGATCAAATTGGAGCCTTGGAAATAATCAAGTGTCAAAGCCATGGAGGGACAACATCAAAATAAGCATAAAGACCAAAATTCAGCCTACACGGCCGTGCTCTTCACATAGGAGCGGTCATGCACTTGTCCATTTCCAGGCCAAAATTGGCCCCAAAAACTATGGAGTGGCCGAGTCTTGAAAAGAGGAGTGGCCAAGCAAACCAGGCGGAGCGGCCGTGCAGCCAAAGGAGGAGCGGCCGTGCACAATGCCCAGTTCAAACTAATTTTTGGCGCCAAGATCGCACGGCCGTGCAGTTCCTTTGACTCGGCCGTGCAGTCGCTGTACCTGTTCCAAAAAGGCACCTTTTGAAGGCACCACTTTGAAGAGTCCCAACCCTTAGCATAGATGTCTATATAAAGAAGCCTTTGTACTCAGTTTAGATCATTCAGAAGGATCAGATCATACTTAGATTAGATAGCAAAAATACTCTAGCAATCTATACACAATATTCAAAGTGTATCAATGATTCGTGACAAATTCTTGTATACTCTTGAAGATGGTGAATGCAATACAAAGATTATTTTCCAGCCATTGTCTCTCTTTTATTATGAATAAGTATCTCTTCCCTTATCTCTATTTCTTTACTTACTTCTTTTATTATTTCAATGGTTTTAGTAATCCTCCATTTCTCGGAGTTGGAAACTCAATGATTTATATTCATGCTTCTCTTACATGTCATTTCAATTCTCTTCTTAAGTGCTCTTAATGCTTGCAATTAGGGAGACATCCTTAGTTGTATAACCTTAGTTGATCAAGTGAAAAACATAGATTAGCGAAACTCTAAGAATTGAACTAGGTCAATAAATCACGGAAAGTAATTTAAAGACCTAGGGATGATCCTTTAGTGGAAAATACGTGAGAATGATAGATTTAATGGATTTTGATTTATACGGTACCTCGAAAGGTGAGTCAGATTTCCCGCGTGATGAACAGGATTACACTAAGTCGGACCCTCGAGAGAAAGGCCGGTAAGTTTTAAAATACATGTGCTAGTTAGCACAGCTTAGCGTATCATCCTTGACTTGGAACTTTCATCTTAAAACAATTTCTTCATATTATTCTTGAATTGCCTGCAAATATAAAGACGTTCATATTTGTAGAACCCCAGTTAATCGAGAGAAGGACCTAGCGGAGAATCTCGATTGACGGAACCATATGAAGGAACTGGATTCCATTGATCACGAGAGTAGTTCAACGGTCTAGGGGTGTTCTTTGAATGGAAAGTATGTTGACCCTCGATCTTAATGGATTCTTACTAATTGTGGTCAGCTAGAGATAAGCCGGAATGCCCGTTGGTGACAGGGCGGGAATCCCATAAACGGAAATCTCAAAGAGTTAGGGCATAATTAGTGAAGGATACAACGCTACTGTCTTGACCGTGAGTAGTAGTGTAAGCCTAACGTACCATCCTTGTTATTTTGATGAAAGCCTTTATCTAAAGCATATTTATTTGTTTTCAATCCTATGAATACTATTATTATGTGTTATAGTAGTTTCTGTATCTTTCTAGTATTTTCTCAACAAATTCTTATCTTCCCCGATCATTTTATCTATATATTTATATAAAGACAAATATCATCCCAAGGTAAACCCTGTCTCTGTGGGATCGACCTATACTTGCACCCGCTATATTGCAATAGCCCGTGCGCTTGCGGATTTTAAATAAACTATTAGGTTTCGACCGAACACCTGTCACTAAATTCTTCGACAGTCATTCCCTTCTCAGAAAGTTGGGTCTGCAAATCTCTGTCTGCAGCCCGCCTAATCAAACCTGCCCAAATCCTAGCTCGGGATATTGACGGCATAAGCTATTCACCCCAATAAGTGGGGAGACAACACTCATTTTTTCCACCTGAGATAGAACAAACTCCTGGCTCGTAACTTGGGGAGCTTGGGGAGGAAAATTTCTCGAAGAAGCACCCTTGCCCTTATCAAACCTCGACCTCTTTTTGGTGGACAATGGGAGAGAATCCTCATTTTCTTCTTTCTGGACGAGATCGACAAAGTTTAGTGGGTCATTCATTGCGTGTTCTTGAAGGGGGCTGGCCCTTGCTTGTTGTTGTAGAGGGCTGGAGCCCGACACTCGCTCGAAAGACAGGTCGACCTCCTCCTCAGCAGGTGCCGACTGAATTTCATATGTAGCATCAATTGGCTCGATGGGACCTGACCCATCAATTAGGACCATTCCTACTCCAGCTAGAGTCGTCAAGTTGGGACGGTTCCGTCGGGACGTCCCGTCCCGCCATACAAATGGGACGGGATGGGACGGAATATTTTAGTCCCGTCCCGTTTTCGTCCCGTCCCGTATCGTCCCGTTCCCGTCGCGGGACAAGTTATTTTTATCCCGTCCCGTCCCGTTTTCCCGTATTGACCCGCACAAGTATTAGGTCTCACTTGTGAAGATCTGTAATTGGTCTTGCTCAGAACATCTTCCCTCTTTTTTAACAAAAAATATTGTTATCATACTGAATTCTAGAACAAGTGATTGCCAAGTTTTATCCGTTCACAAGGTCTTTGCCGATTTAAGAGAAGGGGTCGTAGATAAAATGATTTAGAAAAGTTGTTTGTTAATAGATTGATCCAAGCATGGGTATTTCAAACTAACACTTCAATATAAGTATATAACTTGAGTGTTTATAACAGCGGTACTGTTGGTGTTATGCCCTAGGCCTATGATTGATAGACTTATGTGTTGACATTATTTATTATTATATGAGATGTTTATTATTTGATTATTATATGTTTTGTATATTTGTTTATAATAATCACTGTCCCTAATTATTAAGAGAATAAATTAGTATAATTGTCAATGGATAATCATGTGATGATTATATGCATAAGAGATGCACATTGAAATTATGGGTACTTGTTAAGAGAACAAGTGACTGGACATGACCCGCATGAGATTTATGTAATGGTCAAATGTCATACTTAAATCTCATACGGTTACTTCATTTATTTCCTAGACCTGAGACTATCATAATCTTACATATGATGAAAGCCATGTTTGATTTTAGTCAAACGATATCTTAACACGATATCTATAAAGACTATCATTGGCATGATCGGATTCATGATGGGAAGGATGATAAGTCAAGAAGGAGTTTGTCCCTCGGAAGAGAGATGTTATGCTTGGGCCCTCGATGAGTGATAATGATGAAAGTGTATGGCCGTACCCCAATATGATTGGAATTATCATTATACTCAAGAATCGAAAGCATTGAACAATAACAAGTTGACAAGGACCATGACTTGTGTTCAATATAACATCGTGAGACAAAAGGGATAAATGGAAGTACACCGTTGGAAACGTGAACTCTTACGTTGCATTATTTGGGTAGACATAATGGCTTGCTAGAGTCCGCTTATGTCTTATGAGGTTCGATATGATCGAACTCATTGCCAACATAATGTAATCCTATTGGGTCACACACAACTAGAATGAATTGGTTAAACCGGAGGAAGAATGATTGAGAGGCTCGAAGCGGCTACTTATGTCACGCGACATATCAAGCCAATGGCTTGATATACCGCGCGACATAATAGGCCAATACGCGTTTTGACGGCTGTCTCTCCTAATTTGATTAGAAGAGGTATTTACACTATTTGTAGTATAAATACGGGGTTACTGTCGAGACCTAAAAGCCTAGCCGAAATTTTAAAGCAAAATTCACAATCAAATTCTCTCAATATTCTTCAAGGTTTAGATCTAGCAATCAACAAGAAATTGTTCTTGGATTCATTCAAAGGTGTGGATACCATAAGAGGGTCTTCGCTCGTTCATTGATCAAGACCTAGAGTTCAAGCAAGTTGAAGAACGAAGTTTGTGATTCAATATCACATAATCAAATCGTTCGATAGCTCGAAGACCGGAAGCGTTTCAAGGTTGGTTTAATTCTATTTCATTGGCATTCAAATTAATTGTATAGAACGGATCCTAGGGCTTCTTGGGTTTTATGTTTTTAAATGCTTAATTCACTAGCATGGACCCGTAAAACCCATCAGTGGTATCAAAGCCCCGTTCGTATGATTAAGTTTGAATTAACATGCTAGGTTTAAGATATAAATTGTTTATATGCTTATTGCATGTTTTGTATGTGATAGAATTTTAATTGTTTATGTGAAACAATGTGAAAATCGTTTTCAATTTATGCTTTGAATTAAATCAGTAAAAAGGCTGTTTTATGTGATTTAATTGGGTATGTCTGTATTGGTTCGAATCTGGAAATCCTGTAACACAGGCTGCCTATGTCGTGCGACATATCGAGCCATGTGGAATTCGGAGTTAAGCGGCATGTTAGGTCGCGCGACATATTAAGCCTATGGGCGATGTTGTCACACGACATAACAAGCCAAAAGCTGAGCGAGAATCTGTTTGTTCAAATTTTACGCTATTCTATGATTGTGTTTACAATCGATATGTTAATATGAAAAATCTGGATGTTAGAAAATTGAGTTTTATAAGTCCGCGATAGATTGATTCATTGATATACATGATTAATTGATTAAAATATGATTTTAATAATTATTGCAATGTGTATGAAAAAGCTGGATGTTATAAAATTGAGTTTATAAGTCCATGCTAGATTGATTCATTGTTTATGCATGCTTAATTAATTTAAATGTGTTTTATTAATTGTTGCGATGCATGAATTATTTGTTCTTAATTGTTAAGAATTATTAAATTAGATGTTTAGTTGAAACATGATATTTAGTTTCCTAATATGTTTAGATTTAGACATTGTAAATTTTGGATCTTATGATTGTTTATGGAAACAAGTCATAAATACGCGAAATTTAAAAGGAAGCGATTGTTTATAAAAGGTAAGGATTATGTTGCCTAATCGAGTTGATTTCTAATTATGCATGTCTAGGAGAGTTCTACGTCTAAGGAAGAGTTGGTACTTAAGAAGTCCTTGCGGCTCACCTATCTTCCTGGTAACTTACATGGTGCATGATTTTTACTATCTTTCTGATGTGCTTATAATCTACCTTTAAAGAACCTTCATTTAACTTTTAAGTTCTTTATGCCAATTCATGATTAAAAACACTTGAGACCATTCGGATAGTTTTGGGTGGGCTTGCCATAGCAAGGTGCTTTGATTCTATTCGAATGCGAGCAAGATGAGGAAATGGTGGTTCCTATACGTTTTAAAGTGAATGAACTTAATTGGGTTATCAAAATGGTTTTGGACCCAAGGCATAAGATGAGATTAAAATATGCCTAGACATATGATGTCTTGAATTGATCTCATAAAAGATCTAAGAGTCATATATGTGATATGATTGATGTTTTCTACCTAATTAATTTAATTTTGAGCGGTTTGCCATAGCAAACTTGAAATTGAATTAAAGTTGGATCTTAGCCCATTAAATGTATATTATGCTTATTTGCATTTGAAGGTGTATAATTTAGTGGGAGCATTTATTTAAATGCACTATACTTCTCATATGATATGTTTACTTATATGTGTTCATATTTTATGTATATCTTTTTGTAGAATAAATGGCATCAAACAATAATCACTTTTCACTTGCGATACGTCCTTGAGAAGGAAAAGTTGGAAGAGAATGGTACAAACTATATGGATTGGATCCGTAGTTTGAGAATTGTTCTCAAACAAGAGGAGAAAGCTGTACGTTCTCGCTTGAACCTATTCCACCCGAACTCGCTTTGCCCAATCTTTGCTAGGGCAATAAAGGGAACAATATACGAAGCACAAGCGTGACTCTACGGATGTTAGTTGCCTTATGCTCTCCGCCATGTGCAAGAGTCTTCAGAAGAATCTTGAGCACTTAGGGGACGATCGACTTAAACAATCGGGCGATGGAAATGTTCCAAATTCAAGCTAGGCAAGAAAGGTACAACACGGTTGCATCCTTGACCTCATGCAAGATGAGTGAAGGACAAGCCGTTGGTCCCCATGCTCTCAAGTTAAAGGGCCACATTGAGCATCTTGAAAGGCTCGGTTTTCCAATTAGCCAAGAGTTGGCTACCGACATAATCTTGAATTCATTACCTAAAAGTTTTAGTCATTTCATAATGCACTATAACATGGGTGGAATGAATAGAAACCTTTCCGAGTTAGTTCAAATGTTGACTACTGCGGAAACCGGTATTGTCGAGAAGAAGACCGATCAAGTGCTAATGGTTAACAAGGGAAAGGGTTCGGGTAAAGGAAAAGCAAAGGTTGCTAATCCTAAGGCAAAGGTTGCCCAAGCCCAAAGAGGCCTCCAAGCCTAAAGAGGCTAAGCCTAAGTCCCAAGAGGACGCAATCTGCTTCCATTGCAATGAGATTGGACATTGGAGGAGAAATTGCGCAAAATACAAGGAAGCACCGAAGAAGAGCAAAGGAGTTGCTTCAACTTCGGGTATCTTTGTTATAGATATATTCCTATCTACTTCTAGTTCTTGGGTATTGGATACCGGATGTGGAACTCACATTTGTTTAAATGTGCGGGGTCTAAAGAAACGAAGGATGCTTAAGGAAGGTGAAGTGGACCTACGTGTGGGGAATGGAGCAAGAGTTGCTTTGCATTAGCCGTAGGAACTTATGAAGTTACTTTACCTAGTGGACTAATACTTGTTTTGAACAATTGTTATTACGTTCCGGCTTTAAGTAGGAATATTATTTCGATTTCATGTTTGGATAATGAAGGTTTTAATTTTCTTATATGTGATAAGAAATTTTCTATTTACAAGAGTGATATGCATTATTTATTTGCTGTTTCATTCAATGGCCTTTATATTCTTGATGTTGAAAATCGCGATAATGATGTCTATAACATTAACAAGAAATCTAAACCCAATGATGTAAACCACACTTACTTATGGCATTGTCGTCTTGGCCATATAAACGAGAAACGCATTTCTAAACTCCACAAAGATGGATTTTGGACTCACATGATTATGAATCATATGAGACATGCGAATCTTGTTTACTTGGCAAGATGACCAAGGACCCATTTACCAAAACCGGTGAAAGGGCGGGCGACTTATTAGGACTCATACATACCGATGTATGTGGGCCTATGAGTAGCGATGCTAGGGGAGGATTTCGGTACTTCATAACATTCACGATGATTATAGTAGATTTGGATATGTTTATCTAATGAAACATAAGAGTGAATCGTTTGAGATATTTCGAATATTTCAAAATGAGGTGCAAAATCAACTTGGCAAAACTATTAAGGTACTTCGATCCGATCGAGGTGGTGAATATTTGAGCCAAGAATTTGACATCATCTTAAGAGTTGTGGAATCGTTTAACTCTCTCCACCGGAACACCACAATGGAATGGTGTGTCTGAAAGGAGGAATAGAACTTTGGTAGACATGGTTCGTTGTATGATGAGTCAAGTTGAGCTTCCTTTATCCTTTTGGGGACATGCACTAGAAAGCTGCTGCTTTCACTATAAACAGAGTTCCTACCAAATCGGTTCAAAAGACCCCATATGAGATGTGGCATGGAAGAAAACCTAGTTTGTCTTTCATGAAGATTTGGGGTTGTGATGCATATGTCAAGAAGTTATCTTCGACAAGCTAGCACCTAAATCGATAAATGTGTTTTTGTGGGATATCCTAAGGAAACCAAAGGATACTATTTCTACAACCGAAACGAGAACAAAGTGTTTGTTGCTCGAAATGGTACTTTCTTAGAAAAGGAGTTTCTTCGCAAAGGAACCGAGTGGGAGTAAAATAGATCTCGAAGAAGTTCGAGAACCCGAAAACAACATTGAACCAATGGTAGAAAGCGAACCAAGTTCACAAACCGTTGTGGAACCGGTTCAAGATGCACAAGTTCCTCGCCGAAGTGGTAGATCACGATCCGAACCCGAGAGATATGGATTTCTCGTTACGGAAAGTGATGAAGTGGAGTTAATCGAAAATGATGAACCCACTTGCTATCAAGAAGCGATGTCCGCTCCGGATTCGGAAAAATGGCAAGAAGCCATGAAGTCCGAATTACAATCCATGGGCGATAATCAAGTTTGGAACTTGATTGATCCACCCGAAGGTGTAAAAACCATAGGGTGCAAATGGGTCTTCAAGAAAAAGACCGACATGGATGGGAAGGTGCACACCTATAAGGCTAGGTTAGTAGCTAAGGGATATAGGCAGATTCATGGCATAGACTATGATGAAACCTTTTCGCCTGTAGCTATGCTTAAGTCTATTAGAATTTTACTTGCCATAGCTGCATATTATGACTATGAGATATGGCAAATGGATGTCAAAACAGCTTTCCTTAATGGGAAGTTACTTGAGGATGTATACATGATACAACCCGAAGGTTTTGTCGATCCAGAAAATTCTAACAAGGTGTGCAAGTTGCGAAATCCATTTATGGATTGAAGCAAGCTTCAAGGAGTTGGAATCTACGTTTTGATGAAGCAATCAAGGAGTTTGGTTTTATCAAGAACGAAGATGAACCTTGTGTATACAAGAAAATTAGTGGGAGCGTAGCACTATTTTTAGTGTTGTATGTCGACGATATCTTACTCATTGGAAATGACATTCCTGCACTAGAGGCATCAAGTCTTGGTTGGGAAAGTGCTTTTCAATGAAAGATATGGGCGAAGCCGCATATATCCTTGGTATCAAGATCTATAGAGATAGATCCAAGAGGATGATTGGTTTAAGTCAAAGTACTTACATTGACAAAGTCCTTAGAAGATTCCAAATGGAAAATTCTAAAAGAGGGAATTTGCCAATGTTGCATGGTATATCTCTTAGCAAGAATCAATGTCCAAAGACTAATGATGAGCGAAAGAGAATGAATGGTATTCCATATGCTTCGGCAATTGGGTCTATCATGTATGCTATGTTATGTACTAGACCCGATGTCTCGTGTGCTCTAAGCATGACGAGTAGGTACCAATCGGATCCCGGTGAACCACATTGGATAGCGATCAAGAATATCCTCAAGTACTTACGAAGAACTAAGGATGCATTCTTGGTCTTTGGAGGAATGGAAGAAGATCTTGTAGTCAAAGGCTACACAGATGCTAGCTTCCAAACCGACAAAGATGATTTTAGATCGCGATCTGGATTTTTGTTTATGCTTAATGGAGGCACCGTGAGTTGGAAAAGTTCCAAGCAAAGTACCGTCGCTGATTCTACAACCGAAGGCGAGTACATAGCGGCATCCGATGCGGCTAAGGAAGCGGTTTGGATCAAGAAGTTCATTAGTGATTTGGAAGTCGTTCCAAGCATCGGAGATCCTATTGAACTTCTTTGTGATAACAATGGTGCCATTGCACAAGCAAAGGAACCAAGATCACACCAGAGATCCAAACACATACTTCGACGTTTCCACATTATCCGTGAGATATGTGAAAGGGAAGACGTTAAGATATGCAGAGTAGACACTAATGACAACGTGGCGGACCCACTAACTAAGGCTCTCTCGCAAGCTAAACATGATGGTCATGTTAGGTCCATGGGTATTCGATACATGGTAGATTGGGCCTAGTGCAAGTGGGAGACTGTTGGTGTTATGCCCTAGGCCTATGATTGATAGACTTATGTGTTGACATTATTTATTATTATATGAGATGTTTATTATTTGATTATTATATGTTTTGTATATTTGTTTATAATAATCAATGTCCCTAATTATTAAGAGAATAAATTAGTATAATTGTCAATGGATAATCATGTGATGATTATATGCATAAGAGATGCACATTGAAATTATGGGTACTTGTTAAGAGAACAAGTGACTGGACATGACCCGCATGAGATTTATGTAATGGTCAAATGTCATACTTAAATCTCATACGGTTACTTCATTTATTTCCTAGACCTGAGACTATCATAATCTTACATATGATGAAAGCCATAATTGATTTTAGTCAAACGATATCTTAACACGATATCTATAAAGACTATCATTGGCATGATCGGATTCATGATGGGAAGGATGATAAGTCAAGAAAGAGTTTGTCCCTCGGAAGAGAGATGTTATGCTTGGGCCCCTCGATGAGTGATAATGATGAAAGTGTATGGCCGTACCCCAATATGATTGGAATTATCATTATACTCAAGAATCGAGAAAGCATTGAACAATAACAAGTTGACAAGGACCATGACTTGTGTTCAATATAACATCGTGAGACAAAAGGGATAAATGGAAGTACACCGTTGGAAACGTGAACTCTTACGTTGCATTATTTGGGTAGACATAATGGCTTGCTAGAGTCCGCTTATGTCTTATGAGGTTCGATATGATCGAACTCATTGCCAACATAATGTAATCCTATTGGGTCACACACAACTAGAATGAATTGGTTAAACCGGAGGAAGAATGATTGAGAGGCTCGAAGCGGCTACTTATGTCACGCGACATATCAAGCCAATGGCTTGATATACCGCGCGACATAATAGGCCAATACGCGTTTTGACAGCCTGTCTCTCCTAATTTGATTAGAAGAGGTATTTACACTATTTGTAGTATAAATACAGGGGTTCTGTCAGACCTAAAAGCCTAGCCGAAATTTTAAAGCAAAATTCACAATCAAATTCTCTCAATATTCTTCAAGGTTTAGATCTAGCAATCAACAAGAAATTGTTCTTGGATTCATTCAAAGGTGTGGATACCATAAGAGGGTCTTCGCTCGTTCATTGATCAAGACCTAGAGTTCAAGCAAGTTGAAGAACGAAGTTTGTGATTCAATATCACATAATCAAATCGTTCGATAGCTCAAGACCGGAAAGCGTTTCAAGGTTGGTTTAATTCTATTTCATTGGCATTCAAATTAATTGTATAGAACGGATCCTAGGGCTTCTTGGGTTTTATGTTTTTAAATGCTTAATTCCGCTGCGCATGGACCCGTAAAACCCATCAGGTACAACTACAGATTGTATTACATCCAGAGCAAGATTCAAACACCAAAAACATTGTATAGTTAAATAAAATCATACATTTCAACAGTCAAGGAAAAAAATTTAATTCATGAAAGTGCAGAAAGAAGACATATTGCTCAAGTTGCAATATAACTTCAGATGAATTAATTCCAGATTCCTCTCCAATGAACAGATCCATACTATAACGAGAAAGCTGAAGGTTTCCAAATGTCATTTCAAATATGGCATTAGATGAACACCTAGCCTTAGAGATTGATTGGAAACAAAAACAGCAAGGGAGATCAGATTCTAGAACAAGTGATGGGACGAAGTATTTTCGTCCCGTTTGGGTCCCGCGGGATCCCGCGTCCCGCAAATGGGACGGGATGGGACGGAGTATTTTCGTCCCGTCCCGTTTTGTCCCGTCCCGTTTCGTCCCGTTCCCGTCGTGGGACAACGTAATTTTGTCCCGTCCCGTCCCGTATTCCCGTATTGACGGCTCTAACTCCAGCCTTGGGGATCAGAGCATTCCTATCAGTCGCTTCCTTCTCACGACTAGCTCGGGCATTGGCAACCCCGTGAGCCTTCTTGGTCTTCTTCTTCTGAACCATATCCATAATGCGATTCATATTGGCTTCCTGCTGAGGGTGATAACTGCACGATCAAGCATAAAAAGGGCAGTTAGTATACAGAGGTGCAGGCAAGAAAGTAAACGAGTAAAAAGAAAGCGAGTAAATACGTAACCGCCATAATGGTCGAGCTGCCTGCAACTATCATGAGTCTTCTTGCAGAAATGACACTGCGACTCAAACCTATTTTTCTCATGAATCACCTAGTCAGGGTACCTAAGGCTACGAGCAATGGGGACCAAAGGAGCTAACTGTCCATTCCCCCCGAGCATCATCCCAGCTTGAATGAAATAATCTTTATTCGACCCTAGTGCCGACCAATTGATAGTGCTCCTGTGAGCCACCTGAACCAATCTATATTATAAATGGAACCCCCCCTTTTGAACAGTTCTATGAACATTTCCAAGGGGGAAATTCCCATTTTGCCCTCACTTTTTTGTCCATTTCTCATTTTGCTCTTAATTTTTTTTTAAATTAAAAAAAATTTAAAAAAAACCCAAAAAACGTGGCCTTGGACACGGGCTTAGGCTGGTCTTTTATATAAGGCACCATGCTAGTCAGGGACCCAGTACTCATCCTCATTCAATGCTCTTGATTCATCAGTGGGTAATCGAAATTCCCAGCCATTTCGGCTCTCAACCAAGATCAGGTGCGAGTTCCAGCCAACTACTTTTTCGAGAAAATTGATGAATAATTTGGGAGCTTTAGCTCGAGCTGGGGTACTAATCCCTAAGGTTCTCTTGTCAGTTACAATTTTTAAGAACTCCCTAAACACCTTCATACAAGGCTCGTACCCGACGAACCTACATACCATGGCAAAGCAAACTAAGACCCTAACGGTATATGCTCCTAACTATATGTGAACAACATCCATGCACTCCAAAAACTCACAAATGAAGGGATTAAGAGGGAGACGTATCCCGACCCCGAATTGGCCGTAGTAAAAGGCCACTTTGGATGGATTTAGGGCCCAATATGCCCACTTTTTGGCTTTTCTCTCCTTAGTATTAAAATGAGTGAGACGGAACTCGTCCTTGCTGATCTCACAGAAATTATACAGAATGTCAATCCTCGACTGTGAATTGTTCTTCCCCCCAGCTGGCTTGGGAGATACGTATCCCCTTTCATTTCGACCTGGAACAACTGTCGAGCAGAAAGCATCCACAATTCTCCTAGAGGAAGAGCTCGCTGAAGCCTCGGTCGACATATCTGTAGAGCAGGAAGAAACAGGGGAATCAGTCCTAGTTATAGACTCAAGTGACCTACCTAAGGGAAACCTAGATTCCCCTGGAAATCCTTGTCCATTTCTAAGGAATGAAGGTTTATTTGGCTCCCTTATGTAAAACAACACTAAGTGGTCTAGCAGCTCATGAAAGAGGTGGAAGCAAACAACCCTTTGGGTGCCTCTAAATCACCCAGGTTCTCTCCTACATGAACTCTAGTTTTACAATGCTTAAACCCCACCTGGTCAAGATGGAAGCACACTCCTCCCTAGCCATCTCCTTCCATACCCCACTTACGAGCTTATATACCCTACGGTTAATACTACAGTACCCATACCAAGCCCCTGATTCACAACTAAAGGTCCGAGCCATGGCGAAATTGAAGGAAAAACCGAAAATTAAACCTAAAAGCGAGGAAATAGAAGGGTACCTTGTTTAATTCGACGAAAGTGGGTTTCTGATGATAGAACGAAGACTTGGCTATGCTGGAGATTCCGTTCACTTTGTTGCTGATCTTGCTGGGTATATTCAAGATTTGAGGTTTGTAAAAGTTTGAGAAGGAAAAGGATTTTCCTTTTATACCTTTCCTAAATTGAATTGGAAGGGTTTTGGGGTTTCAAACGGTTCAATCCTCCCAATTAATGCTGGCACAGTTTCCTAAACAGTTGTCCAAAGCGCCGTATTTTTCTCATCATTGTGGCGCTTCAACAGATCTGGCCGTCAAATCCATCTACGGTCAAGATTGAGTCACGTCATCACCGTTCGGCCAACCAGCAGTTCGAGCATCTAGCTGCGACCTACTCAAATCTTTATCAAAGTTCTTATAACTTTCTGGTCGACAATGTCCATCCAGAAAGTTGGGGGCCACTGAACGAAATAAAAGTGACGGGTTAGGCCCAACGAACAAAGCCCAATTATTCATACATTATTTCCACCACATTCTTAGTGGGTCGGCCCAATCATTGCAAGGCCCAAGGCCCAGCAGCAGAGATCAGTCGACCTAACTCATTGTCTGACCTCCATGATCCCGACCTAGCTTTGTCCGACATACGATCCATATCTTATACGGGTATTATCCGGCTATATCATTCAATCAGGTCGACCTAGACCCATGCAAGCGACCTCGACCTACAAGACGTACGTCGACCTACACAGTCATACCGTATTTATAATTCTTTTCTTAACAGACTCCCTACAAATCATGAGTTATATATGGACACGATTGTTTCCACGATCTGATCCGTGATTCTAGGGATTTCATGCAATCCTACTACAATTTTAACTCATATCAAAGCCTATAAATACTTCACAACATCAACGATTTAAAGGTAATTGCTATTTGTTATTCTGAATACATCTGTTCATTTTAATTTATTAGCTCTCCAACACCATACTTATTCTCACGCCCTAGCGGATTCCTTGTTTCAGGTCAAAAGGTAGGAGATCAGTCTTACAGTTGGACGGAGATTGATACAGCACGTTTCTTACGACATCAATTAGTAATATTAGTACTAATCTAAATCAACCACAATATATTTAAATAAATAAAAGATATGTACAAATATAAACAATATCCTTTTTCATATATGCATCTAAATCTTTGATAGAAAAGTCAAAATTAACTTACCAAATATACCAATATTGTTTCAAATTAGAAATTCAATATTCTCTAAAATCTCACTATTTTGATAATGTTTGAGAAGTTTGGATCAGTATTGTATTGTTTTGTGTTAATTTGATATTCAGTCAATTTATCACTGGATATACTAGTGAGTAACCCGTCGATCCCCGACGGAGGATAAAATATTAAAGTAAAAGTTAAATATAAATACAATTCAAAAAATTAATGAGATAATTTTATGTAATATATTACAACTTGTCGAAAACTTCTTTGTACACACATTTGTAGTCGTGTCATCTGACTATTCATGACTATTACATATAAGCACTTTAAGTCCTTTCCTTGTAGTTACTCTAGAAAAAGCAACATATAATTGTTCACGACTAAATACTGATCTTGGAAGAAAAAGGTCAACATGAGCGAGCGACTGACCCTGACTTTTATTTATCGTCATTGCAAAAGAAATGGTCAGTGGGAATTGTCTCCGTTGAAACTTAATCGGGAATTTTGTTGTATCAGAAGGTGACATAATCATCCTCGGTATTAACACCTTCTTACCAACATTCTTTCCGGACAACATTACCGTCTCGACAACGTGCTTACCTATATATATATATATATATATATATATATATATATATATATATATATATATATATATATATATATATATTAAAATAACGTATATTTTATGTCAAATAATCAAATAATTAATTGTATAAATGTATAATTATATTCTAACAAAATTGATTTGCTTATATATATATATATATATATATATATATATATATATATATTAAAAACAAACAAATATTTTTTATACGATAAACTCAGGAATACAGAAAATTAGTAATTTATACCATTGATCAGAATACTAACGAAACAATAACGATAACAAAATCATACCATTGCTGATGTTAGATAAAAAAAGTATAATTTTCTTATTCACATATCTAACTGAAAATAGGCTTAGTTGGGTGAGTTAGGTGAGCTACGCTTTAAAGTTCAAAAATTAGCTCTATCATGCCACTTTCTAATTGAAATTTTTTGGACATTCATTTTAGGACGGAGGTAGTATTATACATAACAGAACAATGTTCACAAATCAGCAAAAGGAACAGTAAAAATTAGCAGTATGCCTCGTCGATACTCGACGGGGCATAGTGAAATTAATTAAATTAACGTAATAGTTAGCATTAATTGAACGTTTAATTTATATTTTTATAGTAAAATAAAAAAATTATTTGTGCTTCAATTCATTTTCATTTTTAACTAATTTATTGTATAAAATTAACCCCTATAAATTTTAAAAGTTACTAATTGAATTTTAAATGGATGATTGCGATTGGTGGATGATGGAAAGATTGGTCAATGATATTGTGTCACTTGGAGTTTTCTAGGAGTTTGAAAAACTTTTGCTATTATATATTGTAGATTCACAAACTCATTTTTTTTCGAATTTGTGAGTGACTTTTTTATAATCTCTTTTGACTTATTTTGATTAGGATTTGTTTTTTATATTTATGTTTGTGTTTATTATTTTGATTTTGATTTTGATTTTTTAATTTTAACTTTTATTTTATAAATTTTCGTCTTTATTTTGATTTTATTTCTTGCTTTTTTCTATTTCTTTTATGTTTGTGAATGTTTCTTTCACTTTTTAATTATTGAAATTCAATTTTCGTTTTTTATTTGCATTTTATTTTTTCGTATGTTTTTATATGGATATTGATTTTCTTTTGTGCATTAGATTTTTTTCTTTCTTAATTATTAAATTTTTTTTCATTTTGATTTTTCTCTTTTTGTAAGACAATTATTTGTGCTTCAATTCATTTTCATTTTTAACTAATTTATTGTATAAAACAAACCCCTATAAATTTTAAAAGTTACTAATTGAATTTCAAATGGATGATTGTGATTGGTAGATGATGAAAAGATTGGTCAATGATATTGTGCCACTTGGAGTTTTCTAGGAGTTTGAAATTTTTTTGCTATTATATATAGTAGATTCACAAACTCTTTTATTTTTTCGAATTTGTGAGTGACTTCTTTATAATCTCTTTTGGCTTATTTTGATTAGGATTTGTTTTTTATATTTATGTTTGTGCTTATTATTTTGATTTTGATTTTAATTTTAATTTTAACTTTTATTTTATAAATTTTCGTCTTTATTTTGATTTTATTTCTTGCTTTTTTCTATTTCTTTTATGTTTGTGAATGTTTCTTTCACTTTTTAATTATTAGAATTTTAATTTTCGTTTTTTATTTGCATTTTATTTTTTAGTATATTTTTATATTGATATTGATTTTCTTTTGTACATTAGATTTTGTTCTTTCTTAATTATTAAAGTCTTTTTCATTTTGCTTTTGCTTTTTTTGTAAGACAATTATTTGTGCTTCAATCAATTTTCATTTTTAACTAATTTATTGTATAAAATCAACCCCTATAAATTTTAAAAGTTACTAATTGAATTTCAAATGGATGATTGTAATTGGTGAATGATGAAAAGATTGGCCAATGATATTGTGCTACTTGGAGTTTTCTAGGAGCTTGAAAAACTTTTGCTAATATATAGTAGATTCACAAACTTCTTTTTTTTTTCGGATTTGTGAGTAACTTCTTTATAATCTCTTTTGGCTTATTTTGATTATGATTTATTTTTTATATTTATGTTTGTGTTTATTATTTCTATTTTGATTTTGATTTTAATTTTAATTTTAACTTTTATTTTATAAATTTTTGTCTTTATTAGGATTTAATTTTTTGCTTTTTTTTATTTCTTTTATGTTTGTGAATGTTTCTTTCACTTTTTAATTATTAGAATTTTAATTTTCGTTTTTTATTTGCATTTTATTTTTTCGTATATTTTTATATTGATATTGATTATCTTTTGTGCATTAGATTCTTTTCTTTCTTAATTATTAAAGTTTTTTTTTTTCATTTTGCTTTTGCTCTTTTGTAAGACAATTATTTGTGCTTCAATCTATTTTCATTTTTAACTAATTTATTGTATAAAATCAACCCCTATAAATTTTAAAAGTTATTAATTGAATTTCAAATGGATGATTGTGATTGGTGGATGATGGAAAGATTGACAAATGATATTGTGCCACTTGAAGTTTTCTTGGAGCTTGAAAAACTTTTGCTATTATATATAGTAGATTCACAAACTCTTTTTTTTTTCGGATTTGTGAGTGACTTATTTATAATCTCTTTTGGCTTATTTTGTTTAGGATTTGTTTTTTATATTTATGTTTGTGTTTATTATTTTGATTTTGATTTTGATTTTAATTTTAATTTAACTTTTATTTTATAAATTTTCGTCTTTATTTTGATTTTATTTCTTGCTTTTTTATATTTCTTTTATATTTGTGAATGTTTCTTTCACTTTTTAATTATTAGAATTTTAATTTTCATTTTTTATTTGCATTTTATTTTTTCGTATGTTTTTATATTGATATTGATTTTCTTTTATGCATTAGATTTTTTTCTTACTTAATTATTAAAAAAAAATTATTTTGCTTTTGCTCTTTTTGTAAGACAATTATTTGTGCTTCAATTCATTTTCATTTTAACTAATTTATTGTATAAAATCAACCCCTATAAATTTTAAAAGTTACTAATTGAATTTAAAATGGATGATTGTGATTGGTGGATGATGGAAAGCTTGGCCAATGATATTGTGCCACTTGAAATTTTTTAGGAGCTTGAAAAACTTTTGCTATTATATATAATAGACTAGTACATGCCCGTGTCCAAGGCCACGTTTTTTTTTTTTAAAAAAAAATTAAAAATTTTTTTTTCATGCCCATGTCCCCGTGTCCAAGGCCACGTTTTTTTAAAATTTTTCTTTTTTTTTTTAAATTTTTTTTCATGCCCATGTCCAAGGCCACGTTTTTTTTAATTAATTTTTTTTTTTTAGATTTTTTTTTTAATTTAATTTTTTTTTAAGGGCAAAATGGGAAAATGACAAAATAGTGAGGGCAAAATGGTAAAACACTAACTTGGAACTGTAGAGAGTACTGTTCAAAAGGCAGTTGCCATTTATAATATAGATGTTTGTTTGGGAATTATTCCCCAAGGGCCCCTAAGTTCAGATTTTATGACAATTTAAGGAGCCACATTTTGTAAATCTTAAATAAAGGTTTAAATCCAAATTATATTTCCCCTCACACCCCTCGCTTCCGATTCCGTTATTTTAATAGAAATATGATCTTCCTATTTTACCCTCATATAAATACTCTTTTTCAACCTAGGGTTTCAGTTTCTCGTCTTTTTTTTTTTTTTTTTTTTTAGAGAGGCGATTGGCGATGGCGATTGCGATGGCGATTGCGATGGCGATTTCGCGATTTGGGAGATTTCCCGGCGATAAACACTAGATCTAGTGTTTTCTCGTTTGATTTTTGCATGATTTCAATGTTTTTTGTGTTCGTGGTGTATTTTTGAAGCCTCGTCTGCAAAAACGGGTATTGCTTTTATATGTATTTTTGTGTTCGTGATGTGTTTTTTTGTGTTTGTGATGTATATTTGAAGCATCGTTTGATTTATGTTTATTTAATTTTGTTTTATTTATATATTATTTGCGATCATATACATTCCTTTTTCTCGGTTTCTATGGATTCAAATGTAATGGCATTCTTCAAGTTTGGGGATTTCACGGCTATTTCTATGTTTTCTCGGTTTTCATCATTTGATTCTATGGTTGAATTTGTTTGTTCGAGGTGGGACACTTTGAAAAGGGATACTCTATCTCTCATTACGTATTACCTAACAATCCTCGTTGTATGTTGGTTAATGAAGAAGATTTTATGTGCATGAGTATGTTGGTTCGTCGGAATAGGCTTGAATGCATAGATATTCGTGTGAATGAAAGTGATGATTCTAGTATGAATGATGGGGAGCTGAATCATCAAAATCGTAAGCGTGGTATTGGTGATATTGAGTTTAGTAGTAGTGGTTGTAGTCGTAACAATGTTGCTTTGTGAACTTTTTCCGTCATAAAGAGAAGGTTCTAAAAGTACGTAATGGGCAACCGCAATTCAAAAGGTTGGTCGAGATATTTGAAGGGGGCATCCGTAGTTTAGAAATGCACTTTGTAAGTTTGCTACGTAAGTTGGATTTGAGTTTGAATATACGAAAAATGACACAAAGCGTGTTCTTGCTCAGTGTAGATATAAAGTGGACAAAGGTTGTCCTTGGAGGATTCACGCATCAGTTGAAAAGGTTAATGGATTTCTTTATATTAGGACGTATGTTCCAAACCATACATGTATAGATATTGTTAATAATGGGTTTGGACAAGGGCGAGGTTGAATTCGGTGTAATTGCTTGTGTTTTAATTGATGATGTTAGAAGTAATCCATCTATTAGGCCAAAGGATGTTGTTAATGATCTTAGGAAGGATTATGGGCTTGAAGTGTCATACAAATCAGTTTGGAGAGGCATTGAGAAGGCAAAGGAAGCTGTGTTTGGTGACGCGGGTTTATCATATGACAATATAAGAGATTACTTTGATAAAATAAAAGAGTTAGACCCATGTTTTCAATTTAAGATTGATTATGATCATGAGACGTCTTGTTTTGAGCATTGTTTTGTTGCATTTGGTGCATGTCTACATGGATTTAAATTCTGTCGGCCTATGCTATTTCTTGATGGGACATTTCTTTATGGAAAGTACACAGGGACTCTTTTGGCAGCAACATCGAACAATGGGGATAATGGTATGAAACTTGTCTTTTACCTTAGTTATAGGACATAAATTTATTTTTGTTTTTTTAGTTGAAATTATAATTATTATTTACTTTCTTTTATGATTGTAGGTCTTTTCTATGTTGCTTTTTCAATTGTAGGCTCTAAAAATATAGAAAATTGGACATGGTTTCTTTACAATCTGAAACCTCACATTAATGAAAGGACAATTACATTCATTTCAGATCGACATCAAGGGATCATCAAAGCAGTTAAGGATATTATGCCCTCTTCGGCGCATTCATTTTGTATGTTTCATATGAGGAACAATCGAGGGACAAGGCGAAAGGATGTTCGGTAGAGCTTCGCTCAAATATGCTTCATAAATTTTCTCGGTGTTCGTTAGCTCCAACGCATGATCTTTTTCAATTTTAGTTGAGTGAAATGAAGAAAGAAGGTGGTACTAAGGTTGCAGAATTTATGGATGCTATTCCAGCTGCCAACTTTGCAAGTGCTTATTTTCCGGGAAGCGCTATGGTGAGATGTGCTCAAATGCTGCGAGAGACTTTTAACTCTCGATAAAAGACTATAAGGGGCCGCCGCTTTGGAATTAATTGATCAAATCCGTTTGAAGGTGATGGAGAGAATGTTCAAGCGCAGACAAGAATCTCTCGAGTTGGAATACAAAATTGTGTCCATTGAAGGAGAAGAAATACAAAGGAAGGTTTGAGTATGGCAAGTCATGGACTATCACTCCTTCAAATGAACATTTGTTTGAAGTTCACTCAGACCATCTATGTCGCTTGATATTCAAGAATTCCAAATGCACATGTGGGAAGTGGCGGCATGAAGGTTTTCCATGCATTCATGCCATTGCGGTTTGTCAAGGACAAGAGAAGGTGCCTTACCATTTATTGAGCCTTATTTCTACACAAGTCACTACAAGCGGTGTTATGCTCTTTCTATTCCTCCCGTTCCTTCATTTGGTAAACGTGTGGTTGCTAAAGAAGTTGTCATACTTCCTCCCGCTACTAAACGTCCTTTCCGAGGGCTGAGGCCAAGAAAGACTCGGTTTCCTTCTAGAGGAGAGGTTGCAAAAAAAAGGAAGATGACATGCTCTCGTTGTGGGAAATTAGGATATCATAATAAAAGGACATGCAAAGAACCTTTGCAGTTAGAACTATAGGGTTTTAATTAGACATTTTTCTTCATTTCAAACATTCAATTAGTTGATTTTACTTGGGGGTTTGAATGAATTTTTATTGGATTATTATTATTTAGATTTATATACAAGGTTTTTTTATGAAGGTTTTGTTAAGGATTTGTGGCTTAATGTGATTTTTTTGAAAGTCTTATACCTTATATATAAGACCTGTTACAAACACATTGCAATTGGGTTTTTTCATTTTAATCTTTTAATAAGTCTTATATGTTACTTATAAGATTTTTTTCAAATACAGTTAAGGATTTGTGGGTGAATGTGATTTTTTGAAAGTCTTATACGTTACATATAAGACCTGTTACAAACACAATGCAATTGGGTTTTTTTCATTTTCATCTTTTAATAAGTCTTATACCTTATATATAAGACCTGTTACAAACACAATGCAATTGGGTTTTATCATTTTCATCTTTTAATAAGTCTTATATGTTACTTATAAGACTTTTTAGAACACATTTAATGAAAACATAGTTATATAGAACACACCGCTAATTCTTATATACTGCATCATAAACTAAAAATAGTAAGGGAAACACATAACCATATCCTAATGTTTGAACAACCATCCTACTGTTCGAATATAAACATATACTACTATTTGAACATAACCATAAGCTAATGTTTTGAACAACCAATCTAACTACGTATAAACAGTGTTTTTGTGGTTCAAGAAGTCGTGAAACATTTTTGCCCCTGTATTTAGAAGCGACACCACCATCATAACTTTTGCTAACTACCCCTTTCTCGAAAATGTCTTGGGCGACCATCAACACATGAATACCACAATCAAGGGTTCCATAACTTTGTGGGGTCCACTTCACCTTGTTGAATTTAGGCTTCTCAATTTCTTTTTCAGTAAATCTTTATCCTTACCGGACAATACACGTTTTGCATAATCAAACTGAATCAAGAAAAGAAAATACAATAATCGAGACAAATAGAAATTGAAAAGAAAATACAATACAATAATCGGCTTTTTGTTAAGAACATACCATTTTTACGCCATTAATGATATAAGCTTGTCTTGCCCTGTTCTTGGATGCATTGAATTGTAAAATGAATACTCCCTTTACGTATCCAAGACAAGCAATGTCCAATGATCAACTGTTACGGCATTCGTATGCTCATTTCTTTGTGTGTCTTTGGCATCAAAATGTATTTGGCTTCTTCTTTTGCCAATTTCAATAGAACCTTGTCAATAACTCTTGAAATATCATCACCGTTCTTCCGTCTCAAAAACTCTGGATAGGAATAAATTATAAATGTTAATAAAGTCTAACAAAAAGAAGTTAGTAAATAATTTAGAGTCAATAACACTTACCATTGAAAAACTTGTTAAGTAACCAACCATTAATTTACGGCTTCCCGAAGTTGGAGGGCAACTGTCATGTCTTTCTTTCAAAATTGAAAGATATGCATCCAATACCTATCAATCCCCAAATGTAATCTCATTAAAAATATTTTGATATAAAGCATATAAATGTTTATTTAAGAAACTATATAATTAAACAAAAATTAACATACAAAAGAGAATCATTCATTTTATCATGTGCCGGTTCCCAAAGATCATTCATGCAAACATGATTTGCTTCATTTTGCCATATGGAATCACTTGAAAAAAAAAAAACATATATGAGAAATTTAAAAAAACATTAAATATTTATTATACTTATAAAGGAAATGTTACTTACTACTTTTTGAGACGACCACACAAATCCTTATACAAAGCCTTGCTTTTTGATCAATTCCCTTTGTTGTTTCGGTTTGTTTTGCTAGAAATGAAGGCGGTACATCGTAATCCATGTCAACAACTTTTTCATCATCAATATTTACTTTCTGAATAATCTTCTCCTTCGATTTTTCTTCTGTTTTTTTTTGTCTTCTTTTTTGGGTAGACAAAATCCGAATCTTCTTTTGATACTTTCCTCTTACCAACCCTTTCCTTTACACCCCTTTCCACAGATCCTATTTTAAACTGCTTTCCCTTTCCCCTTCTCTCTTTCATTTGATCTTCTTTTTCTTTTTCCTCATTCTGCTTCTCTTTTTCTTTCTCCACTACAGCCCTCTCCTCATTTAATTTTTTCTTGTACTCTTGTTCCTTTTCAGCAAACTGCTCAAGCAGTTGCAAAAGAGTCTCTTCATGATCTTTTTCATTATTAGTAAGCCTTTCAATCTCAATTCTCAAATCTGCAATAGTTTTTTCAAATATTGAAATTGTACCATCATGTGCAACTTTCATCTTTTGAATTTCCTCGTCCTTTGCTTTGATTTGTTCTTCAGCCATCTTCAGTTGATTCTCACTCTCCACCTCTGATGCAAACAAAAGTTGACCCTTTTCAACAATTTCCTCTTCAAGCAAGTCATCCCTTCCAATCTCACTTCTCAAATCTTCAACAGTTTTTTCAAACATTGAAATTTTATCATCATGTGTAACTTTCATCTTTTGAATTTCCACCTCTGATGCAAACAAAAGCTGACCCTTTTCAATTTCTTCTTCAATATCTTGATCTTTTTTTTTTCAAAATCAAGTAATCTAACAAGCAAGTCATCCCTTTCTTTGATCAAAATTTCTTTTTCCTTTTTCAATTCACACAGCTCAACATTCTTTTTTATTTCTTCTTCAACTTTGGCATTCAACTTTTCATTTTCAATTTTCAAATCTAACAACTCAGCATTCTTTCTGACTTCTTCTTCAAAAACAGAATTCAACTTTTCTATCTCCTTCAACAAATCTTCCTTTTCCTTCAATAGTTCCTCATCCACACTCTTTACAACATCACCTACGATTTCCTCAACTGATTCACCAACATTATGTCTCAGCGTGGTAGGTGTGAATATGCTGTGATCAGTACTTTTGAAGTCATTTATCATGTTACCTGAACTTATATTTTCCAAGCCAACAATACCATCATTGTTACTTTCTGTCTCCACATCTTTTCCTTCAAGATCAGCATTTTTCAACATAATCACTTCCTCAGATGTTAACACAAGATCTTCAACAGTAACCTAATATTCATAAGAGAGGTTTTTTAGAAACATATAAGACATTATACACAATATAAATACTAAACTATGAGACTTAGAGATGAACATTAATATTAATAAAAGGTCCATACCTCATCTTTTCCTAATTTTGCAATCAGTTAGTGAAACCTTTTATTTTTTCGAGATGTCCCATTTCATGAACCTTGGCAAAGAAGCTCCTTGTTGGTTTGAAGATTGTTGTGTGCTCATTAAACCAATGCTAAAGAACATTAAAAACTGTATAATTATACATATATACATATATTTAATAAAAAAACATTAAATAAACAAAGACTTTTTACTTACAGGTAAAAGTGATACACAGCCTGTCACAAGAAGTGGTGTTGAATGTTTTTCATTCAACGATTGCTTCAGATTTTCAACAATAGCTTTTGACCAATCATAAGTCCTCATCTTCTTCAAATCATCAACATAATAAAAAAAAGCTGACGATATATGTTCTCCCTTTGATGAAAAAAACAATGATCCCATTGCTATTAAAATAAGCAATTTCACAACATCCTCAATATCATCCTCTTCATCACTTAACACAATTCTTCTAAATGTTTCTTTCACTAACTTCATATTGACCACACTTGGATAGTTAGGAAATTGCCTCTTCACCAATTCAAAAGAAAGAAAATCTAACCGTAACTTCTTCAAATTCATTTCTTCTTTCCCACCAACCACTCCAAAAATTGTTGTTATATCTCTAGGTGTAATATCAACAAAAACCTCCCCAAGTTTGAATTTCTGCACATTTGAATCATAACACTTGATTATCTCCTCAATGGTTGAATCCATCTTCCGATATGTAAAATCCATGTTTGAAAAAATGGCATGGAAAAAGTGGTAGAATGGTGTTATTTTCAACTTCAGAAAAATGGGATTCCTTTAGAGGTGTCTCCTTCATAATTGACCAAATCGCATGCACATTGGACTGTAATTTGGGATCCATGATAAATGTTTTGTTGTTGTTGAAGCCTTTGAAATCCCTTTGGGGAGTTTTTGTTTAACAACCGGTGATGATTTCTTCTTGGTCTTCAAGTGATTTAGCTTTTGGTTTTAGAATTTCGGACGGAGTTCGGCCTTACTTTTTGATCTTGTTCTGATTTCGTACGTGTTTTTGAGGGATACCGCAATATCCTCCTTAGTCTTCGATCTAGTTACGGGAATGTACAATAACCTTAGTCTTTGGAGAAATGTGCACGCGAGCGATTGGTGTTTCAAACAGGGGAGAACCGTGCACACAAGGAGGTGAAGCAGTTGGTGTTCTTTCGGATGATACAGACGATCCTGATGGAGTTTTAGACTTTTTACCAAATGGTTTATACTTCATACTTTGTTTTTTTCCCATCTACAAGTAAAAAATACAATATGATATATATTATTAATGACTGAATATAGTAAAAGTCTTATATGTTAGTTATAAGACTTAGTTATAAGACTTTTAAAAAGTCTTATAACTAACATATAAGACTTTTTACATATAAGACTTAGTTATAAGACTTTTAAAAAGTCTTATAACTAACATATAAGAATTTTTACAAGCACATATTGGACCTATATGCAACATATAAGACTTTTTATATATAATACAAAATTTTAAAAGTCTTATATGTTAGTTATAAGACTTTTTAAAAGTCTTATATGTTACTTATAAGACTTTTTTTATAAGACTTATAACTAAATATATAAGACTTTATAAAAAGTCTTATTATATACATAAAAAGTCTTATAACCAGAATATAAGACTCTTTTAAAAAGTCTTATATGTTAGTTATAAGACTTTTTAAAAGTCTTATAACTAAGTCTTATAAGACTTTTAAAAAGTCTTATAACTAACATATAAGACTTAGTTATAAGACTTTTAAAAAGTCTTATAACTAACATATAAGACTTTTTACAAGCACATATTGGACCTATATGCAACATATAAGACTTTTTATATATAATACAAAATTTTAAAAGTCTTATATGTTAGTTATAAGACCTTTTAAAAAGTCTTATATGTTAGTTATAAGACTTTTTTATAAGACTTATAACTAAATATATAAGACTTTATAAAAAGTCTTATTATATACATAAAAAGTCTTATAACATACATAAAAAGTCTTATAACCAGAATTATAAGACTTTTAAAAAGTCTTATATGTAAAAAGTCTTATATGTTATATATAAGACTTTTAAAAAGTCAAAATTTTAACTAACATATAATAAGACTTAGATATAAGACAATTTTAAAGAGTCTTATAAGATCTTTAAAAAGTCTTATATGTTAGTTAAAAGACTTTTTAAAAGTCTTTTAACTAACATATAAGACTTTTCAAATGTTTATCAATTAACATGGCAAGGTTGAACATGGAATGATACAAACCTGAAATCACATTTGGTCAAGTAATTACTAGTACGCGGCCACGTGCTCCAAGGTTATCCCACACTTCCATCGAAGTGCCTGTGGGGAAGGTTTTGGTGTCCAGCCCATATACCAAGTAATACTTCACAAATGTCCTAGATTAATCACATTAATCATATTAATTATGAACATGGATTACCATCCAAACACCAAAGTAAAAAACATTTACAGCATCTCCAAATCTTTAAAAGTCTTATATGTTAGTTAAAAGACTTTTAAAAAGTCTTATATGCAACGTATAAGACTTTTTACATGCACATTTGACCTATATGCAACATAAAAGACTTTTAAAAAAAGTCTTTTAACTAACATATAATAACTTAAAAAGTCTTTTTACATGCACATTGGACCTAAAAAAGTCTTATATACAACATATAAGACTTTTTAAAAGTCTTATATGTTAGTTAAAAGACTTTATAAAAGACTTTTATATAACATATAAGACCTTTTACATGCACATTGGACCTATATGCAACATATAAGACTTTTAAAAAGTCTTTTAACTAACATATAATAACTTAAAAAGTCTTTTTACATGCACATTGGACCTAAAAAAGTCTTATATACAACATATAAGACTTTTTAAAAGTCTTATATGTTGTAAATGTTGCATATAAGACTTTTTATATATAAGACTTTTATAAAGTCTTATATGTTGCATATAAGACTTTTTAAAATAAGTCTTTATATACAACATTTATAAAGTCTTATATGGAAAAGTCTTTTATAAAGTCTTATATGGAAAAGTCAGGTATAAAAAGTCATATAACTAGCAATCTCTTCAGCTTCAACATTTATTTTTAAAAAAAAGTCTTATATACAACATTTATTTTAAAAAAAAAAACGTATAAAAATGATTTTTCTCTGTATAATATTTCAAATAAATACTGTTTAAAACATAAATGAAGAAAAAACGTATAAAAAACAACGAAATAAAGTAAAAATTCAGTATAATCGATGTTTTTTTGTGAAATTTACCTTTTATGAGTTTAAATTCACTTCGTTCTTCACTTCAACGGACTTTTCGGATTTCGGCTGAGTTCACAAGAAATCTCTTCAGCTTCAACGGAAATCGCCGGAATATCGCCTGGGTTTCGTCTGGATTTAGAGAGAGAAAATGATTTTTGAAAATGACTAGGGTTTTGCGACGTTGTTGAAAATGAGGGTTTACGAGGCACGTGGCATCATCGGAAGTTCTATACGTGGCGAAATAGGAAGGAACGAGTTCTTTTTTTTAAGGGCATTGTGGTCTTTTGACAGCGAGGGGTGTATGGGGAATTAATAAAAAGCCATTTCTTAAAATGGGCTTTAATCTGGGCTCAGGGGCCCTAGGGTCCGTTGGCCGTTTGTTTGGCTTTTCCGTGCGATATATATGGAGTGCTAACCTTTTGAGTGGTACAAGCAAAAAAGGGTACTACCCTCTTGCGGAGCTAATTAGTTTATTTGTATTAAAATGAATGTTTAAAAAAAATTACTTTTGATAAAAAAATATTTAAATAAATAAAATTGGACAATTATTTTAAAAACAAAAAAAAATCATTTTAAAATTTTGGGGCGAAGTGAGTATAATATTTTAGTATTAAGATAGTGATACTTATATGGCGTTAATTTAATTCGCCAATAGTCTTTGAAGACTAAGCTTGTGGTGAGTTTGGAAAGAGAGACTTGAATGACTCAAAAGTCCAATATTCTGGGGAAAACTAAGCTGATTAGGACTATAATAAAAAAAAACTCAGCCATGAAATATAAAATTTATTTTTTGTTTCTAATAATTGTGTGAAAATAAATGGAAGAGTACTGATAGTAGAATAATAAAAAAACAAACAGTAGGAGCCTAAGAAAGATGCAATGGAAAAAAAAAATACGGATCGAAAACTAAACTTTTTCTTTTTTACAAAAAGAGGGCGGTATATGATTGATTTGTTTTCACCCATTTAAATGATATATCTTTATACCTATTTTGCGCTCAACATTAGGTGTTTTTTATGCCTTTTGGCGTGTTTATAAGTAAAGAGAATGGAAGGAGAAGATCCCGAAAAATGATTAAAAAAGATTCAAAAAATAACAATAAAAAACAAATAGGCAAATGATGAAACGATAGAAATTTCAGAAGGACAAAGTTGAATATGACATGAGAATTTGGATAGTACTCCTTGAGAATTTTCCAACCATATATGACACCTACTAATCGGAGTCCATACAAATAAGATAACCTTCGAAAGTTTTCCAAAAAATGTACAAGTCGATGAATGACGGGAGCGCACGCACCCGAGGGATGGGAGTGCCCGCTCCTAAAAGGCAGAAACTAAGAAAAGTTGCTGAGCATGGGTGCGGCCGCCTGTAAGTACCAAAATCTGGATCGTTAGAATTCGTTAATTCACACTTTTCAAATTAACGAGATTTTTCAGGACTGTCCCGATCATTCAAAATTAAAGTGTATTACAAATACGTCCGAATACGTGAAAAATATCACTTTTCAAAATATACGCAATTTTCGGGACTTTTCGAGACTATTTTTGACATTTATTCGGACAGTATTTAACAAAACAGTCAAAATACGGCCAAAAGATCAAAATGCCCTTGCTTAGTGACTAAGTATGCCACGTGTCACACATGCACAAGCCCAAGGTCAAATCAATCACATCAAAAATAAAAAAAAATATCAAAATACCCTCAGACTGAAATCTAGGCCGGCCGGCCTGTTTTACTTGCTTAAACAACAAGTCGACCACCAGTCACATCAAAAATTAAAATGCCCAAAATGCCCTCAACATGAAGGATAGGCCGGCTGGCCTGTTTTGCAATTTTACAGCCTATAAATACAGCCTCAGTCATTTAGTAAATGACCAAGAAATTTTAACCCTCCTGCCCCATTACCTCGATTCCAGCATCCCAAACTCCCCCGAAAGTCCAGGAAACATCTCGATTTACGTGAAAACCTCATTTTCCCAAACAAAACACAATCCAAACACTTTTCAAACACTTTTCGTATCCGATATACAATCCCTCGAAAGATAGAGTCAAAACCTAGCCATTGGTAAACTCTCCTTCCCAATCTTCCATTTCATCCCTTTTTACGTATTTTTCTCTATTTCTGTTTTAATCAAACTCTTCAAAATGTAGACACTACGTTGTCTACGAGTCAAGAAATGATCCTCTCTCTATTACTTTTCTCTTTCGAAAAGAGTAATTTAGAGTTAAAATGGGAGATCTTGACTCGTCATTTATCACTTTATCTATTTATGTCATTTACCATCCGAATCGTTTGATTCGTTGATTGTCATTTCTACCGTCCAAATCATTTGATTCGTTGATATTGTCATTTAAACAACACTTTTTACCGTCCGAATCGTTTGATTCGTTGATCGCATCTTTTACCGTCCGAATCATTTGATTCGTTGATACCGTAATTTCAATATTGTCATTTACCGTCCAAACCGTTTGGTTTGTTGATAGCATTTACTTTAACATCCGAGTCAAGAAATTGACTTGTCGATCGTCATTTCATTACTGTCATTTACTTTAAATGTCTTTTCTTTACCGTCATTTTATCAAAAAAGGGTAACGTTATAATGTCCGACTCATTTCAAAACCCGTCATTCAAACTCATTTTCAAGTAATACAAAAAACATACACACACACACACACAGTTTTTGAGAAAGGTAGAAAGACTCGTCAATACGAGGCATTTCAGGTGAGCACAATTAATCTCTTCTCGAGGCGTAACGTGACCTCCGAACCTAACAATCTATGTTCAAAGCCTTTTTTAAGTTTTGGCTCATAATAAAAACAATCTCTGTTCAAAAGCCTTTTTCAAAGTTTTGGCTCATAATAAAAATAGCGTGGCGACTCTCTTTTTTTCGTGAAATTCAAAGTGCTCGTGCGATCTCGAGCGCCAGCCGACGCGTCTGAGCGCCGCCTCGGATCGGGGGTAATTTCACCGCCACCAATAAAGGGGAGCGCCTGCTCCCCCCTATTTCGTGACAAAATCCGTTGCTGATTCCCCTTTCGCGACATCTTCAGCAAAATTCTTAAGACTTATAGCCATATTTTTGTATCTTTTCTCCTTCTCATAACATAATTCTAAGTTGTAAACAAGATGTACAAAGATTTATATCAAGAATTCCATTGAAGATTTATGTAAATTATTGAATCTTTATTGATGTTCAATATAAATATAAGTGGCTAATTTTCTTGTTCTAGGGAATGGAGGTAATTTATATCAATATGTAAGTGCAGTATAGTGGTGTTACCACTAGTGCTGCCAACACCCTTTAAGTGTTACCAGACGAAGGTGTTATGACAAGTGTTGACAACACTTTTTAAGTGTTATCAGAAAAACGTCTGATATATTTAGTTGCATATATTATATTGTATTAATGGATAAATATACCTGAAAAATATATGTTTGTTGTTAGTCTAAATTACAGATAATAACCATGAGGAGATAAGCTACAAGAATAGAAGAACGAGTCAATGGAAAAGTTACGCATAAATGGGAAGTTATGCATAACTCAAGTAACTGGAAGAAACATGTGGGAAGACCTGCTCAAAGTTAACATTGCTGAACAAACGAAGAATACAAACACAAAAGAGCACGTGGGTACAAGAGATTGAAGCTAGGACTTGGGCACAAAGAAATACGGTTGCTATTTTCAAGGAATGGACCGCTTCTTTAGCTCAACATCCTCAACAACTCTTCCTCCTTATTCGAATCAGTTCCAAGATGTTACTAAGAGTAGCCTACATGTATTTGAAGACTATAAATAGGCAAGTGTGTAGACAAGAGTAATATGTCGAGCAACACACACACAACTTGCACAAGAAAAGATCATCTACTTCTCGACTCTTTTAGATTCTTCCTCCGACAAATTATTTTCCACCTTCAACGTCTTTGGATTTGATTGTGTCGTGGCTAGGATATAATTTCGTATTTGATCTTAGTTTCTAGTTCTTCATGGTTATATAGATAGAGAACATTTCGGTCTTGTAATCATATTATTGTGAATAGAAGATCTTGCCTAAGCGGCACCCTCAAGTTATATAATTATATAACTTGAGAAAAAAATACTGTTTTTCATAAACTGTTTTTAATCTCTGTCATGTGTGTTATCAGTTATGTGTACAACCTTTTTTATAATACTTGTGAACAGGCCATTGATAATTTCAATTGGTATTAGAGCAGGTCATTTGACATACTAAGTGCTTGATCGAGTTCTCATGGCTTATGATCCAGCTAATCCTAACCAAAAGAGACTTCCTGTTCTTGATGGGTGGTCGAATTATGCTTATTGGAAGATCCGTCTTCGCTCGCATATCAAATCAATTGATCTTCATGCTTGGCGATCTATTATCAATGGGTATTCCGCCGAATGAGGATGGTGATGTTCAAATCAAACCTGAATCCGAGTGGACCAATGAAGAAAATAGCCTAGCTAGTTTCAATTAAAAGGCACTTAATGCCATTTATGAAAGGGTAGATATTCATGTTTTTCAACTCATTCAAAACACTCCCACGACTAAGGAAGCTTGGGATATTTTGCAAAGATTTTGTGAAGGTAATGGTAGTGTGCCTGAAACTAAGCTTAGAAGGCTCACTAGAAAATTTGAAAGAATAAGGATAGGTGAAGATGAAAATATTTCTTCATATTTTGAAAATTGTTTGACCTTGCAAATGAATGTCAAGTTTTGGGTGAACCCTTCACCAATAAATAACTAGTTTCAAAAGCTATTAGAACCCTTCCTGAGCGCTTCAATATAAAAGTTTCATCTATTGAAGAAGCTCACAATCTTTCTACTATGGATTTCAATACCTTGATGATTATTTCAAAAACCTTTGAGCTAAATATTGCCGAACAAAGTGAAGCCACTAAGGGAAAGAATATAGCCTTGAAAATTCAGTCCTCAGGTCTTCAAAAAGATGAGGATGAAGAGGTTTTTGAGGAATTGGATGAAAATGCTAATGTTGCTTTACTTGCTAAGAAATATAACTCTATGGTTAGAAAATTTAACAAAGAAAATGTGCAGGTAAAAGCAAAGGAGCAACAAGCTAAGGTGTATGATTCGATGCCAAAGAGGTCATTTTCATCTTCTTAGAAGGGTAACCCAATGAGAAGAGCATCTTCTGCCCAGTCAAGGTCCGATTCCAAGTACATTGATTCAATTCAATGGCATGCTTGTTCTGGATGGGGTCACTATGCAAATGAGTGTGCAAATACTCTAAGGAAGATGGGAAAGAACTTGTGGGTGTCTCTCAGTGATAATGAAGATGAGGGACCAACCCAAGTTGAAGAACCAGACTTGACAGCAATGTTGGTCACTATATGTGACTCGAATACTGGAAGTGCTATCACTAGTGTTACCCAATATTTGGTAACACCTGAGACCACACTCAGCAGGTATAACAACTTCAATTTTTCTAATGCTGTTTGTTTCATGGGTTCAACTGACCTTGATACATGAAATTCACAAGAGAATGAGCTGAGTAAGGATGAGCTCATAGAAGGGTTGAAGAATCTCTATGAAGAACTTATTATTGAATGGAACAAGGAGAACAAGAAGGTGACCTTCTTATCCAAAGAAAATCATGAGCTGAAAGAAAGCTTGACTAAGCTAGAGGTCCAATTTACCAAGAAGGATGCTATGTTGGATAAAGTCAAGGCCAAGTTGTCTCTTGCCGAGACCACCTTTAAGAAACTCAACACATGATCTTCCAAGTTGGATGAGATCCTTAATTTGAGTAAACCTCTCAAGGCAGGTATTGGTTTTCAAGAATATTTAGATAAAATTGCTTCTACTTTGATCATTGATGAAAGTAAAACGTGTTTTGTAAAAGAACGTATTTCTGATGAAAATACTTTCATAACTGATTCTTCTAACAAAGCTAAAGTGTGTAAATACTGTCACACTACTGGACATTTTAAAAATAAGTGTCAATCTCTTTTAAAGAAACAATCCAGTTCTACAGTGTTACCAGAAGTGTTGTCCACTACTTCAGATATCACTTCAGATAACATTGTCTGTGTCAGAAAGCCAAAAGTTCAAAGAAGAAAACATGGAAACCCAAATCTAATCTAAGATGTGATGTAGTTTATACTTCTTTGAAAATAAATGTAGAGGGTTCATGGTATTTTGACAGTGGATGTTCACGTCATATGACGGGAACAAAGTCGTTTTTAACTAACTATGGATCAATACATGGGGGTAGTGTTACTTATGGTGGTGGTAGTAAGAGTACAATCATTAGGAAAGGGACACTTAATGTGTCTGTTTTCCCAACCTTAAAAAATGTCTTACATTTTGATGGTCTAGTTGCTAACTTGATTAGTATTAGTCAACTTTGTGATGATAATTAGAGGTGAAATTCAACAAAAGTACTTGTGAGGTCTTTGATGTTTTTAACATTTGTGTAATGTCTGGAATTAGATCTAGTGACAATTGTTATCTTGTTGAAGATAAAAAGGTGTGCCATTCGGCTAAGATTGATGTTACCCCTTTATGGCATCAAAAATTGAGGCGTATTCATTTTCTTCATATAGAGAAAATTCTTAAGCTAGATGCTGTGAAAGGAGTTCCTAAGTTGGAATTCAAAGAGAAAGTGATTTGTGAAGATTGTCTTAAAGGCAAACAAACTCGTGTTACCCACAATGCTATCGAATACAATGAGTAACACTTTGGAACAACACATTGTTTTCAATTTTTTCACTTGGATTTGATGGGTCCAGTTGAGGTAGAGAGTTTTGGAGGTAAGAGATATACTTATGTCATTATTGATGATTTTTCCAGGTTTACTTGGGCTTATTTTTTAGAGATAAATCGAAACCTTTGAAAAATTTAAAATCTTGCACTCTAAGATCAAAAAATTATTTTATGCTTCTATTTTCCGTATTTGGTCTGATTATGGAAATGAGTTTGACAATATCTCTTTCTCCACTTTTTGTGAAAGAAAAGGAATTCATCATGAATTTTTAGCACCTAAAGCACCCCAACAAAATGGGATTGCTGAAAGGAAAAAATCGAACACTACTTGAAATGACTCGAGTAATGTTTTTTTCTAAAAGAATCCCAAAAATATTTTGGGTAGAGGCACTAAGTACAGCCTATCACACCGTCAATAGAGTCTTAGAACCGGAACCACAATGACACCCTATGAAATTTTGAATGGTAGGAAACCTAAGGTCCACTATTTTCATGTTTTTGGGTGTGTGTGCTTTATATTAAATGACCAGGATAATTTAGAAAAACTTGATTCTAAAAGTGATAGGGCTATTTTTCTTGGATATGCACAAAATAGTCGTGCATATAGGGTTTATAATCTGAGATTAAAAACCATCCAAGAATCTGTAAACATTGTTTTTGATGATCCTTCAAGCATTGCAGGTGAAAGTGTTCAAGAATCACCTCTAGAAATGTTAGACGAGGCTCAAGTGGAAAGCCAAGTATGTGATAACACTGATGTTAACACAAATGCTAACACAGATGTTAACACAGATGTTGATGAAAGTGCTATTAGTGATGAGATAGCACCTCTGGTAACACCTGATTCCAGAATAGTGAATGAGGGAGAGAATGCTGACGATGCTCATGAGGAAATGAGAAGGGATCCGCCTGCTAGAGTTAGAATGAATCACCCTACCTCACAGGTAATAGGAGAAGTGAATGATGGCATTCAAACATGACACAAGGAGCAAATTAACTACCGAGATATGCCAAGGTATGTGTGCATGTCCACCACATACGCAAAGGTAAAACACTCGTGTTATGTTTCTTCCCTAGAACCTAAGAATGTAGTTGAAGCTTTGAAAGATAATTATTGGATTTAAGCCATGAAAGAGGAATTTGAACTATTTACCCGAAATAACGTTTGTTTTTTAGTACCACGCCCCCTTAATACTAATATTATTGGGACAAAATGGATTTTTAAAAATAAAATAGATGAAAAGGGTAATATGGTTAGTAACAAGGCTCGTCTTGTGGCTCAAGGATATACACGAGTAGAAGGTGTTGATTATGATGAGACCTTCGCACCTGTGGCTAGACTTGAATCCATAAGACTTATCTTAGCCATAGCTTGTTATCTTAAGATCACTTTGTATCAAATGGATGTTAAAGCAACATTTTTAAAGGGATATTTGGATGAAGAAATCTTTGTTGAACAACCAAAGGGTTTCGAAGATCCATTTCAACCACATTATATTTATAGACTTGATAAAGCTCTTTATGGGTTAAAACAAGCTCCACGAGCATGGTATGATCGTTTAACTAGTTTTCTTCTTGAATATAGATTTATTAGAGGTGAAGAAGATATAACTCTGTTTATACCTAGACATGGTAAAGAACTTGTTATTGCTCAAATCTATGCTGATGCCATAGTTTATGGATCAACATCTCAAACACGTTTAAAAGATTTTTGTAGAGGCCATGAATTCAACATTTGAAATGAGCATGATAGGTGAACTAAATTTCTTCTTAGGCTTGCAGGTGAAACAAACAAGTGAAGGAATATTCATATCACAAAGCAAGTATGCAAGGAATTTGGTGAAGAAGTTCAGGTTGGAGGGGTCAAAAAGTTCTAAAGTATCTATGAGTTCAACTCTCAAGCTTGGAAAGGACCAAGTAGGAGAGGATGTTGATCCAACTCTGTATCGTTCCATGATAGGTATCCTTCTTTACCTTACCTCCAAACGCCCGATTTAATGTTTAGCGTTTGTGTGTGCGCACGTTACCAAGCCAATCCTAAAGACTCTCACCTTAATTTTGTTAAAAAGATAATAAAATATGTATCTGAAACGTGTGAATTTGGTGTGTGGTATAGTAAAGATACTATTACTAATTTAGTAGGCTTTAGTAACTCGGATTGGGCGGGAGATATGGATGATCGTAAAATTACTAGTGGGGGGTATTTTTACTTAGGTAACAATCTAGTCTCATGGTATAGTCGTAAGCAAAACTGCATCTCACTCTCAACTGCTGAATCAGCTGGGAATTGTTGTTCACAACTTATTTGGTTAAAACATATGTTAGATAATTATGGTCTAGAAAGTAATATGTAAACCATGTATTGTGATAACCTAAGTGTCATTAATATTTCTAAAAACCCAGTTCAACACTCTCGCTCCAAACATATAGACACCCGTCACCATTTCCTTAGGGACTTAGTTGAAAAATGTTTGATAAATATAGATCATATTGATACAAAGCGTCAACTTGCTGACATATTCACTAAGGCCCTTGACCATGATAGATTTTCAGATTTGAAAAGCTCTATTGGTCTTTGTATTTTTTAGAAAATCTCTGGTTCATGGTGCTACCCCAAGTGTTGTCAACACTTTTGGTAACACTGTGATACTGAAAAAAAATATTCTTTAGTTTGTTAAAACCCTGATGGGGGCACATGCCGACCTTTTGTTCTAGTAGGTTAAGACTTATGTTAACATGTTTTGTTAAAATACCCTTCAATCTCAAAAGTGACAAAGTCACTAATCTTTTTGTTAAAAGGCAAAAAGCACCTCTATTATTCCTTTAGTAACTTGAGGCACGACGTTCACTACGACGATGTTCTCTTGCCAAATGGGAATAATATCTAGTGAGTTTGAACTGTGTATTAGGAACATGGAGTTTGTTGCTACAGTGTATCCTACTTGAAAGGTTCACGTCACTAAAGTTTTTTACTTCAAAAGAACTCGGGGCACGGAGCTCGTTACTACGATGCTTCCTTGTTTATGAAGTAATAAAAACTTAAGGGCATTAGGATTCCTAAGGTGCTTAAAAATGAAGCTTGCTATGTCTCAAGTACTTGAAAATGAGGATTGTTATGCCTCAAGTGCTTGAAAATAAGACTTGTTATGCCTCAAGTGCTTGAAAATGAAAAAAATAAATTCAAAGGGTTATTTTGATGCATGTGTTAACTTTAGTATTACCATTATTGCTAGTAATACATTTGTATGTGCCATATTATTTTTATTCTTTTATTTTCGAATTTTGTTAATTAATATTTGAAAATTCGAAATTTTATTAAGTTTTTGAATTTCAAAAAGTTTCTAACTAATTCTTTTTGCCTTGATAAATCAGAGTAGGTAATTTATATCCTAAAAATTTGGATAATAGATCCAATTTGAAATTCAAGGAGATATTTACCTAACCCAAATTTATCTCTTTTTCTTATATTTAAATATATATATATAAAAATAAATAAAATAAAATTATAGAGTAACAGCCAAATTTGGATTAATTAGGGTAAGAGTGTATTTAATGTAGGAGTCCTTAGCTAGAAAATAGGGAGTCAGGTACCAATTAGAGTTCTTCCTTTGATCAACCCCCTAATTTGGATAATCTTTCCTATTTAATCTCTCTCATTCACGCTTCTTTCTCTCTCTTTTCCCCAATCTTTCAAAAACCTTATTCTCCAACCACTTCTTCTTCTTCAAACCACAACAATGTCGTCTCCTTCCAAAATTACCCAAGAATCATCTCCAATGGAGATTTCGCCTGGTGTTACCTCTCGTGTTACCTCGCCCATGGAAGTATCTCCTAGGGTAACACCTGTAACCTCACCAAGCCTTGCCATTATTTTTGCCAGGCCGTTTTCATTTCCGATGGCCTCTATAGCTCCGGCCGTGGCTTCTCCTCAACCTGTTGTTCAAGCCGCCAATGAGAAGAAAAATAAAAGAAAATCACCAATGCCATCTCAAGGACCACCAAAGAAAGCTCAAACAGACTTAGGGAAGTGATAAGTGACTTTTATATAGTCATTTATAGCATTTTATCTTAGTATTTACTTAGTTTTTATTCCAATTTTAGCCTAAAAATAGTGTAATTTAGCTTCTTTTACCATTATCTTCGATTTTACACTTGTTGGTATAGTCTTAGTATATTTTACAGGTTTAAAGTCAAAATATTGGACAAATGAGGCTTTGAAAACATTAAGGGATCAAAGGCAAGGAAAGACAACTTCAAAATCCTCATTCAAGCCAAAAAGCCACTGGAGCGGCCGTGCACTTAAAATGGAGCGGCCGTGCAAAACCTTCTGTCAAGCCAAAATTGCCAAAGTTCATTAGAGTGGCCGTGTCTTATATTCTGGAGTGGCCGTGCAAGCTGGAGTGGCCGTGTCTTATATTCTGGAGTGGCCGCTCCACCTGCTGTTGCTTTGAAAAGGCACCTTTTCATTTGAAGCTCTTTGAAGGGATCCAACCCTTCACTCAAATGCTTATATAAGACACCTTTGTAATCAGTATTGGGCATCCAAAATACATCCATATATATCCAAAAATGATCAAAAATACATCCTTAGATGGATCAAATAACATCTAGATAGATATCAAAATACTCTAGCAATATTTATACACAATTCTTGAAGATGTATCAATGATTCGTGACAAGTCCTTGTGTACTCTTGAAGATTGTGAATGCAATACAAAGATTATTTTCCAGCCATTGTCTCTCTTTTATTATAAATAAGTATCTCTTCCCTTATCTCTATTTCTTTACTTACTTCTTATTAATATTTCAATGGTGTGAGTAATCCTCAATTTCTCGGAGTTGGAAACTCAATTATTTATATTCATGCTTCTCTTACATGTCATTTCAATTCTCTTCTTATTAGTCTTAATGCTTGCAATTAGAGAGACGTCCTTAGTTGTTTAACCTCAATTAATCGAGAGAAGGACCTATCGGAGAATCTCGATTAGCGGAACTCTAAGAATGGAACTAGGTCAATAAATCACGGAAAGTAATTTAAAGACCTAGGGATGATCCTTTAGTGGAAAATACGTGAGATTGATAGACTTAATGGATTTTGATTTATACGGTACCCTCGAGAGGTGAGTCGGATTTCCCACGTGACAAACGGGATTACACTAAGCCGGACCCTCGAGAGAAAGGCCGATAAGTTTTAAAATACATGTGCTAGTTAGCACAGCTTAGCGTATCATCCTTGAACTTGGCACTTTTATCTTAAAACAATTTCTTTATATTATTCTTAAATTGCCTAAAAATATAAAGACGTTCATATTTGTGGAACCCCAGTTAATTGAGAGAAGGACCTAGCGGAGAATCTCGATTAACGGAACCATATGAAAAAGCTAGTCCATTGATCACGAGAGTAGTTCAACGGCCTAGGGGTGTTCTTTGAATGGAAAGTACGTTGACTTTTGATCTTAATGGATTCTTTCTAATTGTGGTCAGCTAGAGTTAAGCCGGAATGCCCGTTTGTGACAGGGCGGGAGCACCATAAACGGAAATCTCAAACAGTTAGGACATAATTAGTGAAGAATACAACGCTACTGTCCTAACCAGAAGTAGTTTAAGTCTAATGTACCATCCTTGTCATTTTGATAAAAGCCTTTATCTAAAGCATACTTATTTGTTTTCAATCCCGAGAATACTATCATTATATGTTAGAGTAGTTTCTGTATCTTTCTAGTATTTTCTCAACAAATTCTTATCTCCCCCAATCATTTTATCTATATATTTATATAAAGACAAATATCATCCCAAAGTAAATCCTGTCTCTGTGGGATCCGGCCGTGGCTTCTCCTCAACCTGTTGTTCAAGCCGCCAAAGAGAAGAAAAATAAAAGAAAATCACCAATGCCATCTCAAGGACCACCAAAGAAAGCTCAAACAGACTTAGGGAAGACTACAATAAAGGGAAGTCAAACACCTCCTCCAATCCCATCGACGTCTCTGAAGATTCACTTAGCCTGTCATTGGCTCATGTCTCAGATGAAGATTATAAAGAAGATAAGGAACCTTCAGAGGATAGCCTAGAAAAATGGCTTGAAGAAGAAGGTGAAACCCTAGTTGCTGCCCATGTGAAGCTCTTAAGAAAGAAGGGAAACCATGGAGCTGGTGAAAGTGTTACCCAACCTCAGGTAACACCCATGGTAACACCTACCCCTGCTCAGGTTAATATTCCATCTCATGAGGTACCTACACATTCCCCTCGACATTATGCTTCTCCTAGTGATGATTTTTTTGTGAATACTGATAATGACAATGATGAAGCCTTTCCAAAGCCTCATTTGACCCTAGAATTTCATAGGGAAGTAAATATGTCTTATTGGTTAACTCACAATAAAAAGCCTCTGTTGGAAAAGAAGAACATAGATGTTAAGGATTTAAAGTTGAATGGTGTTTATGAGTTCCTCTCTTATAGGAATTTTTTGGTCCCTAATACCCATGCTTGTCCGTTTATTGAAAGTGTTATTAGAAATTTTTATGCCAACCTAAACATTAATCATGATAATGAGGGCTCTCCTCGATTTGGAAAGGTGTTTGTTAGAGGAAGAGTTTATGTGTTTACTCCTGCCATGATCAACAAAGCCTTAGATTTGCCAAACTTGGATGATGAGAGTTTGTGTGCTAATAGGAATGTAATGGCAAAATTTCTTACAAACAACAAGGTTAGTAAGTGGCCAGTTGACCCCAAGGTGAAATTTTCTGCGTCTAGGCTTAGATCTCTCTATTCCGTGTTGCACAAGTTTTGCATATTTAATTGGCTCCCTACTAAAAATGAGAAATATCTTACCATGAAATAAGCGAGAGTGTTATACAAGCTAGGCAAAAGGCAAATGATTAATTTTGGGAGATTAGTGTTTAAACATTTAGCTTCTTGGCCACAGAAGAAAGACCCTTCCTACTTTCCTTATCCTTCTCTCATTTTTAGTGTCATCAAATACCAATCCCTTTTCGTTGAAGCCTCAGATGTGTTCTCTTCTGGCCAGAATTTTATACTATTGACTATCAACTGAAAAGGGGAAACATGTATTGTGATCTTCCTTGGGTACAACCTCAAATAGCTAGTGGATTAGGCTATTGTAAGTACCCAAATCTGGCTCATGCCTTCCGGTTAATTTTCCCGACATTTCGGTAAATTTTCCGGTAATTCCCCGGACCTTCCTAGTGTTCCGGAAATGTCCTGGAACAGTCCAAATCTAAATTAGGGCTGTAAGGAGCCTTCCTAATTAAGAAAACACGTTTTTCTTAATTAGGGGGAAGCTTCTAGAATGATGCCACCTTGCATGGTTCTAGAATGCTGAGTCACAATGGATAAGACCGCACGGCCTCATTTGCAAAGAGCTCGCAGCTCGCACGGCTTCATTAGCCTTATCCAGATCGCCTATAAATAGAGCCCTCCTCTACCCATTTCAAAACACACAAGATATGAGAAAAATACTCAATCCACTCTGAAAGACGTGAAGAAACTGCTGGGAATTCAAGAAGAAGAAGAAGGAAGGCCAAGAAGCTTCATCCCTCCTCCTTGAAGACCAAAGATCGACCTCTCCTCCTAGCTCCGTCCCGAGAAGCAAAGGAAGTCATTGGTAACCTCGCACGCCCTATCCTTGCATCCTAATTGCTTTATAAATTGCTCATTGCATTGTCTTTATATTGCTTGGGACTTGGTAGCTTAAAGATCACATCTTTATCATCCCCTTCCCCCTTTGCATGCATTAAGACCTCATTTGTCATAAAAATGTAGTCTTTTTTCATAAAGGTGCATCCTTTGCACTTAAAATCCCTATTTTCCAATAAAAATGTTATCTTTATGCATCATTTGCATATAAAGATCAAATCTTTTTCAATAAAAATGCATCCTTTGCATCAAAACCCCCTTTTCAATGCATCATTTGCATAAAAATCAAATCTTTATGCATCATTTGCATAAAGATCATTTCTTTCAATCAAAAAACATCATTTGCAACCTAAAAATGTCATCTTTTCATTAAAGATTCATTTTTTTCATCATGCATTTCCCCTTTCCCCAACCTTGGAACGGACCGGTGTAAAAGTTCTCATCTTTGCATCGTTCCTTCCATTAAAGGTTCATGATTTTTTTTAGGAAAAGGATAACCTTGAACCCTATATCTCCGATTATCGCTTAAGAATGAGTATGAAGCCTCTATACGAGCTCGACCGTCTTAAAGCGTAGGATTGATGGGCTAAGGACATTCCTTCCTAAGAACCTCATCTTTGACCCAAAAGAGAGTCATTCTCTCGATCACGCAAGTCCCGAGGGTCCCGAGGTTTAAAATGCGATGATCATAAGTCATAAGATGAGGACGGGATCATAATCCCAAATACATAAATTCCAAGGAATCCCGAGCGACAACCAACAAATGGTTTGTACGTCCGGAAGACAACTTGGGACATTCCCCCCCCCTTTATTTTCAAACACATGCACACAAAGAAAGCACGCAAGCAAACACGATTAATGAAATCTAGGGAGACTTGCTCCGGCAAGGCACTTTGGGTGAACGCCAAACGTTCTTCCCAAGGGGTAACTTAACCTCCGAACCCATAAAACCTTTTTTTCAAAGTTTTGAGGTAATCAAAATGGCGTGGCGACTCCGTTTTTCAAATAAACCGGATGTCTTCAAACTCGCGTGAATCCAACAAAAATTTTGGGCGCACATTCACAGTTTGGCGACTCCGCTGGGGATCATCCCAAAGGAGAAAAGCTTTATTTTCAAAACAAAAGTCGATACTTGGTATATAGGTGGACCCCACTTACCCTTCCTGTATCGCTCCCTAACCCGGGGCTTGGGATAACAAGGTGGTTTAACAATCCCACGTACCAGTATCCCCTTTTCGAAAAAAATAATTCTGAAAAAAAAAATACAAAAAGCTTTTCCCTTTGAGCGGGTTAGACTCCCATCGCCGATTTCATTAATCGTGCTTGCTTTCTTTTACCATGCATTGCATCATTTGCATCTTGGAATCTGTGCATACTTTGAACGGGAAACAACCCGAGAAAAAAAAGCAAAAGGAGTGGAACCTGGAAAATTGATCCATGCAGTCGTACGGCTAATCCTCATGGATTCTCGACCATACGACCTCGTGGCAATTCCACCGGAAAAATCATGGTTAATCTGGCAGTCTAGCGGCTTGGGGCTATTCAGCTCCATGACCGACCAGGGCTCCCGGAAAAAATTTACGTGCTTACGTGTTGCATTTTCCCCGTCCCGAAAATCATTCCTTTAAAACACATTTATGAAAATCTCTGTTTTAACTCAAAAAGGAACAATTTTAGGAGACCGCACACTACGCGCACCTGATATATCCTGTACACTTTTGCACGCACGTCCCTCAAACCCGAGGGTGGTTCCAGCTGCAGTCACGGACAGCCTTACGATGCTCCCGGGCGCGCACGGAATCATCCCAACCTCCCCATGGCGGCCGGTGTCGACCAATGCACGGTCAGGTGTCACACGTTTCAAAAATCCGTGACTTTTGGTTGGTTTTTGGTCTAGTCCGTGTCATATAGCCCAGTTGCATACCCACGTAAAGGTCAAGCCTTAGCTCATAACGGAAGCCAAGATTTTCGCTCAAGCGAAATTCTGCCGAAATTCCGACAAGGAAAAATCGGTGGGATCTTGACTCCGACATTGACTATTGACCTTGACCCGCACGGAATGCGTAAAAGTCAAGACCAAGTCTTTGCCAAAATAAAAGATCTTTCGCTCAGCGAAGCTCGCCAAAATTCCGACAAGGAAAAATTGGCAAGATCTTGACCGGCATTGACTTCGATTTCGACTCACGCACTGCGTATGCAACGAAGTTCAATGTGACACTGTGTCATCCGGCTTTTGCCGCCCGACCCATGCCTATTATATTCTCGGACATTACCGAAAGTCAAAAACCGTCATTCGCTCAAGCGAAACTCTGTCAAAGATCCGTCAAGCGCGTAGAGACGAGACTTTCCCGTATTGCCTTGACTATAATCCGCATCGCTCGTGCGTTAAAGGTCCTATGACCCGCTAGGCCCGATAGGAGCGTTCTTTACTCTCGGTCGGTGGGATTCGCGTGCCCTATAGGACCCTCGCCCGGGCCGTCCACCCCGGGAGGTCGAAATACGGTGGAATACGAGGGCTTATAGACGTAGTGACGGAACCCACCGATCCAGGATCTAGAGTAGTTGTGAAAAAGAAGGGCGTAACCCCTTTTCCAACCAAATAGATATTAATAAAAGACACTGTTTTAAGTAAACTTGAAGATTCTAATTTGCATATTGCCCGAGCCTTCACCCTAAACACCTACCCCGAGTCTAAACCTTTCCTATCCCTTTCCCGCAATGATAAAGAAGTGGGTGAGAACACCGGTCGCCGACTTGTTAGCTCGTAATCCTCGGACAGCCGCGAGAATCCTCGGTTTTGTCGGCTTGTCGGTATGGCCAACATGGTAATCCACAACGGTAATAACCAAGCAATTGGAGGGGCTATCCCGGTTCAACCCAAGCCTCACATCTCGGTATGATGTATGTGATTGCGAAGACCGCCTCGAGTATGAGTATCAAGAATGGATCAACGAGGACGCTCCTTCAAGGAAGAAGAAGAAGAGAAAGTCCACACGCGAAGCTTAAGGAAAGATATGAAGTCGGGGACAAGAGCATAGGAACTTTAGGAGAGCCTTCAGCAAGTTCGACTACTATGTCGGTTATGCCAAGGAACCCGCCAAGGAACCCGTCACCCCAAGCACAGTCCGGCTGATACCCCGTGTACGGTGATCCTCTTGAAGCGTAAAGTGCTGAATTTGTGGCCATCGTAAAGTTCAATGAGAAGCTAGCACCTAGAAGCGAACACGTAAAGCCTATTGAATACGTAGCAGCCAAGGAAGAATTAAGACCCCTTCGAAGAAGACTTCATCAAGCATTATCCAGCCAACCCTTCTATTGGCTATACCGACAAGGTCGTGGTGTCCAAGATCGGTAAGAGAAAATGAGTTATCGGCGGTGCATTGATAAGATGAGCCGGACCCTTCGGTCAATGAGTCCAGTCGCTACGGAAGAGCTAGGCGAAAGATTGCAACAAGTTACTTTAGTTCCCTCACCATCTTTCCACAGTCTTAGGCACTGTTAATGATTTCGGCAAGCTTTTGATCGGTTCGAAGTCTCCAACTTTACGAAGAACGCGACAAGACTCAAGCTACTCCCCAGGGCAACAAAGCAAGAAGGAGTGAGATCCCGGTCCAACCCTTGACAAGTCCCCTCGAGTCAATAAGTAGTGTAGGGTCCGAGTCGGTGTTGTCTATTCGGTTGAGTCGGGAATCTTCGAATTCCGAGTCCTCGAGTCATCCGAAGGCCTCACGCCCGAGGATTATGAAAATGTAATCGATGTCATCTTTCCCCTTATCTTGAATGAAATGACAAATCTTTACGATTATCCTCTTATTGCCAACTTAACAAATGATAAATTAACTCAAAACTTAACAACGGTTAATAATGAATCATTTGAACAAGATGCAAACACACTAAATGAACAATACATTAAAGAAATCTTTAAGCGGGTTTCGAAAAGAGGAAAACCGGGCCCAGTGCCGAGGAGGTTTTGATAAGTGTGAACTTGGGTACTATTGAGGAACCTAAAGAGACACAGATTGGAAGCTTCTTCCGGGGGTTGAAAGGGACAGATTGATTGAAAGTTTGCTTTCCGAGAGAATACGTCGACGTGTTTGCATGGTCATACAAAGATATGCGGGGCTAGGCAGGTTCGATAGTAGAGCACGAGAATCCCTCTAGCACCGGATGCTAAGCCGATAAAGCAAAAGCGAGAAAGATCAAGCCGGAATGGTCCCTACGGGTCAAAGAAGAAATTGAGAAGCTACTGCGGGTAGGATTCATCGAGTCATTGAATACCCGACATGGTTGTCCAACATCGTGGCCGTAACCAAGGCGATGGGAAGGTGCTTGACTGCTTGTGTGGATTTCCAGAGATACGAACAAGGCCGGCCCAGACGACTACCCTACGCAAACATAGACATCTGGTGGATTCCACTTTGCCAACTACGAAGTCAAGTCCTTCGTTGATGGTTTTGCGAGCTACAACCGGATCAAGATGGCCGAAGAAGACCAAGAAAAGACGGCCTTCACCACACCGTGGGAACCTCTTGTTATACGGTAATGCCATTCGGGCTCAAGAATGCGGGGCTACTTACGAAAGGGCGGCGGCCGCGCTTTTTCATGACATGATCCACAAGGAGATTGAGGTCTACGTAGACGACATGATAATCCACTCCAAAGGAGAAGGTGGGCGACACTTTGTTGACCTATGAAAATTCTTTGAGAGGTGAGACAAAGCATTCCATGAGACTAAACCACACCAAATGCACCTTCGGAGTGACAAGGAAAAGTGCTCGGGAACATGGTCACGGAGCGAGGTATAGAAGTTGACCCCAGAAAGATCAAGCCATCATGGATATGAGGCCACCTCAAACCCAGGACGAAGTCAAGAGCTTCATGGGTAAATTGCGGTACATCGGTAGTTTTGTCAATCGGTTGACCACTATGTGCGAGCCCATCTTCAAGCTCATGAAGAAGAATGTGGACACGAGAATGGACCGAAGAATGCCAAGACGCCTTTGACCGAGATCAAGGCATACTTAGTGCATCCCCGTACTATGCCCCCAGCATAGACGAAGCCTCTTACGCTCTATCTCCTCCTGGAACGGCGGTTGGGGCTATGCTTGCTCAAGAGAAGAAAGAATCTCGGGTAGAGAATGCCATTTACTTTGTCATTGGGAAGCTACGGGAGTGAGCTCAATTATTCGGCGTGTGAAAAGACACTGTGCGGGGGCCAGTGCAGGTAGTCGGCAAGTTGAAGCATTATATGCAAGCCCGCCTGTGAACTTGGTCTCGAAAATGGACCCCATCAAGTACATCTTTGACAAGCCTTCCCTATCGATGCGTCTAGCAAAGTGGTCCTTCTTCTTGGCGAGAATACGACATCAACTATGTGACCGAGAAAGGCCATCGAGGTCAAGCATTGTCGGATCACCTAGCGAACTTCCCCGGTAATGAAGACGGAGGGCACGAACCCCAATTTCCGAGATGAAGGGATCTTTGCGGTTGAGCACGAAAATAGATGGCGGTTGTTCTTTGACGGAGCCGCTAACAAAAGAGGAAATGGTGTAGGAATGCTCTTGGTCGATCCGAAAGATGAGCATACCCCATAGCCCTCAAGTTGAACTTTCTGCCACGAACAATGCCGCCGAGTATGAAGCACTGCATTCTTGGTTTGGAGGCCGCCTTAGAAAGAAATGTCAAGGAGCTCGAAGTTTACGGAGACTCGGCCACGATCATCAACCAAGTCTCCAACAAGTGGAAGGCGTAGACCTGTCTGCAACGGTATCATGCCCGTATGGAGGAGTTATTTGGACGATTCAGAAGTGACTTTCCACTACTTGCCGAGGGAAAAGAAACGGTTCGCGAGATGCTCTAGCTACTCTAGCCTCCTTGGTAGAGATCCCCGAGGAAAAGCCATAAAGCCCTTGAGTGGGTAGAAGAGAAGCCCCGGCTTTACGTTGTGAAGTGGACACGGGACCCGAGCCTATAAAGGAACCTTGGTACAATCAGTTACCAATTCCTCAAAGACGGAGAGTCGGCTTTCGGAGACGAAGAAGGTAGACCAAAAGAAGGAGTCGAGCCAAAAGCTTGCAAGCCACGAAAAGGTTGGCTTCTCGATACGTCATTCTAGGAGGCAACCTATACAAGAAGCGGTATCAAGGACCACTCCTCTTATGTGTCACTCAAGAAAGAGCCGAGAGAGTTGATGGCCAAAGTCCATGATGGTCCCTGCGGTCCTCGCATGAATGCTGAGCCACGATGCAAGTGATCCTCGAGAATGGGTTACTCTTGGATCTCCATGGAAAGCAGGTGCGTTCGGCACGTCCGAACTGCGACAAATGCCGGCGGTTTGCCAACCTCAACCATCTCCCACCTCATGACTGTCTTGCGCATGACGACTCCTTGGCCGTTTGCAACTTGGGGCATTGACGTGATAGGGAAAATATCCCCGGCCCGAGGGAAGCAATGGGCACGAGTTCGTGTTGGTGGCCATTGACTACTTCACCAAGTGGGTAGAGGCCAAGTCCTACAAGGTCCTCACTTCTAGAAAAGTGGCCCGGTTCATCAAAGAAAACATAATGTGCGAGATATGGGGTGCCCAGCGAGATCATTTCGATAATGGGTCACACTTGAAGGAGAGGCTGCGATAGGCTAGTCGGGATTCGGAGTTACTCGCCACAAGTCGTCCCCGTCTGCACCTCGAGACCAATGGAGTACATGGAAGCCGCTAATAAGACACTCGAGCGGATCATCAGGAAGATGGCCACCCGTGGTCGTGATTGGCCCGAAAAGCTGCACCTAGCACTCTGGGGCTACTGAACGTCTGTCGAACGGCCACGGGAGAAACTCCTTTTGCCCTAACTTACGGGATGGAAGCGGTGTTACCGGTGGAGTTGGAAATCCCGTCATTAAGGGTCCTCCTGGAAAGCTTGATGTCAATGAAGTGGAATGGTTGCGCGGCGGCATTTGATGAATTAGCCACCTTGACGAGAGAAGGCTAAAAGCCATGGAACACATCCGAGCCTACCGAGGCGAATGGTCGAGCGTTTGATAAAAAGGTCAAGGCCGGAGACATCAAAGAGGGCGACTTGGTGCTGAAAGTAAAGCCCCCTACCGAGACAACCCCCAGGAAAATAGGAACCCGTCTGGATCGGCCCTTATGTGGTGCGAGAAAATGCATCGGGAGGAGCAATGAAGCTTGCGAGACTTGGATGGCAATCCCTTTGTCCACCCGGTCAACGGTGATAAACTCCGAAGATACTATGTACGATAAAATAAAAAAAATATAAAAAAAAGAAAAAGTGCAAAAGAGTAATGCCCGGCTAAGTGAAGACCCCAAAAAGGGCGGTCTAGGCAAAGAGAGGCAGTGCACATATAAAAAAAAAAAAGAAAGAAAAAAAATCTAAGTGCAAAAAGAGTAATGCCCAGCTAGGCTGAAAACCCCAAAAAGGGCGGTCTAGGCAAAAGACAGGGCTGCACATGAAAAAAAATTTAGTTCACCAGAATGAACTACGAAGACCTGAGCCCCTTAGCCTTTCTTGTAAAAGGGGAACGTAGGCAGCCATATATGGTTCGGTCTAAACAATAAAAAGGACAATCAAGCTTCCATGAAGTGCGTCCTAAATAATAAAGGGTATTTCAGTTTTCATAAAACGGGTCCCAATCAATAAAGACATTTGAATTTCCATGAAATGTGTCTTGATTAATTTTTAAAAATAATATTTCTTGTTCATTACAAGTTAAAAACTTCTTGATGAGTTCAAGCACGGTCTACCTCTTAACTCTGCTAACCTGCTAAAAAGATCTAAAATACAATAAAATGCCTAAATAAACTAATGTGTTTGCAAATGGCAATAAGAGGATCTTGAGAAAAGACTTGTCAGTCGTCATTCGGCGAGTCTTCTTCGATCTTCTTCCCTTTTCCTCGGCCTCGTCGAGTCTTCTTCCTCTTCTTCTCAATAATGTCGGTATCCCTCATCCCGACCTCTGGTATCCTCACGGGCCTCTACCAACCCCGTGTCAATGAGCGCTCTCTCTATCCAGAGCACGAGTCCGCACCTCCTCCCTCGAGCCTCGGTCGAAGGAGCGACCTCGGACAATCTCTTGTACCGAGCCTCCATATCCACGACCCAAGTCACGATTGGTTATGGCAACTCGCCTTAGCCTCGGTCTCCCTCGAGTCCTACTCGAGTCACGGTCGGCTCCCAGTAAAGCTCGACGTCTATCCTCCAAGATAGCACAGTCGCTCCCGTCTCCCTCTCGTACCGGTCCAAGTAGACGAGTGGTCAAGATGGTGCTCTTCACTGCTCCTGAAGATAGCCACAGGTGGGAAAGCGGCATGTGTCCAAGCCCTCGAGAAGAAAGAGAAGCTGGCTGGATCTCTCATATCCAATGACACCACCTCCATGGTCCGGATGTCCTCCCAATCACTCAATGGCTCCTGTAAAGCCCCAAACCTGCTGGATACCAAGCGGGGTATGTAGAAGGATGACCGGCGAGAATCACGGAACCCTCACGGCATAAGACTCTGAAATATCCTCACAGATACGCAACCTCCAATGTGGTATCCACCAACGGATGTCCGAAGTGGATAGCCTAGCCATCATCGACTCCCGGCTACCTGTTCTGTTGCCTAGGTGCACCTCTCCGAGAAATCACCCAGAGGGCACCGAGTCGGCAAAGCCCCAGCAAAGCCCCGAGCCTCTCCTGCGGCCACAAAGTCAACATAGCCAGGACTCCCGGACCTCATGAAACGGTCTCCCGAGCCATCCTGTCAATCCCATGAAATGTCTCTCCCAAAACCGGCGGGACAATATCCTTCCCGACCCTGAGTCTCGACCATGTCCAAGAGACCACTATGTGAGTCCCCACTGACTCGGCGGTGAACAAAATAGAGAATACGCAGAGAATGAAAGCATCCATAGCCACCTGTGGTCGCAGCCATATCACGGAGACCCAAACACCGGGATATCGTAAAGGTCAATCCTATCAGGGGCTACCATCATCCTCTCGGCCTCTCCCGAAAGGAATCTGCGAGAAAGATGCAAGCTTTATCGTCACCGGCACGTCTCCGATCAGCGGAATAGATATAGCCTCAATCTCGGGACTCCCAATCAAGGCTCACGAAGTCTTCGTGCGTTGGGACGATTTCGTTGTAAGAGAAACGATAAACATGTCTCAGGACATCCCAGGAACTTTCTTTGCGGCTCTCAACAGATCCCAATCGGGCGGGAGATCCCTCAAATGCCATAAAGACTTGATCTTGAAGGAAGAATCAAGCAGCCCCTTGTGATTTTGGAAGTTATATCTCGCCCAAGATTGAAGACCGGATAGAAAATGGTCTCGTTTCCCCCTTTGCAATCTAACGGGATTCTCCATCGCAAAATGATCAAAGATGGTGCTTTTAGGTCCAAAATATGCTCTGGGAACAATTGGGGCAAGTCTAGAGTGAAAATGAAATGAAATGGCCAAGCCTTGCTTTTATTCAGAAAATAACCGGTTCGAGACAGGCGTAAGCCGCACGGCTACATTTGCCCTCAAGGCCATGCGCGCACGGCTACATTAGCCCTCTGCGAGAAAAAATTCTGCGACAACCAAGATTGCTGCCCAAGGGAGTTTTCACCCCACTTTTTCAACCAAAACCTGTACAAAAACATGTCCAGAAGCCATTCAAGCATTTATACACCATTATAAATCATTTTGGCCCATTTTCAGCCCCAATTCCAAGCAAAAAAGTCGCCCCAAGGCTCAGATAATATGCAAATTGAAAAAGCATGAATTAGAAAAGCAATTAAAACATAAATACAATGTTTTCGCCCCATCGGCGTCCAAATAAAACAAAAAATAAACAAAGTGTGCATAAAAATTGTAAATTGTTTGTTTTTGTTCCAAGTCTATTCTAGAGACCTCCTAGGCCTCCGATGCTTCTTCATCTTCATGTTGCTCGGCTCGTAGATGCTAGCCTCCCTCATCGAGTCCTCACAGTCGCTCACATCGATGATAGATGGACATTATCGTGCCCATACTCACCAGTGCTCCTGAATGTCGGCGTTGGGTCCCCGCCCCGAGGCATAGCACTTGGAAGAGTACTCCGAGGCCGATGAGGTAGACGCTGCCCCGACGTCGTCTCTTGCGCCCGAGCTCCTGTGCATCATTGCGCCTTCGAGCGCGAGCCGGCTTCCTCGGGGAGAGACCGGCACATGTCCTTCCAGCCCTATTACGCACGACCACCTATCGTAAGTGCGAGTTTGGAACCCGAAAAAAAAAAAGAAGAGAAAAATCTCGAAAATCTCGTAAAATAGCAAAAAGCGTAAAATAAAGCTAAAAAGGGAATAAGACCCTAAGAGTACACTTACAAAGTGCTATCGGCGGCAAGGTGTACCGGGGCTCCCTAGCATCGGGGACAGTATCCTCATCCTCCTCGGCACTCCATGGACCACATAGGACGGATGCGCGGGGAGGGATCGGCGGAGTCAAGAGGCTCATCCTCCCCATATCCCCGAGTGACCGCCGCCTTCACTAGCTTACGTGGCGTCCTCAGCGCCGCTCCACAAACACAAACAGTAGGGGTGTCCATATCAAAGTACTCCTCTGCAGCCCACGCCCGCTCGGTACCTCGCTATCTCATCCTCGGCCAATCCACGGGCTGCGGCAAGATCCGTCTTTGGAGGGTCGAAGGAGTAATGGCATCTAGTGGGGAACATGACCATCTTTGTCTCGAGAAGCGGTCCCCCAGTAGATGACATCACATGTCAGACCCCGCGAGCCACCTCCTCTCGCCTCGTCACCTCTATAGCATCTCCCAGCAAGATCTCTGGATACCGCCCCAGGGTAGAAGTCCACTCCATCGTGCCCATCCCACTGTTGATGACCGGCCTCACCATTTTGTAGTCGAAGGTAATCCGGGTCTTCCCCGTGAATTTATCTCTCGCGTCTCCTCCCAACGAACCATAGCAGGAAGATGGTAACATCACTCGCTGGTTCCAAGGGAAGAACCCGATCACCTCGCAAAACCAGCCTGCATGTTCAAAACATCAAAGGTCATTCTCTCTCTTATAAAAGTCTCAAGACGTAAAAGAGAAAAGAGAAAAGAAAGGAGACTACCTCAAGGGCAAAGAAAAGCGTCCATCGAAGCAGCCTTGTTCCGACCGTACATGTCCAACGAGAAGTATAGCTCCGCCAATCCGGCCTCTCCCCAAGAGACCGTCCCAATCCCATCAACATCCTCCCGAAGAGAGTCGAGGAGGCAGAGTCATAGCTATCGTCCCGAATTAGCAAAGATAGTGACCAGATAGCATCAACCATATGAATGCTCTAGCCGAGCTCAAGGGCGAGTCACATCATTAGCAAGAAAATTACGTATGGAAGTCTCGGATCGCCACCTCGACATTCCGTGTCTCCATCCCCGCCCCTTCTGGAATCAGCTCAAACCCGACCAAAGCCTGAAACTCCTCGGGCGTAATATGGTCCTCCAAGTCACGGGCCTCCCATGAACTGTAAGCCCGTAATAAGCGGTGAAATCGGCAGGAGTCACCGTCGCCTCTCCCCACTCAAGTGAAAGCTATGTGTCTTTGTCCCACCGGAACTCGAAAGGGCCTGGACCAAGCCCTTGCTCTTAGAGGTGATGTGGACACCCCTACCGATAGCCTCTACAAATGCATCCAAGCCGGTAGCCCTCACCAGCTGCTTGGGATTTGCCCCATCCTTCTCAAAATCTGGCATCCTCTGCCAAAGCTTGACCGCTATCTCCGACGGTCCTCTAGACTTGTTCTCCTGTAGACAAGCACATCAAAAGAAGCGTCAGTCCTTCATATCATTTCAAAAAGCATGCATATATTCAAAAGTGCACATATTTTCAAAAGAAAAGCGTTCATAAAAGTTTTTCTAGCATAACTTTTGCATAAAAAACGTGTCTTTCATCACTTGAAACGCGTCGTTGCTTTCCTAAAGCACAAAATCACAATTCTTCGCACATAAGCATTATTCTTTCAAAAAATGGCATGCATGAATCATTTTCATCTTCCAAAATCATGTTTTCTCATTGAAAATCAGGATTCTGACCTAGTTCTAGCACAAGGCAAGAACTCCGTCTCATATTTTGAAAAATTCTCATTCTTACTTCATTTTGCGAGAAAAAAGTGAGTCATTCTCATATTTTTTTTCATCAAATAAAATTGCACATTGCATATTCTTAGCCTCATAGGTTGTTCATGCATCTCAAAATCATTCAAAAAAAAAAAAAATCATTCAAAAATCCTAAAATTCGGGTCAAGCCCTAAAATCATTCAAAAATTCAAGCAAAATCATCGGATTTGAGCAAAATGAGAATGCTTACCCCAACTGATCGCGGGTTCGTTGATTTGTGCTCCCTTCTCCCCGGGTAAAGCTCCGATGGAGGCGTAAGGAAGTCATACTTCCTCTCCGTCCTCACGAGCTCCTTCCTCCTCCTCCTCGCGGCCGCCGAGATGTTTCTCCTCGCTTGCCTTGGTACGGGATTGCCTTCCGGATCCATTTCAAATCAAAGGGAAGCAAAAGGATTGAAGAATTTCGAAATTCTCTCTCTCTTCTCTCTCTCTCGGCTGAAGTGGGCGGCAACAAATGCCCAATGCCCGTTCGAAACCTGATTTTAAATAATCTGGAAAAAACAGGTTTCTAGCCGTACGGCTTCTTTTTCTCCATCTCATGCCGGGCGGCTTCATTCGCTCACGAGCATAAATTACAATCCCGCCCGGACCTTCCACTTGGGCATGCAATTTCCGTTATCTTTTAACCAAGATAACATCTTTTCGTAAAATATCCCTTATCTCTTTAGCAATCAAGCTTTATTCCCGCCGCTCCGTTAATTCCGTTATAACGGGATAACACTAGGTGACAACCTCCGAATTGTCAGAACTCTAGACTTGTGCTACCTCTATCCGCGAATAGTGAAGTATGCCCAAGTCATTCCGACTTGTGCTACCTCTATCCGCGAATAGTGAAGTATGCCCAAGTCATTCCAACTTGTGCTACCTCTATCCGCGAATAGTGAAGTATGCCCAAGTCATTCCAACTTGTGCTACCTCTATCCGCGAAATAGTGAAGTATGCCCAAGTCATTCCAACTTGTGCTACCTCTATCCGCGAATAGTGACGTATGCCCAAGTCATTCCAACTTGTGCTACCACTATCCGCGAATAGTGGAGTATGCCCAAGTCATTCCAACTTGTGCTACCTCTATCCCATGAGAAATAGTGAAGTATGCCCAAGTCATTCCAACTTGTGCTACCTCTATCCGCGAATAGTGACGTATGCCCAAGTCATTCCAACTTGTGCTACCTCTATCCGCGAATAGTGAAGTATGCCCAAGTCATTCCAACTTGTGCTACCTCTATCCGCGAATAGTGACGTATGCCCAAGTCATTTCAACTTGTGCTACCTCTATCCGCGAATAGTGACGTATGCCCAAGTCATTTCAATTTGTGCTACCACTATCCGCGAATAGTGACGTACGCTCAAGTTTCCCAACTTAAGTTACCTCTATCTCCGTCATAAAGAGATAGCGCCATAAGCTATAGCTTCTTCAGGTGACAGCCTCCGAATTGTCAAAATCTCAAGGATCCTAGACATCGTTCCTAACTATCTAGTGATGCTTGAACTACGATCAAGGCTTGATTCCTCCGGGATACGTAGGTAGCCTTTTATAAAAGGTCCAGCCATTCGACCACCTTGGTCACCCTGTTCCTTTGTCACTCCTCAGTGATAAAGCGCCCCCTCATAAAAATTCAAATATTCGACCACCTGGGTCACTCCTAGCATATCCCCAGTAGGATCATTTGCTTGACCTCCTAGGTCATTTTCTCAGCAAGAGACCAGTTTCTCTTCTTCCTCCCCCAGCGGATCCTAATTCCGAACTACGGCCTGGCTTGATTCCTCCGGGATACGTAGGTAGCCTTCCAAAAGGTTCAGCCACTCGACCACCTTGGTCTCCCAATCCGTCTCGGCACTCGCCAGATCGGATCCTTTTCTATCGACAACCCCACTCGCCTTGCAAGTGACGTTGCCGAGGGGCTTACGTAAGTACCCAAATCTGCTCATGCCTTCCTGTTAATTTTCCCGACATTTCGGTAAATTTTCCGGTAATTCCCCTGACCTTCCTAGTGTTTCGGAAATGTCCTGGAACAGTCAAATCTAAATTAGGCTGTAGAAGAGCCTTCTAATTAAGAAAACACGTTTTTTTAATTAGGAGGGAAGCTTCTAGAATGATGCCACCTTGCATGGTTCTAGAATGCTGAGTCACAATGGATAAGACCGCACGGCCTCATTTGCAAAGAGCCTGCAGCCGCACGGCTTCATTAGCCTTATCCAGACTGCCTATAAATAGAGCCCTCCTCTACCCATTTCAAAACACACAAGATATGAGAAAAATACTCAATCCACTCTGAAAGACGTGAAGAAACTGCTGGGAATTCAAGAAGAAGAAGAAGGAAGGCCAAGAAGCTTCATCCCTCCTCCTTGAAGACCAAAGATCGACCTCTCCTCCTAGCTCCGTCCCGAGAAGCAAAGGAAGTCATTGGTAACCTCGCACGCCCTATCCTTGCATCCTAATTGCTTTATAAATTGCTCATTGCATTGTCTTTATATTGCTTGGGACTTGGTAGCTTAAAGATCACATCTTTATCATCCCCTTCCCTTTGCATGCATTAAGACCTCATTTGTCATAAAAATGTAGTCTTTTTTCATAAAGGTGCATCCTTTGCACTTAAAATCCCTATTTTCCAATAAAAATGTTATCTTTATGCATCATTTGCATATAAAGATCAAATCTTTTTCAATAAAAATGCATCCTTTGCATCAAAACCCCCTTTTCAATGCATCATTTGCATAAAAATCAAATCTTTATGCATCATTTGCATAAAGATCATTTCTTTCAATCAAAAAACATCATTTGCAACCTAAAAATGTCATCTTTTCATTAAAGATTCATTTTTTTCATCATGCATTTCCCCTTTCCCCAACCTTGGAACGGACCGGTGTAAAAGTTCTCATCTTTGCATCGTTCCTTCCATTAAAGGTTCATGATTTTTTTTAGGAAAAGGATAACCTTGAACCCTATATCTCCGATTATCGCTTAAGAATGAGTATGAAGCCTCTATACGAGCTCGACCGTCTTAAAGCGTAGGATTGATGGGCTAAGGACATTCCTTCCTAAAGAACCTCATCTTTGACCCAAAAGAGAGTCATTCTCTCGATCACGCAAGTCCCGAGGGTCCCGAGGTTTAAAATGCGATGATCATAAGTCATAAGATGAGGACGGGATCATAATCCCAAATACATAAATTCCAAGGAATCCCGAGCGACAACCAACAAATGGTTTGTACGTCCGGAAGACAACTTGGGACATTCCCCCCCCCTTTATTTTCAAACACATGCACACAAAGAAAGCACGCAAGCAAACACGATTAATGAAATCTAGGGAGACTTGCTCCGGCAAGGCACTTTGGGTGAACGCCAAACGTTCTTCCCAAGGGGTAACTTAACCTCCGAACCCATAAAACCTTTTTTTCAAAGTTTTGAGGTAATCAAAATGGCGTGGCGACTCCGTTTTTCAAATAAACCGGATGTCTTCAAACTCGCGTGAATCCAACAAAAATTTTGGGCGCACATTCACAGCTATACTCCTTTCGCAACCTCTGCACCCAATCCAGCAGCTGCAAGTGTGCCTGAAAGTGCTGTCAACGTACACTTCCACCATGGTTAGAAAAACTAGAGCCGTCAAGTTGGGATGGTCCCGTCGGGACGTCCCGTCCCGTCATACAAATGGGACGGGATGGGACGGAATATTTTAGTCCCGTCCCGTTTTCGTCCCGTCCCGTATCGTCCCGTTCCCGTCGCGGGACAACTTATTTTTATCCCATCCCATCCCGTTTTCCCGTATTGACCCGTACAAGAATTATATGTATTGCATCAAATAGAAATATGGGGTAATTCAGTTTAGAGACTGTCAAATTACTAAGAACATCCCAAATTAAGAACTTGTGACTGATTGGTTTGCTTTTAAATAGACTCTTGCAAATGCGATGCTTTTGAATAGACTCTTAAAGGAACAGATAGAAAGACGTATGCCTTTAGCTTCCATAATCATAACACTTTCTGCTTTATTACAATTTCTGTACTCAATTTTTGTTGTGCCCAGTGAAGATGTTCGGCATTAGCCGGGCTTCCTCATTACCCAATATACTATCAGAGACTTCTACGTGAATATTTTGAGGTTGGGTTGCACATAATTTGCATGCATTTGCAATGGTGACTATAATGCTAAGATGTTGAGATCCAAATGAGTGAATAGGGTCATAAAGCTTCATTTTCCCTTCTTTTATTTGTGTGTGTTACAGGTGCAATTTATGTTAATTTGATACGAATGCGTCTGTTCCATATGTCTAATATTATATTTATGGATATTGATTTTGGCGCCTAGTCAACGTTTATTTCTCCTAGTCAACGGGTCCCGTATGGGTCCCGCGGGATCCCGCGTCCCGCAAATGGGACGGGATGGGACGGAGTATTTTAGTCCCGTCCCATTTTTGTCCCGTCCCGTTTCGTCCCGTTCCCGTCGTGGGACAACGTAATTTCGTCCCGTCCCGTCCCGTATTCCCGTATTGACGGCTCTAAGAAAAACTATGGTGCTCCAATTTCTTCACAAGTTGATGCCTGTTGTTGAAAGAAACATTAATAACTGGCTTCAAGTTCAAACATATATACTGGAGTTCATTTCTCAGCTTTCTTCACAAACAGGGGAAGTTGGAAAAAGTGCTGATGGTGTTGCCGAAGGTGCTGAGGCTGGTCATACTCAAGAAGTCCAAGCTGAGGAAGAAGAGGAAGAGGAAGGAGAAGACTAATGTGAAATTACAGGTGGAACCATTTTTTGGTGGATGGTATGTTCTCGAAACAATTTTCTTTATGTTGGCTTCAAAAACTATTTGATGTTTAAATTTGCTATGTGGTGTTTAAACTTTAACAAGGTTGGTAGTTTTTATTTGCACAAAATCTAGGGAGAAACGCGTTTCTCCATAAGTTATGGAGAAACGGGTCCCGACATGTCGCGCGACAATGAGCTAGATAGCCAGAAACCTATGAAAGTGATATCCAGAAACCTTCAAATGAATATCCGTAAACCTTCAAAATGTTTACGGATATACATTTGAAGGTTTCTGATATCCAAAACCTTCAATAGCAATTTACTGGATATGCCCTAACACATTTACGGATATGCACCTAATAGTTTTCTCGGATATGCACCTAACGGTTCGGATATACATTTCACATCCTTCGGCTATCAAATACAAAGCTTCGGATATCAACCGCAAAGCTTCGCTATCAAATGCAAAGCTTCGGATATCCGAAGCTTTTGGTCTTGGCCTTGGGTTTTTTTTTTCTGGCTATACATTTCACATCCTTCGGCTATCAAATACAAAGCTTCGGATATCAACTGCAAAGCTTACGGCTATCAAATGCAAAGCTTACGGATATCCAGAAGCTTTTGGTCTTGGCCTTGGGTTTTTTTTTTCTGGTTATCAAATGTAAAGCTTCTGGCTATGAAAAACACGTTTCTCCATAGTTATGGAGAAACGCGTTTCTCAGCAGACGCACTCTTTTATTTGTTGGTTAACTTGGGATATTATTTTGGTAGTTTGGATCAAACTTTTTAAACTAGTGGTTAGAATTTGAATTTGATCAAATTTCTGGTTTGTATGATTAAGTTTAAGTTTGATCATTTGCAGTTAGCTTCCTTATTAAGGGGGAGTTAATTATTGATGTTGTGATGATGTTGCCATTTCGCGGGAAAAATTCGGTTTTTGCGTTTCTTTGAAAAACCAAATAAAACCCGGAAAAACGGAGTCGCCATGCCATTTTTGTTTTAAGGGCCAAAACTTTGAAAAATGCCCGAGATTAGAGATTTGGGTTTGGAGGTCATGTTACACGCCGGGAAGGACGTTAGTGTGCACCCGGAATGCCTCGTAAAACGAGTCTTCCAAGCTGAAAATCATTTGTGTATGTGTGGATGGGTGTGTGTGTGTTTTGGCCAAAATAAGTTGAAACTGAGAAAAGTAAAAATTGGGATGTCTTTTTAAGACTTTAAACTGATCCCATGATTTTTTGGAAGATTTTTGGATTGAGATTTGGTACTCAAAAGACCTTTTGAAGTTGAGAGTCACTTCTGCCAGAACGAAAAAGGCAGTGGACCTTTGATTTTGAAATGGATTCAAGTGCCTTAAAACTTCATAATATGGATAAACTCAGAGAATAAAAGTTGTTCCAGACACCTTAAATAAGATTTGTGAGAAGGAATTTTCCATTTTGGAGAAGATTTTAGGGGTCAAAACCTTCTGGAAATCTCAGATATGAAATCTGGATTTCCAGAAGCTGATGAACTGTCCTCTAAAATAAAATTTGAAAAAGGGAGTTTTACTCACTAAAAAAATAAAGTAAAAATATTTCTGGAAAGAT
>JAFEMH010003428.1:0-266598 GCA_022495995.1 Adenophora triphylla var. japonica
CATTAATCTTGATGACTCAAAGGTCACCGCCGGGAGTCAACAATGTATAACTTTGTGCCGGCTCGTAGCCGAAGTCAAGGCGCGGTCAATATCTTGGTCAAAGTCCGCGGCGGAAAACCGGCGTAACTTCGACCGATTAGGGTCCCCGAAAGATATTGAGTCGGTATGCCGACAAAGGCTTGAAAGGAAAGGTCTATACACGTACAGGCATGACACACGTAACTGCACTAAAAACCAACCGGGTCTCTGTACAAAGTGTGTCACGGACAAGTGCATGGTCGACACGAGGCTCCATGGGATGTTCGGGTAGTCCCGTGCTCATCCGAGAGGCGTAATAAGACCAAACGGACCGCGACAAGGATTTCCCCTGTTAGGGACGTAGTGTGCAGTGTACGGTCACGTGCGCGTAGTGTGCAAGCAGTCTATATTCTTTTTCTGAGTAAAATAGAAAATTTTTTATGTGTCTTAAAAATATGATGCATGATTTTTTTTGAAAATTTTCTTTTTTTTGAAAATCCTTCTTTTTTTTTTGAAATTTTTTTTTTTTGAAATTTAATGAACACATAAGCACGTAAGCACAAAAATTAGACAGTTAGGGACATTATTCCGACGGTCAAAATTTTGACTTTCTCCGAGGCGGCCAAAACAACACAAAACCGTGCAAAAATCAACACACACTCAAAAATGATTTTCAAAGCCGGACGGAAGCTTGACCCTCAAAAGCTTTTTTTTTGAAAACGGTGATACCGGTACGTGGGATTGTTAAACCACAATTTATCCCCGACTCGTGTTAGGAGGCGATAACGGGAAGTTTAATGGTTTCCACCAATATACCAAATATCATTTTTTTTTTAGAAAAAGCTTAAGTCCCCAGCGGAGTCGCCACTGTGATGATGTGTCGCCATTTTCGCGGGAAGAAATTCGATTTTTTCGCGTTTCTTTGAAAAAAAACCAAATAAAACCCGGGAAAAAGAACGGAGTCGCCACGCCATTTTTGTTTTAAGGGCCAAAACTTTGAAAAAAGCCCGAGATCAGAAATTTGGGTTCGGAGGTCATGTTACACGCAGGGAAGGACGTTAGTGTGCACCCGGAATGCCTCGTAAAACGAGTCTTCCAAGCTGAAAATCATTTGTGTGTGTGTGTGTGTGTGTTTTGGCCAAAATAATTTGAAACTCAGAAAAGTAAAAATTGGGATATCCTTTTAAGACTTTAAACTGATCCCATGATTTTTTGGAAGATTTTTGGATTGAGATTTGGTACTCAAAAGACCTTTTGAAGTTGAGAGCCACTTCTGCCAGAATGAAAAAGGCAGTGGACCTTTGATTTTGAAATGGATTCAAGGGTCTTAAAACTTCATAATCTGGATAAACTCAGAGAATGAAAGTTGTTCCAGACACCTTAAATAAGATTTGTGCGAAGGAATTTTCCATTTTGGAGAAGATTTGAGGGGTCAAAACCTTCTGAAAACCTCATATATGAGATCTGGATTCCCAGAAGCTGATGAACTAGCCTCTGAAAGAAAATTTGAAAAGAGGAGTTTTACTCATCCAAAAAATAAAGTAAAAATATGTATGAAAATATCTGGATGTTGGCTACAAAAAGTGTTTTGTAGTCAACACCAAATTCCACATTTATCTGTGTCCAAAAAATTAGACCATGGACTGAGGTCTGAGGAAATTGCTACTGGACAGCAACTTCTCAAGAAAGAAAATATGATTTTAAGGGGGGTTTTGCATCCATGCTTGTCCCCATTTCCCTAGGTTTTGGTTAGTGATCACTTGACATTTTAGTGGCGAATCAACTATACCAAACCATCCTTGGGGTACATTAGGACTAAGCACTTCATTTGCTTGGGAAGGGGAATTTTATCCTTTGAAAATGAGATTTGATGCTTGAAAATGGTTTTTAGGGTTTTGAAAATGCATTTGCAAGAAAACAAGAACACATTAAAGAAAATGTTGATCCTTGTAGAAGATCATCCATGGAGATGGACTTCCATGGTGATCTTCTTGGATCTTAAGACAAGAAGAAGAATGAACTACATTTTGTAGTTTGAAGATGCATGCATGGATGAGAGATTTAGGGTAAGAAGAGGGAGGTTATACCTATCTTCCTTGTATTTTGAGGCTTTGGCTTGAATATATGAGTGTTTGAGGCTTGAATGTGTTTAGGGTTTGAATTTGAGAGTGAGTGTGAGTTGGGAAAGATTCAAGAGAAAATGGTGACAATTCAAGTGAATTCTCACTGTTTTCTCTCTATATTTCGCCGGAGGTTCAAGGCAAATTGTGTTGTTGCTCCTTATTTTTGTGACTCGGAGGGCTCAATTTATAGCCCCTCTGAAAATGCAAACATGTCCGCGCGGATGGATCCAGATCGCGTGCACTGTTCATTAATTGCCGCCGTGCTTTGGACACAAGGAATAAAATTCAAAAATATCAGCAGAAAATGTTTTTCAACTTGTCAAGTTTCGGATTTTCTTAATTCTTTTGCTTTTTAAGATTCCTTTGAAGGTTTATCTTTAAATAGCAATGCCCATTTTGCCCTCACTTTGTTAGAAATGTTAGGATTGTTAGGAATTGTTAGAAATGTTATAACTTTCGTTAATTTTCTAACGAAAATTCTAACAAGCTCAAATTGGAGCACTTACACTAACGATTGGTAAACTCTCCTTCTCAATCTAAACTTTCATCCCCTTTTACGTCTTTTTCGCTATTTCTGTTCCGATCAAACTCTTCAAAAAGTAGACACTATGTTGTATCTGAGTCAAGAAATGACCCTCTCTCTATTACTTTTCTCTTTCGAAAAGAGTAATTTAGAGTTAAAATGGGAGATCTTGACTCGTCATTTATCACTTTATCTTATTATGTCATTTACCGTCCTAATCGTTTGATTCGTTGATTGTCATTTCTACCGTCCGAATGGTTTGATTTGTTGATATTGTCATTTAAATAACGCTTTTTATCTTCCGAATCGTTTGATTCGTTGATCACATCTTTTACCGTCCGAATCGTTTGATTAGTTGATACCGTCATTTCAATATCGTCATTTATCGTCCAAACCGTTTGTTTTGTTGATCGTATTTACTTTTAACATTCGAGTCAAGAAATTGACTTGTCGATCGTCATTTCATTACTGTCGATTACTTTAAATGCCTTTCCTTTACTGTCATTTCATCAAAAAAGGGTAATGTTATAAGGCCCAATTCAAATCAAAATATCCTTCACTTCAAAACCCGCCATTCAAACTCATTTTCATGTAATTTACAAACATACACACACGCACAATTTTCGAGAAAGGTAGAATGACTCGTCAATATGAGGCGTTTCGGTGAGCACAATTAATATCTTTCGAGGCGTAACGTGACCTCACGAACCTAACAATCTCTGTTCAAAAAAAGCATTTTTCAAAGTTTTCACTCATAATAAAAATGGCCTGGCGACTCTCCTTTTTTTCATGAAATTCATCCGTGTCCTGCTTCTCGCGATTTCAAAACATATTTGCGGACGCGCTCCGGGGCCACTTTCGGATTCGAGTAATTTCAGATACATATGAGATTGGGCCTAGCGCAAGTGGGAGATTGTTGGTGCTATGCCCTAGGCGTATAACTATTTGACTCATAGTTAATACCGTTATGTAATCGTCTTTATCATTTATAATAGAGAATGTTTATCTTGAGTATTATATGCTTTACATGTTTGTTATAATATTCTGTGTCCCTAGTTATTGTGAATAACTAGTATAAGTTGGTAATGGATAATCACAGAGATGATTATATGCATGGGGATGCACATTACACTTATGGGTACTTGTTAGAGAACAAGGTACTGGACTGACCCATCTATGAGATTTATGACATGGTCTATGGTCATATATGTCATGGTTAAATCTCATGATAGTGTGTCATTGGAATCCTTAGTACCTGAGATTATCATCGTCTTCCACATGATGAATGTTGTGTTTAATGTAGTCTAACAGTATCTTTAATAGGATAGCAATAAGGGCTATGTTGGCACGACTGGATTCTTGTAGGGAAGAATGATAAGTCAAGATGGGATTTGTCCCTCGTTAAGAGAGATGTCTGCTTGGGCCCCTCGATGAATTGTGTTGATTAAATGTGTGGCCACACTCAAGAGATTTGATAGAGATCAAATGCACTTGGATTATCAACATATTCGAAATCGAGAAAGCATTTAACAATATAAGTTGACGTGGACCATGACTTATGTTCAATATGACATCGTGAGACAAAGGGATTGTGACATTGATCTATCAAGGAATCAAGATTTGATGTTATATTAATTGGGTGGACATAATGGCTTGCTAGAGACCACTTGTGTCTTGTGAGATTGATGTTTCAACTCACGATAATTCCTATAGGGTCACACACAAAGAACGGATTGAAAATGGCTCAAATATGGAACTGTACAGCTGTGCGACCGCCGAGGGGAATAGTGGGCAAATGCCCACAAAGAAGTTCCAAAAGGTAATAATCCGCTGTACAGCTGGACGACCGCCGGGGATTTGTGGGCGACCGCTCACAAAGTTTTTTCGAAAGATCATAAAAGGCTGTACAACTGGGCGGCTGCCGGGAACCTTAGTGGGCGACCGCCCAGCCCCCGTTTCAGCACATTAGTTTTTGACTTGGATTAGGGTTTCTTTCTAATTGTTAGGAATATTTATAAAGTATAATATACCCTTTTGCCTCAGCCAAGACACACGAATTTGAGGGCTTGAGAAACACAAATCTCTTGATTTTGATTACGAATCAAAGATCAGAACACCCTAGATTCAATTCCATATCAGCCATAGATTGTTGAAAAGTGTTTCAACAATCGGGTATCATCTAGCAATCCAACAAGATTTGATCTTGGTTCGTTCGTGTGTGGATTACCGATAGAGGGTGATTGCTTTATCACCTAAAGCTTGAAGCCTAGCATTGTTAATTCATCACAAGGAAGAACAAGGAAGAAGATCAAAGTTTCGTCTACGACTCAAAGGTGAATTACGAATCGTGTACGAAAGACAGACTCGCAACCAAGGTTAGTAAATCTATATTCATATTTTAATCTATTCATGTTAGATAGATTCATGGCTAGGGTTTTGTGTTTTATGTAAATCTTTCGCTGCGCATGTAACCCCAAAACTCAACAGAACTATGGTGCCATAATAATAAAAAGGACATGTTCTATTTCATCTCCAAAGTCTCTTCCTGCTATTTTGAATTTTATATAAAAAACAACGTATATACAAAACAAATCCTTCGCATAACAGCATAGCCAAGTATTACAGCTACTCTTGCCAAATTAGTTACCATGAGAAAATCGTTATGACAACAAATGCCTCCTTGATTCTTTTACCACCCAGCCTCCATTGACCCTACACTCTGCCTAAATCCCAACACATATCCCACCTAAATCCTAACACAACTTACAATTTATTTCCTAATATAACGCTTCAATATAGTAATCTATGATCCTAACCCAAAAAGGTTACGTGGATTGCTAAATCTAATGTCATCATAGATAAGTTAGATGAATTGATTACTACATTGGGAAACTCAACATTAATAAATCATGTACTACCTACCTAAATAAATATTGAAAAAAGTTTCAAATTCACTTTCTTTCTACAGAGAAGTTCTATTTTACTCACTAACTCTTTTAAGTGCTTTAACTCACAAAAACAATCAAGGAGCCGAAGGTGCAGCCCCAACTATATAACAATAGGAAGATGTCATCATGCTAAATACGATAAAAATATCATGGTTAATAGATACATCACTCATTACCGGCAGATCATTTATTCATAATCTATTTCCCTTATTTAATCAATCCCAACATGTGCTCTCTTAAGAATCTGCCTTTTCTGCAAGTCTAACTTTTTATTGATTGTGTGCAGATCAGTCCTACGAGTCAGGAATCATATCATTTCAGTGTGAGAAGAATTAAAAAGTTAATGTAAATTGTGCTTCAAATAAATTTTGGGAAGGAGGGGTCATACATTTTACAAACCTCGAGAAAATGAGAAAATATCAAAAATACCCCATTAATTAATTGGAAGCAGAGACTTCAGGAAGGCAGAGTTTGAAATAGATAAGACTCAAATCTAAATACCTTCATACGTTCTGAATCGTTGCTCCAAATCTACCTCCATATACAAAAAAATGAAAACAAACAATGGATTGATTAAAGAACACACAATCAAATTAATGCATATATCGAACCTATGGTTTTTAGTGTATGTGTGTGTTTGTGCACGTGAGAAAGATGGGAAAAGTGAGGAGATTAGACATACCACATGGCTCAAGATCAAAAATTGAGGGGAACGAACGGCGGTTGTGAGAAGCCATTTTCTTCTCCTCACTATTTCATTTTGCTTCTATTCATGCTATCTCTGAACCATTTGGTTACATACATGAACATTAGGGTTGGAGAGGGTGTGTAACTGTAGGGGAAAAACTCACGCTTATAAATGTTGGTAAGAATTCTAAGATGATCAGTTAGTTGGTTCAGTCTAAATAGCTGCCAGAATAGGTAATACATCAGCAAGTTTTACCCCGTTTGCTGGATGTGGCGCCTCATGTTGAATCCAACAGGACCTTTATGTATTCCATCACGGCTGCAAATGGATACATATATTTGTCATAACCATTTAGTGTATAAAACACGTAAATGAGTACATGTGCGTAGCTGAAACAAAACAATTCAAAAATTCAAATGTACCTCCAAGTTTCCATGTCTTTCTCTTCGGTTGTCATCCCCCTGCCTAAATTTTGATTGCGGCTAACGCTTGAGAAAGTTTTCGTCCAATTTGAGAGCTGGGATTTCATGGATTTCTCAAAATCAACTCTTTCAACAATGGAATTTAGGAAAGAAAACCCCAATCTGTTCTTAAGGTAAAAGTATAAACACCAAAATATAGTTTATTCACTTCAACCAGACAAAATTAAATAGGAGAAACAGATAAAAAAGAAACATACTCATATGACAGAGGAATGTAACTGAAGAGAGATGGAATGAGAGCGTAAAATTGATTATTGAAGGAATGTTTTTCGGTTGCTTAAAAATTTTCTTCCAGTTAAATGCTTCTAAACTGTATATCTATTTCAGTCCATCAGTTTCTACATCATCAATGTATTTTTCAGTCTTCATACTCAGTTTATCGGTCTTCTTTGATAGGTTATGGTGATTGGAAAAAGGAGAGTTAAGTACCTATTTTATCCTTTACCTTTAGTCACTTTTTCGTTTTAATCCAGAATGTATTATTTTTTTTGTTTTCTCCCTTAGCCTCGTGTTTTTTAGTTGATATCATCCTTCCATTAGGGTTATATCCAAAACACCGTTAAATGATGCTTATGTGGTATACTTATGTCATCAAATTATGCAGAATAATTGTTGCTTAGTGGTCATATAATTGAAGCTGACATGGAGTTGTAGGGGTCAAATTGTACAATATCAAACTATTAATCCCTTAAAATAACTTTCAATGTTCTCTTTGAATAAAAATGTTTTATAAAATATTGTTGATAAAAAAAATAATCTATATAATTTTAGGGGACATAATTTTAAGATTTGTTTTGATTTAAAAATTATTTGTTTTGAAAATGATTTAAAATTTCTCCATTAATCTTTGTACTATTATTTCTGTAATATATTATATTTAAACTTTCAACATTCATCACTATTAATCCATTAATATTATTAGCCACTTTCAAAAATAAAAAATAAAACTTAAGATTCCCTCACTATTAACATATTTTACAACACCACCATCATTAATTCCCCCACCACCGTCCGTTCCACCGTCGCTACCACCACCTCCATACCACTATAATCATCAATACAACATACAAATTGGGGTTTTCGTTTTTCCCAGATTTTGGATCTACAAAATTCCAAACATCAAATCACACTCATAATCACATACACAATCACAAAAATCACATTTCCTTCAAATAAACAAATTTACACCACTGCCATTATCAAATCAACAACCAAATTCAATTTATGAAGGAGCAGAAATTAGGATGAGGAGAGCAAAAATAAAGAAGGAAATCCTACTTAATCTGAGGAATTTCAAAGGTTGGACATGACTGGCGGAGGGCTGATTCGAGGGACTAAGGGGTAGTATGTAGGATTCAAGGGGATAAAGATGATATGGGTTTGGAAAGAAGAAGGGGGAAGAAGAGAGAAGGAGGCGACTTAGATGGGTGGTTGTTGGAGGGCGTCGATCGGAGAATGGATTGCGGATAGCTTTCGTGGCCGGCTTTCTTGAAGTGTTGACCGGAGAAGACGATGGCGGCGGCATGGGGTTTCTGCCGAGGGAGACCGGAAGGCGGAGAATGAAGAGGTGGAGGAGATGTATGAAGAGTTAGAGATGAAGTGGTGGTTGCTGCTGCTATGGGAATGAGAGAATGAAATGAAAAGAATGAAATGTAAAAGGGAAGATTTTATTGATCTAGATCTAATTCTGAGTTTGGGTGATTAAATTAATTGGGGTTAAATGTTTCAATTCAACCCTCTACTTATTAATTAAAAATAATGAAGGCCTATTTTTCACATTTAATTACATCACCATGCCAGATCAGCATTTTAGCGAAATTTTGGACGGAATACTTACGGAAGGACGACATCAACAAAAAAACACGAGGCAAAGGGGGAAAACGAAAAAAAAAATACATTACGTAATAAAACGAAAAAATAACTATATTTTAGGGACGGAATAGATACTTATCTCGGAAAAAGGGTTAGATCGACATGTTGAGTTAGGAAGAGGAGAGTAATGGGTTTTGGAAACCGTCACTTGAGAGTCGTAGGATTATTTTTAAAGAATCAATCTAAGCCAATGAAATAAGAAAATGAAAAATATAAAAATGCGTGAGTCATTCGATTGGAGTGATTATCATTTAAATTTGTCCGCTCTGTATCCCCAGATAATAGACGGTTGAAAAGCGATCATTATCGCATACTCCCTCCGTCCGCTCGATTTATGATTTTGGTAAACTTGATATCACTTTGACCAATTAATTTAAATAAAAAATAATTATCATAATAAAAATTTAAAAAGTATTATTGTATCGCGATTAATAATACTCTCAATAACAATTTTTAGATTTTTATAATAATATTTTTTTAAAGAAAATTATTTGATTAAAGTTAACTTAATTTGACCAAATTATAAGTCGAGCGGGGCGGAGGGTGTAGTGTATACAGAGAAAGCTTTTTTCGGATGTGTAAACCTAGAAGATAATATTAGAAATATATATCCATGTTAAATTAAATTAATATATTGGAAAAGTTTAGTCATGGAGCTTATTTCTAATATATCTCGTTTAAATTGATTTTCTTAGTTGAAAAATTGTTCCTGGGGCTATCATTTCTTTTCCCCTTAAAAGCATTCAAAAAGTATATTGATGCATACTCCCCCGCCCTCCAACCTCCATTCCACCTCAAATCAAATTACTTGTTAATTGTTAATTGTTAATTGTTAATTGTTAATTGTTAATTGTTAATTGTTAATTCTCCTTTTCTACACTTTATTGAATTCAAACGTGGATTGATGCAATCTCCCCCGCCCTCCAACCTCCATTCCACCTCAAATCAAATTACTTGACACGATAATTGAGAAAAGTAAAGTAGAAGAAAAGTATTGTGAAAAGTAAAATAGAAGAAAAGTATTGTGAGCAGGGTGTAAGGGTGTAAGTGATTCGGTTTAACTTGATTTTGATAAATTTAAAAGTCGAACCGCTATTTATCATTATGAGCAGGGGTGTAAGTGGTTCGATTTAACTCGATTTTGACAAATTTAGAAGTCGAACCGCTATTTATCAGTTTGGAGAAATCTAAAATCGTGCTAAAAAATGTAAAAGTTCAGACCGAACTGAACCAAATCGCCATATTTTGGTTTGCTTCATTCTAAATCACGATTTAATTTTGCGATTTATACTGCGGTTCAAACCGCAATCCAAACCATGATAAATACCACAAACCAAACCAGTCTATTATCATGTTTTTAAAATTTTCTGACTAATAAATAGAAAATACCTATAAAAAAAAACACAATTTTAAAAGATAACAAAACAAACCATACCATTGTCAAATTCAAAGTACCATTCAGCGAAAATTAAATCAGAAAACTATATCAAAGTAAAATTGTTAATGTATTGTTAGTGTTTGAACACTTCGGGCCCGAACTCGTGGGCCGGCCCGATAACTAGACGTGTCCAAACGGTTATAACCTCCGGTTAACGGTTATAACCGGCGGTTAAAAAAATCGTAACCTAACCGTTAACCGTGTACTAACGGTTACGGTTATCCGGTTAACGGTTATAACCGGTTAACACGGTTTATCCGGTTAAAATGGTTAACTGAAGCCCTTTTTTTCAGATTAGTCATTTTAACGGAATTTTTAACAGTTTCTGTTAACTTTTGTACTCTATATGCCCTTTTTTTTTAATAAAGAATACTATTTGAGATGTTAGTTATTAGCGAATTTTTCTGGAAAAAGTTATATAAAAAAAGTTAAGAATTTTTAAAGAAATGAAATTTTAACTGAAAGTGTGTTTAACAGATTTTTTTAACAGTTTTAATTTCTTTTATTTTATTGTTGGTTAAGCAAAGCTATTTGAGATTATGGTTAGTAGAATATTTCTTTTAAAAACAGTTTTTAACATTTTTTTGAAGAAAACAGTTAACTTTTTAACAGATTTTGAAAAAACAGTTAACTTATTAGCATACTGACTGAAATTCTTAAAAACTAACTGAAATTGTTAAAATACTGACTGGAATTCTCTAAATGGAGCAAAAATATTAATTTCGTTAAAAACTAATTGAAAATTGTAAGAAAGCTAACTGAAAATCGAATATGAGAATATGAAAGAGGCTTAGGATATTCATGAGTAGAGAGAGAGAGAGAGAGAGAGAGAGAGAGAGAGAGAGAGTAGAGAAGTAAGGTGAAAATGAAATGGTGGGAGGGAGGTGATATTTATATGGTTGAATTTTTTCAAGAAAAATATTTTTTTTAACTAAATCCAAATCTGGTTAAAAAACTAACGGCTAGTTTGAATGGGGTCAACCTGGTGGTCCTGGTCTGGAAGTAGCCGTTGGGAGGGTTGGGCCGTTGGGCCTTGGTGACCGTTGGGGCCTGGGGAGTATTAAATTTGAATTCGGTCGGTTAATCCGGTTATAATCGCCGGTTATTCAAACGGTTATAACGGTTAAATAACCGACGGTTATAACCGCCGGTTAGCCGGTTTGAAAAATATGTAACCTTAACCGAACCGGTTATCCGTCGATTTCGGGTAATCCGGTTACGGTTAAACCGGTTCACGTGTTTGACCGGTTAGTTGACTGGTTAAAAACTACCGGTTCCGGTTAGATTTTGGACACGTCTACCGACAGCACGCCGCCCGTCGCCCGCCCAGCCCGCCACCTAGCATGCCAAGCCCAGCCCGCCACCCAGCCTGCCAAGCCCAGCCCGTATGTAAGAGGCAGACCGGATCTGAAATATAGGCCACAACCAGGGCCAAGCCCACGGGCTTTTTGGACCGGTCCAGCTCGCTACCGCCTAACTCGCTCATATGCAAATTTAAAAATAAAAATAAAAATAAAATTAATATTAACTATTCTGAAGCATGGAAAATGAAAGTCATTGGTGAAGGGGTTAAGTTCTTGCTTTCACTAGTAAATAGTCCAAGTTTGACTCCCACTATTCTCATTTCTCATTTTAAATTTCTGAAATTTAGAAAGAAGAAAAAGATGAAAAATCCGCCCAGCCTGTTTTTATAGGATCATGGGCAAACGGTGCGGGTCGGGGACTCGAAATGCACAGGTCGTATCAGACGGGCTCTTGGTTGGGTGGACCGGGCTGACCCACCGTTAATCATCAGACGGACGGACCAAAAGATGAACAAAAAAAGAATTAAGTGTGATTTAAATTTTAAAGTGGGACGGAGGAAGTATACATGTTCAAACATAAACACATAGATTACGGCTTTTTGATTCAGTGCACATTTCACATACTCCCTCCGTCCGTCCCATTGATAAGTTCACCATTTTGAGCTTGACACGCAAATTAAGAAAAAATGATAGTGGAGAAAGTGTTGTGAGTATAAAAGTAAAATAGGAGACAAAATGAGTGAAGAGAATAGTAAATTTGAAAAGTGTTGTGAGTATAAAGTAAAGTAGGAGAGAGAATTAGTGGGTGAAATAGTAAAGATTTTTTGCCATTTTAAAAAAGGTGAAGCTTTTAACGGAACACCCGTTTTAACAAAAAGTGAAGCTATCAATGAAACGGAGGGAGCGTATATTATTGTTTGATACTCCTTTACAGAAGATTGATTGTTCATTTTTTAGAAGTTAATTACTTGATTTGACTGAATTTTACCGACGTTTTTTTAATTTTTTTATAGGGGCAATTATCGATTGGTCCCTGATCCTAATGAATTCAATTAGCTAGGATATGAAATTTGAAATTCGACCATCAGGTTCCTGACTTAAAGATGGACACGCGTGTCCTTGGTAAATTAATAAAAATTACACTTGTGCCACTCAATTAAATGACATGGACGGACGTACGTGAAGAATTTCAGATCTATGTCATTTTCCTTCTCCTCTTTCTCTCTCTTTCATTTTTTTCCCCTCAAAACTTTAAAATGAAATATCTTAAGATCTAGAAATCAAAAAAAAAAAATTCTGAAACCACCGTTGTGTTCGTATCATCAATACCAATCAAACTATTAGCATCAACATATAATCTGGAGCAAATTTGAGAAGTTCACATTTTTTACAAGTTCACAGTTGTTTTTGATAAGTTCACAGTTATTTTTTACATTTGTTCTAATAACAATTAAGAGAAGTTCACAGTTGTTTTAGTCAAATTCATAATTTCTGCATGAAAATGACTCTTATTTACTTAATTTACAGATTTTTTTAGTTACGTTCACAGTTGTTTTAGTTAAGTTCACAGTTATTTTTAGTATTTTATAGCCTTTATTTTTTTTCAATTTTATGAGATTATTTGACATATTTGTTAACTTCAATGTTATTTTTTGTTAAGTTCACAGTTGTTTTAGTCTTTATGGCCTCTTTTTTTGCAATTTTATGAGATTATTTGACATATTTATTAAGTTCACAATTGTTATTAATTAAGTTCACAGTTGTTTTAGCCTTTATTTTTGCAATTTTATGAGATTATTTGACCTATTTGTTAAGTTCACATTTGTTTTAGTCCTTTATGTCCTCTATTTTTGCAATTTTATGAGATTATTTGACATATTTGTTATGTTCACAGTTGTTTTTACTTAAGTTCACAGTTGTTTTAGTCCTTTATGGCCTCTATTTTTGTTATTTTATGAGATTATTTGACATATTTGTTATGTTCACAGTTGTTTTTTGTTAAGTTCACTGTTGTTTTAGTCCTTTATGGCCTCTATTTTTGCAATTTTATGAGTTTATTTGACATACTTGTTATGTTCACAGTTGTTTTTACTTAAGTTCACTGTTGTTTTTTGTTAAGTTCACAGTTATTTTAGTCCTTTATGACATCTATTTTTGCAATTTTATGAGATTATTTGACATATTTGTTATGTTCACAATTGTTTTTACTTAAGTTCACTGTTGTTTTTTGTTAAGTTCACAGTTGTTTTAGTTCTTTATGACCTCTATTTTTACAATTTTATGAGATTATTTGACATATTTGTGAAATACTCTCATAAAAATAATACAATGAGTAAAAATTCAATATAGTGTCACTGTAAAACTCATTATTTACGGAAACCAATCATTATTTGCCACATCATTCAAAAGTCATAAACCCATGTCATTCTCATGGAGATGCACACACCATAACAAAATCACATAAAATCCCCCAATAGTAAATATCAAGATCTGGGCTATCAAAACCAAACATAAATTGAATGCTTATTCTGTTTTCAATCAGCTGGGTGGCGGTGAGATTAAGAAGGAAGAAGTGTTTGGGGGTGTTTTCAGTTGGGTTTGACCATCAATTGGTTGTCACGTTGCTGTTCAACCCTCAGCTAAATTAAGAAATTCTTTATCCCACGATCATCGTCGTCCTCAACTAGCACCACTTTCCTTCCAATCTGATCTCCATAATCGCCATTAAGCATGGACCCTTTAGTGATTCAGCCATGATCTACCACGGTTTCTCTGCGTCATTTGCATTGACTATGATTGCGGCACCCGCAAAACCGGTCGATCGAAAACACTTTGGAAAAGAAAGAGCAAAGAGAAAAAAGAGCTAAAAGAGCAAGCAAGAGCGAGAGACAGAGGGTTCGAAAACCCAGACAATAATCATCAAATGAGTAGGTCCGATTCAAGCCCCACCGGAGAAATTTCGGTTTCCTGCGCTGTCTTCTCCGGCAATCCCGGAAAGGATGGTTTGGGAGAGGAAGAAAAAGGTTTTGGTTTGGAAGGAGGAGGCTGGTGGGTGGTGGTGGGGGAGAAGAAGGATTTGGGGGTATTCACCATCAGCCGTGTTTCTCTTTTGTGCTTCCCGTTTCTGCTTCGTTTGTCTTTAATGAGGTGACCGGAAAGAATGGTGAAGCCATATAAACTTGGTGTATGGGGCGGAGGTTTCGAATAGGGAATGGTGAAACGGAAATGGTGATACGTGTCATTAATTAATAAGGAAGGGACTACGTGGAATATTTATTAGAATAGTGGAAGCCAAAAACTTATAAAAAACGCGTTTTTTGTTAACTTAACAAAAAACGTGTTTCCACACACAGTCACACACACACACAACGCACGCAGACCCTCTCTCTCTATCCCCTCTCTCTAGACGCAATTGCGTCGTCTTCTTCCTCAATCCGCTCCTTCTCCGGCCAAACTCGTTGTTAACCTTCTCCCTCACACCCAAATCTTCACCGGCGATCTCTCTCTATCTCAATTACCCCCTTCACCGACCCAATTTCTACCTCCCTCAATCCATCCATGGCCGCCCCTGTCATCTTCTTCATCTAATTCTCCCTCACCGGCGACCTCCCCACCTACCAGCAACGCCAAATACAAACAACTACAACCATCACTATTGCCATCTCCCTCGGCGATTTCGCAACGGAGACGTTCACCGTCAATCTTACCGGAACAGTGATTCCACTATGAGCAAGAACCGATTTTCGGGAAGATAAGGATCTAACGGCTCACCCAGAGTTGAATTTCACAAAGATTCGTGGGAGGAAATGATAATCCAGTCGACACATTCTACTACGTTCACATAAAGTCCATAGTTGTCACAGCATTCGTGGTGAAGCTCTATTCATCGTCTCAGCGTGGTGATTGATTTTGGGGTGATTGATTTTTGGCTTTGTTTAGATGCCAGTTAAAGTGTAAACTAATGCCATTGTTTGTTTTTTTGAGTGCCAGTTTATGTATTTATGAGTGCCAGGGCGAAGGGGTTGCTGGGAGATTTGATGTGCCAGTTCTTGTGTATATTAATGCCAGTGTTTGTTTTTTTGAGTGCCAGTTCATGTTTTTTGGAATGCCAGTCCATGTTTTTTTGAATGTCAGCAAAAATGATTACCAGTGTTTTTTAGTGCCAGTCTATGTGTATTTGAGTGCCAGTTTACGTGATTTTGAATGTCAGTCCATGTTTTTTTGAATGCCAGTGCTTGTGTTTTTGAGAGCCAGCAAAAATATTAGTGTAACAGAGTGCCAGTGTTAGTGTAACAGAGTGTCAGTGTGAAGAGTGCCAGTTCATGTATATAAAAGTGCCCGTATAAAAGTGTCAGTGCCAGTTTAACAAAGTGCCAGTGCCAGTTTACACTGGCACTTTGTTAAATTGGTACTGGCACTTTTTTCACTGGCATTTTGTGACACATGCACTGGCACTTTATCACACTGGCAGTTTGTTAAACAGACACTGGCACAAACGGGGAAACCATTAATTACAAAAATGCCACCGTTTATTTTGAACATGGTTGCCAGTAATTACAAAATTGCCACCGTTTATTTTGAAAACACGTTTTTCCTTATCTTAAGAAAAAACTAGTTTTTTATAAGACCAACTCATAGTGGAATAGTTGGTTAAATTTCAAAATTCTTGTCTTAATTAATTGATCTTTTGACTTGGGATGAAGGATTCATCGATAATTTTCCCTTTTTTTATAAAATTTGCTATTAATATATTATTAACATTCTATCAATAACAATTTTTAAAATTTATAGCCAAAATCTTGTAAAAAACTTGTTTTTTCGTAACATAAGAAAAAAACTAGTTTTAGAGCACTAAGTCTAACTAATAAGAGTGATGAACGCTTCTGAAAACTAGTTTTTTATAACATTTTGAAAAAACTAATTTTTCACAAGAGTTACTCAAATTTATAAGAATAATTATTTTTAAATACTTTATAATAAAATTTAATCAAATTAACCTCGAATGTATTGGACTATCACTCTAAGAGAGTAGGGATGGCAATTTTACCGAACCCGATCCGTTTCGAAGGCGATCCGATCCGAAAAATTCGGATTTGGCAGAAATTTTCCCGATCCGATCGGATTTCGGATCGGGTTCGGTTTATGGCATGATCCGATCCGAACCCGATCCGATCCGAAATACATTCGATCCGAGATCCGATCCGATCCGATCCGTTTTATTAGGGTTTTGATATTCAATTATACCCCTCATGTTTTGTTAAATTTACATTAAAAAAAATTAAGTCTTACATATATAAGGAAAAATATAGGGTTTGGTTTGCTCTCTCTCTCCGCAGCTAAGCAACAGCAGCCCTCGCTCTCTCTCTCTCTTGGCAACGCACAGTCTCTCTCTCTTCACAAGTCTCTTGCCGGCGATCTTACCGTGTTTCCTCCGCCGACCCCAAAAACTAAATCTAAGGTATTTTCCCAATCCTTTCTTTAAATTTAAACTCCAAAAGTCCAAATCAGTTGAGGATTTCAATTTCATTAACCCTAATTGTTGTTTTTTTTCAGCATCACACGATTCACACCATTTTCTGATCTCGCTATTCCGGCTCCCCTCTGTTCATCAATGGTACGTTTGACTTTGTGAGCCTAGAGCAGCACAACTATCTTTTTATTCAAATTTGGGTTTGATGTGCAGGGCCTGAAAATTCGAGAGATCCTCACAAGACTGGCTCTCAAACTGATTTAGTTGTTGCTCCCTCCATCCAACTGAAGGGCAGTGATTCGTTTTCGGTCATGTGAGCTATCTCTGCTTTCTGTTGTAAATAACCAGACTATTTGACATCTTCATTTGACTGACTGCTAGTCTTGAATGTTTACAGCTGAAGCCTTCAAGATATTCATCACCAGTTCAGCGTACAAAGATGTAATTAGCACTAAAGCACTCTCTACCTAACATACTTATTTTTAATATCTATGTGCCTTTTTCTTACTCTTGGGTTTAAACTTATGAACTTGTTATCTCATTCCTTCACTTGAATTCCTGTTGCATGCACATATGACAGAACATGGTGTGGATTGTTTTCCTTTCAAAATTACCCAGTGATGTATCCTCTTGACTTTAGTATTCATTTTTTAAATGACTGCAAAATTCTGAGGACTATTTATTAAATTATTAGTCTAGGTGTAATTTTCAAACTTTGACCAAACATATTGTACTGGTCAGAACTCAGAACTCAGAACAGTAAAGAGTATGGTCTTATTTTTTCCATGAAACACTAGATTTGCTCATGGTACTTGAAGGATATTAATGTGCTAGAAGATCTATTTGGAAGAAGATACAGTGTCGGATAAGAGTTTGTTTTCACTGAAAGCAACATGTAAAGAGATATCTAATAATCTTTGAGTTGTTCATATAGACACGTAGTTTGTGGCAGGAACTGATTTAGTACATTACTGCTCATGGTGTTTGAATTATTTCATTTTACCAAATTTTCTTATTATGTTTTCTCTGTCCAATAGGCTTTCAATTGAGGTTCCTGCATGTTTTAGCTTCAACATTAACTTGTTCACTGACTTTATCTGTTTAATATTTTGTTTATTGATAGATGTCTAAAGAGGTTAATGAAGGTTCACCAATTGATAGATAAGAGTTTGTAGGATATTAGCTTCCAGTTTCAGTATAGAACAATGTTTGTTGTTATTTGAAAACATTTGTTTGATGAACTTTGTAGGCTACGGACCATCTGATGGCAGATTCCTTCCCTGCTGTGGCATTTTCGGAGCTGGAGTATTTAAAATCTCACCTTGTTTCATTATGGGATTGTAGTTTGGTCTATTTGTTTTTGTTTGGATTATTAATTTGTTATGGGATTGTAGATTTGTAGTAAAGACTTGTAATATTTGGATGGTAAAAATGTCATGTTAACAGGTAATTATATTTATGGGATTGTAGTTTATGGCTTAGTTTTTTTTTTTGTTCACAGCTATTGTTTTTTTGGTTTGCCTTTTTTTTTTGTTCACCAAGGGACAGTTAATATGCAAAAAAAAATAAAAAATTACAGCTTCGGATCGGATCGGGGTTCGGATCGGGGCTCGGATCAAGTAATTTCGGATCGGATCGGATATGACCCTTTAGTATTCGGATCGAATTCGGATTATGGCTGATCCGAGCCGATCCGATCCGATTGCCATCCCTATGAGAGAGGGAGTATAATACAATGTTTTTCACTTTCTCTATATCCATTCTAAGCAAATTGGTCTAAAAGCTCTTTAGATTCTTACATCTTAGCTAACAATTTACTTATCAAGTATTATGAGGATATTAGTTTTACTTCTTTGTACTATTATATTTGGCTCCCATAAAACTTCTTTTACACTTACCAATTTTCTTAGTAAATATTTTTATTTTTGTTAAAATCTTATAAAAATCAGTTTTTACAAGTAATTTGAAAAAAAAAAAAACTAGTTTTTTAAAACGCGGATGGCATTTTTGTAATTAATTGAAGCCAAAATCTTGTAAAAAACTAGTTTTTTTTAACATAAGAAAAAAACTAGTTTTAAAGCACCAAGTCTAACTAATAAGAGTGATGAACGATTCTGAAAACTGGTTTTTTTATAACATTTTGAAAAAACTAATTTCTCACAAGAGTTACTCTTAATTGAAACTTTTTTAAAAAAACGCAAAGCGGCATTTTTTAAAATAACTGAATTTTAGAATGACGCAGTGATATTTTCATAAATAATCGAAACTTATTAGCACCTTTGACACTTTTTATTAATGTACATGACACTTTTTTAACAATAACTCTGTTGGACTATTTAAAAATAACACTGCAATATTATTTAATAATAATACTTGCAATAGAAAAACAACAACTGACACAATTTTACACCATACATTACACTGAAAAACACTATTATAATTTTTGAAAAGTGTCAATTAATTAAATGAAGTTTTTATGAAAATGTCATATTGCATTCTCAAAACTAGTTTTTTCTATTTGTTCGAAAAAACTAGTTTTTCATAAAACTTACTCTTTATTTTTATGTATATCTATACATTGACTTTATTGTATAGCAAAATTGCAATATATCTGTTTTATTATTTAGAATTACTTCACCTATTATAGAAAAAATAAAGCACAAATTAATTTACGACTCTAATTATAAAAATTTGGATTGAGTACTGAACGAAATAAATGTGACGGACCAGCCCCAACGTACAAAGCCAAATTATTCAGACGTTATTACAACAACATCATCGAGTGGGCCGGTCCAGTTATTACAAGGCACATGGCCCAACAACAAAGATCAGTCGACCTAGCTCATTGTCTGACCATTCTTGGTCCCGACCTAGCTTCGTCCGACATACGATCATCTTCTTGTACGAATTCTATCTGGATATGATACAAAGTCAGGTCGACATTGATCTACTCAGGCGATCTCGACCTACAGAAACGTACGTCGACCTAAGACTCTTTCCATAACTGTCTCCTACAATTTCGGAGTACGTATGCCGATATTATCTCCATGATTTACGGGATTCGACACAATCCTACTACAACACTATCTCTTATCAAGGCTATAAATACCTCACAACATCCAACATTAGAAGGTAATGTCTTATTGGCTGTTCAATTGATTTCAATACAGTTTATAAGCAAAATACATGATATCTCATCATCACGCGGAGGATCTTAGTCGGAGACCATCCCGGCTAGTCGTGTGTTCCCTGGTTTCAGGTCAAAGCTAGGAGATCAACCTAATTACTGGACTGAGACTGATCAAGACACGTTCCTTGCAGCATCAGTTTGGTTCCATTGCCGGGAACGAAATAAGCTAGACCTCGAAACTCTAATTAAACCATCAACATGGTTTCTGACGGACGCATCGCATCATCCTCCAGTGATCCAACACTCAGTAGGACAGTAAGGAATATCGAAGCAGGCACTGGGAATAGGACTGCCAACTTGCCACCCCCTCCACCAGGCAATCCCCCTAGAAGAGCCACTCTTTCTAATAGTGTGCAAGATGAGTTGCTGTAAATGCCTGAGTCTCCAAACAAAGATGATAGGAGATCGCAGAGAGCAGCTCCTTCTATCACCTCCCACAGACGGACTAATGGAGGCCCCATCCCGTCTGCTGAGCAACTGAGGATCGAGATGCCTGCACCCTCCCATATTTCCATTGACTCCATAGGCGACCTGAGAGATGGCTAAATCAGCAGAGGGAACAAGAGGCTGACTCAGCTCAGAGGAGGAGGCTCGTAGCTGATAGGGCTCAACATAGGTCGCCCTCAAGAGGAGAAAGTTCGATGTACCGTCGGGAAAGGAGAGAGGTGACACCCCTACGGAATGACAGACAACAGACCATCTCTAGAAGAGAGCCCCACATGGATAAGAGACAAAAGTCCAACACTGTCTCACATTAAAGGAGTGACTTGGATGCTAGGGAGCTCCTCAATCTGAAAAGGAGGTTAGACAGCATGGAGGTTGACAGAAAAGAGAATGATGGGAAGGTCGAACGAAACTACAGTAATCTTCGATCGTTGGCCCATGATTTGCTCGATAAAAGTCCTCCTACTGGTTTCATGCTACCCTCGCTGGACAAGTATTCAGGCATGACCAACGCCTTAAACCACATGTAACATTTTGAAGCCACGATGTGTTTAGTCTCCTCCAGGGATGACATGCTATGCAAGGCGTTGACCAGCACCTTCACTGGTGCAGCATTGACTTGGTTTCGTGGTTTGACCGCTGGTTGTATAACCTCGTGGGAGTATATGAGGAAGAAGTTCCTAGATAGATTTTCCACAGATGGGGCACGTAAAAAGACAGTCACCGACCTAAACAATTTGACTCAAGGCAAGACAGAAAGCACAATGAGTTATTTTACTAGATTTAAGGAGTTGGTCGACCAAATCGAAAAGGACCTCATGGACAGGGAATTCATAAATTGCTTCAAAAATGGGGTGTCATCTCCCGATCTGGATTACGAGCTCCATGTTAGGAGGGCGACCATGAGGCAAGAGCTGTTCAAAAGGGCCTACAATGTGGCCGTGGCTGAGGAGATAAAGGAAAGAAAGAAGGATAAAGGCACGAAGCATTCGGAGCCTGGGGAGTCGACCAAAGGGGGACCCTCAAAATATAATAATGAGAACAAAGGAAGGAACAGAACTAGGGCGACTGAGAGAGTCCCCAAAAGCTGCACTCCACTAACGGTCAGTCGGACTGAGATAATGAATACCGTCGACCTAGGTCCCCCTGCCCCTATGAATCCTCAAAACAAGTTCAGACGGGACAATGGCAAATACTGTGAGTATCACAAAGAGACATGGCACAACACGGAAGAATGTATTAGTCTGAAGAGGATCATCGAGAAGTGGGTAATGGAAGGAAGGCTAGACAGGTTCGTCAAAAGAGATCGTCCTGTTGAAGGAGATCGATCTGGAGGAGGCATACTTGAGCAGAGGCAACCTAGGCTGACTTTGGGGGTGATCACTGAGGAGACAAGCAACACCGCCCTAAAACATAAAATTTTTCAATTGAACAAGGCTCCTTATGTGCCACCTAGGAGCTGCGTCCCAGATGAGGTGATCAGTTTCTACCCCTATGAGCTGGCTACTAGCATGACTGTCAAGGAACAGACTCTGGTGATTCCGGGGTTGATAGAAGATTGCACGTCAAGTAGAATTTTGGTCAACACGAGGGCCTGCAAGGATATTCTGTATTACAAAACCTTCCTCGACATGGAACTGACAGATGTTAGATTGTCACCTTACGTATATCGATTAGAGGGCTTCACCAATCATCAGGTTGATGCCAAGGGGGAGAATGAGCTAGAGGTCGACATCGGACAACATCCTTTGAGGACAGTGACCAAGGTAACATTTATTGTTATTGACGTGATTAGTGATTACCATGCTATTTTAGGTATCCCTGGGCAGGTCGAACTAGGAATGGTCCCTTCAATTCCCCACCAGAGATTTAAATTTCCCACCATGTTGGAAGTGGGATGCGTACTTAGCACGGCCAGAGAATACCTTGATCATGTTCTACGATCCAAAAAGAAGAGAGGCTATAATTTGATACTCCTGAAGCGAGCTGGAAGCTCTCCAAATCGGTCATCGCCACTACCAGGCTATCAACGATTCAATATGTTGAGGAGATGACCTATCCCTCACATGACCATGTCATGACTGAGCCGACACGTCTCTCCGACAACACATGGTTCGCAGCAGATACAATTATGGTCGACCAGATCATCGTCGGGGGGCTACCAGCGGGGAAATTTCTGCCGATTTAGATGGCATGATTGAAGCAGAAGCTCCACATTTGGGGGCTGAAAAAAAGGAGAAGGATCACCCAGAGCTGGAACCTGTTGACGAGCGGGAAAAGATATTAGCCAATCCATCCTACCCCGAGCAACTCATCAAGATAGGGAGACAACTGTCGCCTGAAGATAGGGCATAAATAGTCGAGTTGTTGAAGGAAAGCACCGACGTCTTTGCCTGGCGAGTAGAGACATGCGGGGAATAAAAGAAGAGGTCACTGTTCATCGACTGGAGGTCAATCCCACCATCAAATTCAAAGCACAAAAGCTAAGAATGTTTGCTCGTGACAAAGAAGAGGCCATCAAATTAGAGGTAAATAAACTCTTGAGTGCAGGTATAATCAAAGAGACGTCTTACACTACCTGGCTAGCAAATGTGGTGATGGTCAAGAAAGCCAATAGCAATTGAAGAATGTGTGTCGACTTCACCAACCTGAACATAGCTTGCCCCAAAGACAGCTATCCTCTACCAAGGATTGACAAGTTGGTCGACTCTATAGCCGGACATGCAACCCTCAGCTTCCTCGACGCTTATTTGGGGTATCATCAGATCAAAATGCATGAGGACGACATTGACAAAACGGCATTCCAAGCTGCTGGAGGTACATATTGCTACGTCATGATGCCCTTCAGACTGAAGAACGTTGGAGCGACCTACCAGAGGATGGTAAATAAAGTCTTTGCAAGTCAGATTGGCCAAAATATGGAGGCCTACAACGACGATAGGGTCATAAAAATAAAGGCCGGATGTCATGTGGTTGACCTAAGGGAAACGTTCGCCAATCTGCGATCAAACGACATAAAACTAAATCCTAGCAAGTGTGTGTTTGGAGTGACAGCTGGAAAATTCTTGGGGTTTGAAATTGTCACGGCTTGAATCACAAGTGATATCCAAGGTGATAACAGCACCAACGATAGCACTTGGGATGGCACACACACACACTTCGAAAATAAAACAATTTTGTAAAAGAGTTTGCAGCGGAATAAAAACACCAAAATTGTTTTTCTCAAGTTATATAAATATAACTTGAGAGTGCCTCTTAGGCAAGACTTTATAATCACTATGAATGAAGTTACAAAGCCGAAAGTTCCCTATAGCTATATCTATTTTAAGCTCTATGGAACAAGAGATAAAGAACGGAATCCTATCCTAGCCTTCACACACCTTGATACCAAAGTAATCAAGTGCGAAATTACAAGGGAGAAAGGATTAAAAAGAACCAAACAAAGAACTCTATCTCTAAGCTTTTCGAAGGTGTGAATGTGATGTATAATTGGCATGTCTTCAAATAAACCTTCCAAGCTTATTTATAGTCTTCAATTACTTGAAGACTACTCCAATAACAACCTTGGGGCTGGTCTTGCACGTGGAGGAAGTGTAGGGAGAGTGGGTGAATTTGTTTCCACAATTCTAGCTCCCACTTCCTATTTTGTAGCAACCGAGTTGTTTAATCCTCAAGCCATGCTTCCACGCCTTGTACTCCTTTGCTTTATCATCCTTGTACTTCTTCTATAACTCAGCAACAACCTTTGACAAAGTCTCCATACGTGTTGTTGTTGTTTGCCAAAGTTACGAATTAATACATAAAATGTATTTATTCTTTTCTTCCAATTTCCACACGTGTCTAGCTCCTTCTTTGATGCTATTGCACCCTGAAATATAACCATAAACCATAGACTATACAGACCATATTAGCACGTTAGTCCATTAAATAACAAACAAGAAATATGCAACTATATAATTTTCAGTCCAGGAAATCATCTGCGATATCACCTGGACTTTTGGGAAATCATCTGCGATATCACCTGCAGATTACACTAACAATCTCCCCCTTAGTTGGATATTTCTTTCCAAACTCAATGTGCTGCTGTCCTGTAGGATTAGTCTATATACAAATGTACAGAGCATAGAACATAGAATAATATTTCCACAAAAAATTAACTCCCCCTTAATCAAGGAGCTAATCCTAAACAATGATTTATCATAATAAACTAATTTATTTCAACCTTTAAAAAGTTTTCGAAATAAACTAAGTAACCATTAAAAACCATAACCATTGTAGCAAATATCATCCAAAACTAGAAAAAAAAAAAAAAACAACCTAGCAGATTAAGTTATTAACAAACCAACTAAAGTGTTTTAGCAAATATAAACAAAATAAAAGTAAATTGTTTAGAGAACCACCACCATAACCAAAATAACAGAATTTATTTTTAAGGACCACCACAAAAACAGTCACCCATAAGATAGCGGCAACATCAACCTTCAGTTTGTCAACCTTCATGTTCAAATTTTTCTTCTTCTTCAAACTCCTCTTCTTCCTCCCGATCTCCTTCCCTATCACTTCCACCATCACTTGGGCCAAGATCGGTGGTAGCACCTGCAGTAGCACCAGCCTCCGTAAGTTCCAAGCAGCAGCAGATCCTCCCCCTGTTTGGGAAGAAATTTCATCAATAAAAGCATCTCGTTACCCGCTTGCTTAGCCCATCCCTCAGCAAGTTCTCCTATTGCACTTGACTGCTTGTGCAGGAAGTTGAGAACTGTAGCCTTTGGGATTGATGGTCCAGAGTTGCCCAAAAGATTTATCATGTTGTTCGTAATACTTGCAGCATCAGCCTCGCAAAAGTATGAGGGGCAACACCTGGGGAAGCACTTGGGGTATCACGTGAGATAGCACCGGGAGGAGCAGGGGTTGTTTCATCGATTTGTTCCAAGGAAGATCTTTTGTATACCTTTTACCCTTTTTCGCTTGTTGATCAATGGTATAGTACTGTGTTCAAGTGGTAAAAACATCGTAGGCTTCAATGGGCAAGGATTGAAATACCAAAACTTTGAAGATTAGAGAAGGATAGGGAAAAAGCCGATGTTCACTTCCTTTTTCTACCCCATGAAGCTAAGTGTTTAAACACTAATCTTCCAAAGTTAATCCTTAAATTTTTACCCAATCTATACAACACATTCGCATGCTCCAATGTCACAATAGGTTCATTAGTTGTAGGAAGCCAATTGAAGATGCACAGCTTTGTGTAGTACGAATAGAGAGAAGATAATCTAGAAGCATGAAGTTTCTCTTTCAAAGGCCAAGACTCAGCTTGTTGTGAGTGAGCAATTTTACCATTTCATCTCTATTGACCCTAATGCTCTCATCATCTACATTAGGGAGGCCTAAAACTTTGTTGATTAGGGCCGGAGTAAAAGAATAGACTCTTCCCCTAACAAACACTTTTCCATATTTAGCAGCACTTTCATCGTCCAAGTGAGCATGCAAATTGGCAAAGAAATTGCGAATGACACTCTCAACAAAAACTGATGCATGATTATTAGCATTAATAAAATTCCCGTCCTTTAAAAACTGAACCACTCCTTCCTTTTCCAACTGACCCTCATCTATGTGCTTCTCTTTTAAAATTCTCTTACTCAGACTATTCAACCAAAGTTCCATATTTTCTTTCTTATAATATTCCAAAGTAAGAAAAGGTTTTGGAAAAGCTTTATCCTCTTCAGCCTTGAGTAACCTCATCACCGTAATTATCACTAGAGGAATGTTTAGGAACAGAAGAGGGGGCAAGTGTTACCTCGTATGATATCCTCTTCTTGCTAGCACTTCGGTAGCACTCACAGCTTTGCCCTCGCCTTCTTTTTCTGATAATCAGAGAAGGTCTCCTCTTCATCACCATCTACCCAAGCATCAAATGAGTCCACAGAAGGCTCCTTTTCCTTGTTTGCTTCAAAGTTCTCGTCACTCACATGGGGTGAGGACACATCAATAGAGCTTTCTGAGACTTCAACTGGATCAAGAGAGGTATTTGAAGTTGCCTTGGACCTGATTGATCTAATGCGGTTGGAAGACCTCCTTTTTGCAATTTGGGGAGACAGCTTGGCAGTTGGGGCTTTCCTCTTCCTTTTTGGCTTGGCAGGGATGAGAGTCACTTTAGGAATGCCTTGATCAAACGAGGTAATGGGGCCAGAGGAAGGAACTATCGCCATTGTTGGTGGATAAGAGCTTGGAGTGATCATTGGGGAAGTTTCCATGGCCACACGAGATGCCACGGATGGAGCAATGCTAGGTGAGATGTCCATTTGGTCCGTGTGGGAAGGTTCGGTACTAGCTTTGGATGGAGATGCCATGGAGATATGAGGGAATTTTGGAACGAATTTTTTGACCTAGGTTGAGAAGGGAAGAAGACGCTGGAATGGTGGTTTAAAGAGGTAGAGGGAGTAACGGTTAGAGAGAGATAATAGGAGAGTTAGAGATAAATTAGGAATTTAAGAGAGAGAGAGACGGTGAGGGAACAAAAAAATTAATTTGATTAGACACCCCATCCCATCTAAACTCCTAAAAACCCTCACCTTTAACCCTATCCACTCATTAACAATAAACCCTAACCACACAAAATTTTTAAAACCCCAACCAACTTAAGGATAAAACACGGTTGAAAAATTTAAAATAAATGTGTTTTTTTTTTTAAGTAAAAACGTAAAAAACAAAAAAATAAGTAAACTAAATAATTTGTAACTAAACCAAAACAATATATGCACAAATAAAAATAAATATGGGTTAGTTACTTAATTAAGTTTACCAAAAATAAAGGAAACTTGTTGAAGACGTTTTCAAAATCGTAAACTCTTTAATTAAAAAGACTTTCAGATTTTGAGAAATTAATCAACAATATTTCGAAAATAATAAAACTATTATAGCACACACTAATGTGTTAAGGCAATGATGGCAACACGTAGGATAACACATATGATATAAAACTCCTTGATAAATAATTTTCGCTTCAAACACTTGAGGCATAATAAGCTTAGCCTTTTTAGACACTTCAGGCATAACAAGCTGAGCATTTTTCATGCACTTTAGGCATTATATGCCTATATATATTTTTTAAGTACATTGCTTGTTAAACACGTCTCAATACACTTCTTTAAACAAGAAAGCATCGTAGTAACGAGCTCCGTGCTTCAAGTTATATTTCAAGTGTAGAGACCAAGTGATCTATGCCTTTCAAGTAGGGTACACTGTAGTGGCGAACTCCATGTCCCTAATACTTAGCATACATCACCTCATACATTCTCATTGGCAAGAGTACATCGTTGCAGCGAACACCGTGCCCCGAGCTCGAGAGAATAGTATGGATAAATGCCTTTGTCTTTTATTTATCAAAAAGAAAATATTAGTGACTTTGTCACTTTAAGCATATGAAGGGGAATGATATCAGACGTGCTAACCTAAATAATAACCTACCATAACAAAAAGGTCAAGATGTGCCACAGTTAGAACTAAGCTAACCAGATTAAACAAATAATAAAGCATTTTTTTTTAAGTAAATAACCAAAGAAAAAATACACTAATATACAAGTGTTACCCTAAGTGATAACATCACCTGGGGTAGCACAGACGAACAGACTCAGAGATTACAAAGACCAAGAGATCTTTTCAAACTAGAAAATCTCTCGTGGTCTAAGGCCTCGTAAAGATGTCACCACTTGATACTTAGTATCAATATGATCAATGTTAATTAGGCCTTTATCTACCATATCTCTAAGAAAATAATGACGTATGTCAATGTGTTTGGTACGGGAATGTTGAACTGGGTTTTTGAAATGTTGATAGCACTCAAAGTTATCACAAGACATAGTCAAAGAATTACTCTCTAGGCCATAGTCATCTAACATATGTTTTAGCCAAACAAGTTGTGAACAACAACTACCAAATCGCAACATACTCGACTCACTGTGGAGAGAGAAACACAATTTTGTTTACGACTATACCATGAAACTAAATTGTTGCCCAAGTAAAAACACCCCCCACTAGTACTCTTCCTATCATCCATATCCCCCGCCCAATCCGAGTCACTAAAGCCAACCAAATTGGTATTAGTATCCTTACTAAACCAAATCCCTAATTCACTTGTTCCTGAAACATATTTAATTATCTTTTTGACAGAATTAAGGTGAGAGACTTTAGGATTGGCTTGATAACGTGCACAAACACACACGCTGAACATGATATCGTGACGACTAGAAGTGAGATAGAGAAGGCTACCTATCATTGAACGATAAAGAGTAGGATCAACATCCTCACATACTTGATCTCTACCAAGTTTGAGAGAAGAACACATGGGGATTTTTGAACTTTTTGCTCCTTCCAACCCAAACCTTTTACTAGGCTCTTTGCATACTTGCTTTGTGAAATGAATATTCCTTCATTTGATTGTTTCACCTGCAAGCCTAGAAAGAATGTTAACTCTCCAATCATGCTCATTTCAAATGTTGATGTCATAGCTTCTACAAAATCTTTTAAACATGTTTGAGAAGTAGAGCCATAGACTATGTCATCAACATAGATTTGAACAATGACTATTTCTTTGCCATGCCTTAGGATAAATAAGGTCCTATCTCGCTTCACCTCTTGTAAAGCCATATTCAAGTAAAAAAGAGGTTAAGCGACCATACCATGCACGTGGAGCTTGTTTCAAGCCATATAAGGCTTTATCAAGTCTATATACATGGTTTGGTAGATGAGGATCTTCAAATCCTTTTGGTTGTTCAACAAAAACTTCTTCTTTTAAATAACCATTTAAAAAGGCAGCTTTAACATCCATTTGAAACAAAGTAATTTTTAGAAAACAAGCTATAGCCAAGAGGAGTCTTATAGATTCTATTCTAGCAACAGAGCAAAGGTCTCATCAAAGTCAACACCTTCAATTTGGGTGTAACCTTGTGCTACGAGACGAGCTTTGTTCCTAACAATATTTCCTTGCTCATCCGATTTGTTTTTGAAAATCCATTTAGTACCAATAACATTTGTATTACTAGGACGTGGTACTAAACACCAAACTTCGTTACGAGCAAATTTTTCAAGTTCCTCTTGCATGGCATGTATCCAAAAATTATCTTTTAAAGCTTCGTAAATATTTTTGGGTTCTAAAGAAGAAACAAAACAGAATATTTTACCTTGTGGTATGTGGTGGACATACACACATACCTTGCCATTTCACGGTCACTAAAATGTCCTTTGTTCCTTGTTCGTACTCCCTTCACTAGCTTCTCCAATAATTTGAGAGGAAGGATGGTCTCTTCGATCCTAGCCGGTGGATCCCTTCTCAAATCTTCATGCACATGAGCATCATCATCCGATCGTTCATCCTTTTCGCTTGCCGGATTGGTCTTGGGTGATACCGGAGATGCTATCCCTTCAAAGGGCAACACTTGGGCCAAGACTGGGTATCACTTACTTGATTTTGATTCTCCAGCTTCTTCCAAAGAATATTAATGGAGATTCCCGTACTCCATCACCTCGTAACACTTGCTAAATCATCAAAAACAACGTTAATTGATTCCCGAATGGTTTTTAACCTAAGGTTATAAACCCTATATGCTCGACTCGTCCCGAGCATACCCAAGAAATATAGCCTTATCACTTTTAGAGTCAAATTTAGCTAAGTAATCCCGATCATTTAGAACATAACACACACACCCAAATGTATGAAAATAATGAACCTTTGGTATCCTACCATTCAAAATTTCATAAGGTGTCATTCTAGTACTGTGTCTTAGAAAAACCCTATCAGCCGTGTGGCACGCCGTGTTTAAGGCCTCGGCCCAAAATCTCTTTGAAATTCTTTTTGAAAACAACATCACACGTGCCATCTCAAGTAAGGTCCTATTTTTCCTTTCACCACCCCATTTTGTTGAGGTGTTTTAGGAGCGTAAAACTCATGTTTAATTCCTTTTAATTCACAAAAAGTAAAGAACAATGAATTATCAAACTCCGTTCCATGATCGTACCTTATTCGCATGATAAGAGCGTAAAACATGTTTTTGATTTTAGCATGTAAGACTTTAAACTTTTCAAAAGTTTCGATTTTTCTTTCAAAAAATATACCCAAGTAAATCTAGAAAAATCATCAACTATTACAAAAGTATATTTCTTACCTCCTAAACTGTCTACCTCAACTGACCCATTAAATCCATATGCATTAATTGAAAACAAAGGCGTTGTCCCGTATACTCCTCATTATGTTGGGTAGTACTACGGGTAGCACGTGTTTGTTTACCCTTTAGACAATCTTCACATATGATTTTCGTACTTATGTCCGTACTAGGTATACCTCTTATAGCTTCAAAGCATTTATGAGTTTTACAATGTTACGAAAATGGACATGACCCAACTTTTGATGCCATAAGGTAGCATCATCAACCCTCACAAAATGACACACTTGTTTATCCTCAACAAGATAGCAAGCTTATTACTAGACCTAGTACCACCATAACACGCTTATTGGTACAATCAAAACTTCACAAGTGTTTTTATTGAATTTTACTTCAAGGTTGTCATCACAAAGTTGGCTAATACTAATTAAATTAGTTACCACCCATCAACATGCAAAATATTTTTCAAAGCAGAAATCCAGTGTACATTCAATACACCTTTTCCTACTATATTACTCTTGCCACCACCACCATATGTTACACTACCACCTTGAATAGGTTCATATTCCTTTAAAAACATTTTTGTTCCAATATGACGAGAACAACCACTATCAAAATACCATGAACCTTCAACATTAGTTTTTAAGGCAAGGCATACAACATCACATATCGATTAGACTTAGGTTTCCACACTTTTCTACTTTGATAATTTTTCTTCGATCGACAAAGTGATATCTCGACATGCTAGGTAGCACTTCGTATCACACAGAACTGGACTGTTTCTTTAAGAGAGTTTTACAATCATTTTTCAAATGTCCAAGAGAGTAACAAGAGTTACATATTTTTACCTTGTCGAAGACTTATCGAAGATATAAGTTCAACATGATCTCTTTCTTTAACAAAAATTAACTTATCTTCCGTATTAGACAAAGTAGAAGTAATAGCATTCAAAGACTCTTGAAAACCCATACCGCCTTGAGTGGTTTAGACAACCCAAGAATTGCATCTAACTTGGTAGAACTCGTTGAGTTTCTTGAACGTTGTCTCGCAAGAGTAAGCTTGCTCTTGACTTTGTCCACCTCCACATCCTTCTTTGTGAGTTGAACTTCCAATCTAGTCAAGCCATCAGCTAGATCTTGAACCTCTTGGACAGAGAGATCACCTTCTTGTTCTCTTTCTTCCATTCATCCACCAATTCTTTGCAAAGGTTCTTAAGACCACAAATGAGTTCATCCTTGCCGAACTCCTTCTCATCTTGTGAACTACCCGCATCCATGTTAACGTAACCCACAAAACAAACAAGATTTATCAAATTTAAATCATATACCCGTTGGATGATATCTCGTGTGCTATCCCACTTTGGATATCACCCGGGGTATCACCGATGTAATCCGAGTCACGCTTGTGACCACCATTGCCGTTTGATCTCGAATCTTCGCATTGATTGGTCTCCTCATCCTCATTGTCACCGAGAGAAACCCATAGGTTCTTTCCCATCTTCCTTAGAGTGTTAGCACACTCATTTGAGTAATGACCCCATCCAGAGCAAGCATGACATTGGATTGATTCAAGGTATTTTGGATCGATCCGGATTGATCCGACGATGCTCTCCTTATGGGACCACCTTTCGAGTAGATGGAAATGTCCTCTTGGGCATTGAATTGTACACCTTGGCTTGTTGCTCTTTAGCCTTCACCTCGCACATTTTCTTTGTTAAATTTTCTCACCATTGAGTTATATTTCCCGGTAAGTAAGGCAACACCGGCATCTTCACCTAATTCCTCAAAAATTTCGTCATCCTCATTAGTTGAACCACTAGAGGATTGAACTTTTAAAGCAACACTCTTGCCTTTAGAGGCTTCACTTTGCTCAAGAAGGTTTGATTCAAAATTTTTTAAAATGCTCATTAAGGAATTGATGTTCATAGTAGAAAGATTGTGAGCCTCTTCTATAGATGAAACCTTAATATTAAAACGCTCAGGAGAGTTCTAATAGCCTTTGAAACCAATTGTTTGTTTGTAAAAGGTTCACCTAAAAGTTGACACTCATTAGCAATGTCAAACAATTTTTCAAAATAAGAGGAAATGGTATCACTTTCACCCATTCTCAACCTTTCAAATTTGCCAAGAAGACCTCTAAGTTTGTTTTCACGCACACTAGAATCACCTTCACAAAACCTTTGTAAAATATCCCACGCTTCTTGAGCCTGTGGAACTATTTTGAACAAGTTTAAAAATATGCATGTCAACCCACTCAAAGATAGCATTAAGAGCTTTCTCATTATAGTTAGCCAGGTGATCTCTTCATTAGTCCACTCACCTTCAGTGTTTAACTCCGAACATCACCATCCTCATCGAGGTAATAGTGGAAGAGAGTACCCATGAACTATAGATCGCCATGCTCGAAGATCAATTGATTTGATATGCGAGCGAAGGCGAATTTTCCAATATGCATAATTCGAACCATCTAAAACAGAAGACGTTTTTGGTTTGGATTTGCAGGATCAAAAGCCATGATAAAAGGACCAAACACTTAGTATCGTCAAGTGAGAGGCTCTGATACCAATTGAAATTGTCACGGCTTGAATCACAAGTGATATCCAAGGTGATAACAGCACCAACGATAGCACTTGGGATGGCACACACACACACTTCGAAAATAAAACAATTTTGTAAAAGAGTTTGCAGCGGAATAAAAACACCAAAATTGTTTTTCTCAAGTTATATAAATATAACTTGAGAGTGCCTCTTAGGCAAGACTTTATAATCACTATGAATGAAGTTACAAAGCTGAAAGTTTCCTATAGCTATATCTATTTTAAGCTCTATGGAACAAGAGATAAAGAACGGAATCCTATCCTAGCCTTCACACACCTTGATACCAAAGTAATCAAGTGCGAAATTACAAGGGAGAAAGGATTAAAAAGAACCAAACAAAGAACTCTATCTCTAAGCTTTTCGAAGGTGTGAATGTGATGATATAATTGGCATGTCTTCAAATAAACCTTCCAAGATTATTTATAGTCTTCAATTACTTGAAGACTACTCCAATAACAACCTTGGGGCTGGTCTTGCACGTGGAGGAAGTGTAGGGAGAGTGGGTGAATTTGTTTCCACAATTCTAGCTCCCACTTCCTATTTTGTAGCAACCGAGTTGTTTAATCCTCAAGCCATGCTTCCAGGTCTTGTACTCCTTTGCTTTATCATCCTTGTACTTCTTCTATAACTCAGCAACAACCTTTGACAAAGTCTCCATACGTGCTGTTGTTGTTTGCCAAAGTTACGAATTAATACATAAAATGTATTAATTCTTTTCTTCCAATTTCCACACGTGTCTAGCTCCTTCTTTGATGCTATTGCACCCTGAAATATAACCATAAACCATAGACTATACAGACCATATTAGCACGTTAGTCCATTAAATAACAAACAAGAAATATACAACTATATAATTTTCAGTCCAGGAAATCATCTGCGATATCACCTGAACTTTTGGGAAATCATCTGCGATATCACCTGCAGATTACACTAACAGGGTTCATGGTATCACAGAGGGGCATTGAAGCCAACCCAGAAAAAATAAAAGCTTTGGTTGAAATGTAGGAGCCAACGTGCATTAATGAGGTACAGTGACTAAATGGTAGAGTGGCAGCTCTGGGTCGCTTTATAGCAAAGTCAGCAGAGAGGTCTCTCCTCTTCTTCAAAACATTGAGGGGGACGAAAAGTTTTGAATGGATGACCGAATGCTCATCGTCGTTCTAGCAACTCAAAGAGTACCTAGCCTCTCCCCCTATGCTGAGTAGCCCGATCATGGGAGAAAGCTTGTTCGTATATCTATCTGCTGGGAATCGAGCTGTGGCTGAAGTGTTGGTCAGAGAAGAAGGCAGAGTTCAGAAGCCCGTTTATTATGTGAGTAAGGCATTGTCTGACGTAGAAGGAAGATACTACAATGCTGAAAAGGTAGTCTATGCCTTGGTAGTAGCAGCCAGAAAGTTACGAGCTTATTACAAATGCACCTCTGAGGAAGATTTTGCATAAGCCGGAGAGTTCAGGCCACCTACTCAACTGGTCAATAGAACTAACAGAGTTCGACATAGAATATCGGCCTCGAAAGGCATTAATAGCTCAACCTTTGGCAGACTTCTTGGTCGAGATTACGTTCACCAAGGAAGAAAGCAAAGAAAGCACCCCAAAGGATAGTTTGAAGGGGAAGGAACAATCGATCCAACCCATAATAAGTTTGCCCGTCGATTGCTGGAAGGTCTATTCAGATGGATCTGCGACCAAGAGTATGAGTAGAGATGGAATCATTTTGATCGAGCCTGAGACGGGTAAAGTCTTTGAAGAGGCTTTGAGGTTCAATTTTGAGGCTTCCAACAACCAGGCCGAGTATGAGGCCTTAATTGCCGCTATTGAATATGCCAAATGCTTTGGGGCAACCAAAGTCATTGCCTATTGTGAATCTCAGCTGATCGTGAACCAAGTCAGGGGGGAATACGAAGTACTCAATCCCGTTCTAGTCAAATATTGCGAGCTGATAAAAAGGTTGGTCCAAGACTTAGAATTATGGGAAATTCAAAGAGTAGGTCATGAAGATAACGAGTTGGCCGACCTACTCTCCAAATTTGCCACATCAGACGAGCAACATGGAGAGCCAATTTCCTACTTAAAGCATCCAGCATACGAAAGAGTGCATGTTCTATGCTCGGTTGATAGCTCTAAGTGTTGGATCGACGAGATGAAGGCATACATAGAAACGGGCGAGCTGCCCACTAACGAACAAAAAGCTAAAGCTATCAAGAAGAAATCCCCAAGGTTTGTCATACACGCGGATGCACTATTCAGAAGGTCCTTCATGAATCCATTACTGAGGTGTGTTCACCCTATGGAAGTCACTCAGCTTTTGCATGAAGTCCATTGTGGAGTATGTGGTGGACACCCAGGGGGCCAGAACTTTGATGGACAAACTACTTACTTTGGGTTATTATTGGCCTCACTTAAGAGAAGACGCTCGAGAATTTGTTCAAAAATGTGAAAAGTGCCAGAAGTATGCCGACCTACCAAGACTGCTTACAACCGAGCAAACTCCAGTGGTCGCTGCTTGGCCATTCAACATGTGGGGGTAGATTTGATCGGACCCTTCCCACCCGCCCGTGGAAACTGCAAGTACGTAATCGTAGCCATCGACTACTTCACTAAGTGGATCGAAGCTAAGCCTTTAGCCAAGATTACCGAGGAAAACTCAATCAATTTTATCCACAACTACATCTGGTGTCATTTTGGAGTGCCTCATGCAATCGTATCAGATAACGGGCTACAGTTCTTAACTGGGTTTGAAACAGAAATGAACAGATTGGGAGTCAAACATTGAAAGTCGTCATTTGCCTATCCTCAAGGAAATGGGCAAGCAGAGGCAGCGAACAAACTTTTCTTATCAGCACTAAATAGGCTTAGCGGGTCGAGCTGGCAGATGGTTGGACGAAGTGCCCCTTGCTCTTTGGGTAGTTGTTGGGGTGTTAACCTAACGGTTTATTTAATATCCGCAAGCGCACGGGCTATTGTAATATAGCGGGTGCAAGTACGGGTCGATCCCACAGAGACAGGGTTTACCTTGGGATGATATTTGTCTTTATATAAATATAGATAAAATGATTGGGGGGAGATAGAAATTTATAAGAGAAAATACTAGGAAGATACAGAAAACTACTCTAACATATAATGATAGCATTCTCGGGATTGAAAACAAATAAATATGCTTTTAGATAAAGGCTTTTATCAAAATAACAAGGATGGTACATTAGGCTTACACTACTTCTCACGGTCAAGCAAGTAGTGTTGTATTCTTCACTAATTATGTCCTAACTGTTTGAGATTTTCGTTTATCTGCCCCCGCCCTCTCACAAACGGGCATTCCGGCTTAACTCTAGCTGACCACAATTAGTAAGAATCCATTAAGATCGAAAGTCAATGTACTTTCCATTCAAAGAACACCCCTAGGCCGTTGAACTACTCTCGTGATCAATGGAACCTAGTTCCTTCATATGGTTCCGTTAATCGAGATTCTCCGCTAGGTACTTCTCTCGATTAACTGGGGTTCTACAAAAATAAATGTCTTTATGATTGTAGGCAATTTAAGAATAATATGAAGAAATTGTTTTAAGATGAAAGTGCCAAGTCAAGGATGATACTCTAAGTTGTGCTAACTAGCACATGTATTTAAGACTCACCGACCTTTCTCTCGAGGGTTCGGATTAGTGTAATCCCGTTCGTGACGCGGGAAATCCGACTCACCTTTCGAGGGTATCAAATAAATCAAAAATACCAATTAAGTCTATAATCTCACGTATTTTCCACTAAAGGATCATCCCTAGGTCTTTAAATCACTTTCCGTGACTTATTGACCTAGTCCAAATCTTAGGGTTCCGCTAATCAATATTTGATCAACTGAGGCTATACAATTAAGAACGTCTCCCTAATTGCAAGAATTTAAGATTAATAAGAAGAGAATTGAAATGACATGTAGGAGAAGCATGAATATAAATAATTGAGTTTCCAACTCCGAGAAATGGAGGATTACTCAAACCATTGAAATAATAAAAGAAGTAAGTAAAGAAATAGAGATAAGGGAAGAGATACTTATTCATAATAAAAGAGAGACAATGGCTTGAAGAAATCTTCTATTGCATTCACAATCTTCAAGGATGCACAAGAACTTGTCACTAATAATTGATACATCTTCAAGAATTGTGTATAAAGATTGCTAGAGTATTTTTGATATCTATCTAGATGTTATTTGATCCATCTGAGGATGTATTTTTGATCATTTTTTGGATATATATGGATGCCCAATACTGATTACAAAGGTGTCTTAAATAAGCATTTGAGTGAAGGGTTGGATCTCTTCAAAGAGCTTCAAATGAAAAGGTGCCTTTTCAAAGCAACAGCAGGTGGAGCGGCCACTCCAGAATATAAGACACGGCCACTCCAGCTTGCACGGCCACTCCAGAATATAGCGCACGGCCGCTCCAGCAAACTTTGGCAATTTTGACTTTGACTGAGGGTTTGCACGGTCGCTCCACTTTAAGTGCACGGCCGCTCCATTGGCTTTTTGGCTTGAATGAGGATTTTGAAGTTGTCCTTCCTTGCCTTTGATCCCTTAATGTTTTCAAAGCCTCATTTGTCCCATATTTTGACTTTAACCTGTAAAATATACTAAGACTATACCAACAAGTGTAAAATTGACTATAATGGTAAAAGAAGCTAAATTACACTATTTTTAGGCTAAAATTGGAATAAAAACTAAGTAAATACTAAGATAAAATGCTATAAATGACTATATAAAAGTCACTTATCAGTAGTCCGTACAACCACCCGGGGGCCTACAGGAGAAACCCCATTTGCCCTACTTTTGGGTCGGAGGCCATGGCACCTGCCGAGCTACGAGTTCCTACAGCTAGAGTGGTTTCTTTGATCAAGAAGAGAACACTTCCAACAGATTGCTCGACTTGGACTTGCTCGAAGAGAAACGAACAACTGCCCAACTCATAATGGTGAATTACAAACAGAAAACCAAGGGCTACCACGATAAGAAGGTCAAGAAGAAGTCGTTCAAAGTGGGGGACTACGTTCTAAGGAAAATCGAGGTGACTGGTAGAAAGGCAGAACATAACAAGTTATCTCCTAACTAGGAAGGTCCTTACATCGTCACTCGAGTTATCAAAGAAGGGACATACATGATTGGCCATCCAGGGGGTGATGAGCTGAAACATCCGTGGCATGCTAGCCACCTAGTTAGATATTATTTTTAAAACTCAGCATTCTATGTAACTGATCTACTTCTTCAATAAAATGGAATGTTCTGTCTATAAGTTGTATTACTCTTATGCTTTATTCAACTCAGATCCGACTCTTAGTCGATCTCGACATAGTAAACAGATTCGACTGACGTCCTAAGTCGACCTCATTCTTAAACAGGTCTGACTGAAGACTTGGGTCAGTCTCGTCTATAAACAGATTCGACTAATGTCCTAATTCAACCTCATTCTTAAACAGGTCCGACTGAAGACTTAGGCCAGTCTCGCCTTTAAACAGATTCAACTAATGTCCTAAATCAACCTCGTTCTTAAACAGGTCCGACTAAAGACTTTGCTCAGTCTCGTTCTTTAAAATAGATTCGACTAATGTCCTAAGTCAATCTTGTTCTTAAATAGGTCCAACTGAAGACTTAGGACAGTCTCGTTCTTAAACAATCTCGACTAAAACCTTAGTCAGCTTCATTAATTAGCCAATTGATCTGACTAAGACTTTGGCCAATCTCCTACTCAAATCTGGTTCGACACACAAACAAATATATGGATCAAGGCAGAAAGATTCAACAAATGTCAACTAAGCATCAATAAAGAAGTCCACCAAAAGTGGGCCAGGACTTGCATGAATAAATTCTGAGTTAAAATGCCTCCCAAAATGGGCCAAGGCATTGGCATTCAGAAAAAAAAAGAAAAAGAAAAGTGTTTGGGACTTGTTCGTTACAGAATCCAAATAAAGACGATAAAAATCAACCCTATAGATCGTCGTGGGGTTGATCTTGCTGTTGTTGCTCGTGCTGCTCCGCTTCATCAAACATAAGGTCTTGGGTGACCTCATCTCCTTCAATCATCTCCTCATCATCCTGGTCGGCAGCCTCATCGAGCTCCTGGAGAATAGTATTGAAATTTCTTGGCTCAATGGGAGGAGCGACCCAAGGCTCAGCTCCGTCCTCCTCATCTTGTTGGGCAATGGCAGCTAGGTCGTTATCGTTATATGGCACAAGGGGATGACCACTTCGGGCTAGCACGTCATATTGGTTTAGAAGCCCATTTTGCCAGTTGATCAACGGAGAGTTCGACAGAGGGGTCTACGACAGCTCAGCGGGCCATATGCCAACGTCTGACATCATAAAAAGCCCTATCTTGGCTAATTATGATCTGGTAGCACTCATCACTGTGCATGAACGCCTCCACTGCGGCCTTCCCATCATCTTCCTCAGCGGCCTTCACCCTATCTATGACCTCTTCTTCCCACTTGACTTGAGAAACCTGCTGCTCCTCAATCAACTTCATCATCTGGGTACTACTATCTTGAACAAGGGTGCCAAGCTTCCCCAAGTAGCTCTCCAACTTGTTCTTATCGAGCTTAGCAGCGACGGCCTCACCCTTCATCAAATTTACCTGCTATTTGAGAGGAGCGAGCTCCGCCCTGGCAGCAGTGAAGTCGGCCAGCATCCCATCTCTCTCTTTCACTGCATCATCATTAACGAGCTTGCGAGCGTCATAATCAGAGTCAAGATCCACCAGCTTCTCCCTCAGCTCGGTATCCTCATGGGATTTACGAGCATATTAGGCAGTGACGATCTTCTCCCTCTCTTAGCTGCCCTCCAGCTACTTTTTGCATGTTTGATCAAAGCAAGAGACTGCATAAACAAAAAGAGAAGTATTAGATCCACAAACTGTCACAATTAGGAGTGACCAAAAAATATGACGACTGAAAGAAAGTGAAAGATATGGAAAAAGATTACCTTAGAGTGAACCAGGCCGGACCTGTCACTAAACTCTTCAGCAGTTAACCATTTCTCCGCAAATCTGGCCAGCATATCTCTGTCCACAGCCCGCCTCATGATAACTTGACAAAATCCCTGCTCAGGAGACTGGCGTCACGAGCTATCAACCCCAGTGAGGGGAGGAACCTCACTTAGCCTGGCCACCTGGGCCTGCACTAACTCCGTGCTAGTGACTGGAGGAGTTTAGAGTGGGGGTTGACCAGCTCCCTCAGGTCCTTGGTCGAACCTCAATCTCTTTTTTAGCTTGTTAAGGGGAAGGGTATCCTCCTCTTCGTCTTGATCAAGTTCGACGACATCAACATCAGCAGTATTTTGGGGGGCAGCCACAGTTGGCTCATAGTGGACCGGACTCCGATCTTAGTATGGTCGAAGTGACGACCTCATCCTTTTCCACCCCAGTAACTTGAGTTGGGGGATCACTCACCAGGGGATCCCCCGACCCAGATTCATCGATGGGGACCATCCCCACACCTTCCTTAGGAAGCAGCTTATTCCTGTCCTCTGCCTCCTTCTCTCTACTGGCCCGGGCATTGGCGGTACCATGAGCTTTCTTGCTCTTCATTCGATCATTTTTGCTCACAATGCGGTCCATATTAGCTAGTTGGTCGTCGATGAGAACCGCACAAGACAAAATAGAAAGCAATTAGCAAAAGAAATATGCGAGCAAAGAAATGACGCGTTAAGGGAAAAACGGGTAAACAGTTTACCACCAAAATGATCTAGGGATTTGCAATGAACGGGGGTCTTCTTACAAAAATGACATTGGGCCTCAAACATATCCCTCTCGTGGATCACCCAGTCCGGGTATCTCAAGCTCCTAACAATCAATGCTAGGGGGGCTACCTCTCCATCCCCACCCAGCATCATACCGACCAGGATAAAGTTATTCTTGTTCGACCCTAGTATGACCCAGCTAATGGGACCCCTCCGAGCTACCAGCACCAATCTACGGTACAGCTCGTTGCTCCAATCTGGGACCCAGTAGTCATCTTCCTTCATTAGGCATGAAGTAGCGTCGGGCAAGGGGAATTCCCATCCTTTCTTACTTTCGACCAATATTAAGTGGGAGTTCCACCCACAAACTTTGTCAGGCAAATTCACAAACAGTTTGGGGGCATTGCGTTTGGTCGGAGTAATAATCCCTAAAGACCTCTTGTCTACGGCGACCTTAAAGAACCTTCTGAAAATGTGGACGCAAGGCTCGAACCCAAGAAACCGGCATACCATGGAAAAACACACTAGTACCCTACAAGTGTTAGCCCCTAGCTGCATGGGAACATCGGCCATACATTCTAAGAATTCACAAAGGAAAGGGTTGAGGGGAAGGCGTAGCCCGACCTCGAATTGACCGTAGAAGAAATCTACTTTGGACGAGCTAAAGGCCCAGTGCGCCCATGATTGAACCTTCATTTGTTTCTCTGTGATGTGAGTCAACCTGAAATCCTCTCTGTTGATCTCACAAAAGTTATGGAGGATGTTGATCCTCGATTCTGAACTCTTCCTCCCAACGGCCGGCTTGGGGGCCACATAACCTCTTTCATTATGGCCTGGAGCGACCGTCGAGTAGAAGGCATTGATAATGTTGGTTGAGGGGGAGCCCGACGAAGTAGAGGCCGCAGATGGTTGATTCGACATATCTACAGAAGAAGAAGAAGAAACAGGAGAATGAGAACTAGATGGAGTTTCATCAGAGCTATCTATGGGCAACCTAGATTCCCCTGAGAATTCTAACCTATCTCAAGGGAAGGGAGGTTTATTTGTCTTCATATAGAAAATTATGAAGTGATCTATCAGCTTATGAAGAGACGGAAGCGGACAAACAGTGGGTCGTCCACCTCCAAATCTCCTATAATTTCTCTACCTGGGACCTCCACAATGCCATAGCACAGACCCCATGCTTTCAGAATGGCGATACACTCATCCCTACTCATCTCTCTCCAAGGTCCTTCTAATCGCTTATAAACCCGAAGGTTTTGGGAGCAATACCCATATCTAATACCTCGCTCACAACCAAAGGTCCTAGACATGGCGAAATTGAAAAAAAAGCTTGAAAATAAGCCTAAAAGCAGAGGAATCGATGGGTACCTTAATGGATTCGAAGACGAGAGGTATCTAAAGTGAAACGGAAACTTAATTGCACCAGAAAATCAGAAATCGCATTGCTTTGTTCTTGCTGGATATTATCAGATTTGGGGGTTTGTAAAGTGTGAGAAAGAAAAGGATTTTACCTTTTATACCTATCCAAATCCTTACCAGAATCGGAAAGGCTAGTGGCACAACGGTTATTTCCGCCCAATTAATGCCATCAACGTTTCCTAAGAGAGATGTCCAAGCCCAGTACCATATAATCATAACGACGCTTCAATGGATCTAACCATCAAAAGAGTCAAAGATCGAGATCAAGCCACGTAAATTCTGTCGACCATCTGACAACGTCGACCATCCAACAGCTTCGACCATCCAATGACGAGCTATCTAAGATTTCATCAGTTTTTCATAACTTCCTGGTCGACAAAGTCAACTCAGAAAGTTGGGGGGCCACTGAACCGAATAAATGTGACGGACCAGCCCCAACGTACAAAGCCCAATTATTCAGACGTTATTACAGCAACATCATCGAGTGGGCCGACCCAGTTATTACAAGGCCCATGGCCCAACAACATAGATCAGTTGACCTAGCTCATTGTCCCACCATTTTTGGTCCCGACCTAGCTTCGTCCGACATACGATCATCTCCTTGTACGAATTCTATCCGGCTATGATACAAAGTCAGGTCGACATTGATCTACTCAGGCGATATCGACCTACAGAGACGTACGTCGACCTAAGACTCTTTCCATATCTGCCTCCTACAACTTTGGAGTACGTTATGTCGATATTATCTCCATGATTTACGGGAATCGACACGATCCTAGGAACTCGATACAATCCTACTACAACACTATCTCTTATCAAGGCTATAAATACCTCACAACATACAACATTAGAAGGTAATGTCTTATTTGCTGTTCATTTGATTTCAATATAGTTTATAAGCAAAATACGCGATATCTCATCATCACGCCGGAAGGTATTAGTCGGAGACCATCCCGACTAGTCATGTGTTCACTGGTTTCAAGTCAAACCTAGAAAATCAACCTAATTGCTGGACTAAGGCTGATCAAGACACATTCCTTACAACATCAAGTACATTGATAAATTTTGGTATAGCTTATTTGGTCGTGTATCTTTTTCCTTGTAAATGCTTGAGTAATGGGGAGAGTGCTAGTCTAGTAAAATTCAAGAAACTACTAGTACATCAAAACCTTTCCGTAAATCCAACTCTATGTTACAAGAATGTGCATAAATTATCTTCAAAGTTTGTGTTAATGTTAGATCATGTGTTGTCATGAATGTCATCCCAAGTGTTGCAAACCAGTGTTGCCACTGATGTTGCCAAAAGTGTTGCCATTTGGAATTGGCGACACTGAGTTAGTTACTGTATTTTTCACAAATATTAATGGGTAAATTAATGTTTATATAACAGTAGTTAGTCACCTTAAAATGAGCTTAAAATCAGCAACAGAAACAGCCCAGGCGTTAATCACGAAGAGGAGAAGAAATTAACAAATAAACATGTGTTTATTTGTTTAATTGATGACCAAGCCAGGAGATATTTTATTCAGCTATTCTGGGGGAGAACAAGTCAGAGTACAAGGCAACCAAAGCTAAGAGGTACAAGCAAGAGAAGCAAGAGAAGACTAGGTCTCCTACAAAAGAGGCGAGTGGCATAATTGGAGGAAACAAACTCCAAACTGTTAGCTGATCATTTGAGTAGGCTCCAAGACTTTGTGGCCTATAAATAGTGCAGTGGATCTTCATTGAAGATTATCCAATTCAGAAAACGCAAATCTGCACAAGAAAAGTAGAATTCTGCTCTCAAGTGTTGCCATTCAGTGTCGGCAACACTTTGTCCAACACTCGAATATTTCATATAGATTTTTATATTTTTGTGAGGTTTTTGAGTGTTTATTTACTGAGAGAATTCGTGTATGTTGTTCCTTATATCAGGGTTCGTTTATCATTAAGGAACAACCTCGACCTTGTATTGAATTCATATTATTAATAGAAAGGTCTTGCGTTTTAGGCACCCATCAAGTTATATATTTATATAACTTGATAAAAATTATATTCTTGTGTATTGCTTTAATATTTCCGCTGCAAATTATATTTATTTCTATTGATTTGTGCTTTTCTAGAATTGGTGAAAGTGTCGTCGTTAGTGTCATTAACACTAAGGACAACACCCGTGAGTTTCATCTCACCTTGTGAGTTTCGTCTCATAAGTTCTTAGCCATAGACAATTTCAATTGGTATCAGAGCCTAGCACTTGATATACTAAGTGTTTAGATCCTTTTGTCATGGCTTATGATCCCGCAAACCCTAATCAAAAGAGATTACCGGTTTTAGACGGATCTAATTATGCTTATTGGAAGATTCGCCTACGCTCGCATATCAAATCAATTGATCTTCGGGCTTGGCGATCTATTTTAAATGGTTATTCTGTTCCAATGCTTCCTCCGGATGACGATGGTGACGTTCAAGTCAAACCCGAATTCGAGTGGACAATTGAAGAGAATAATCTTGCTAGTTTCAATGAAAAGGCACTGAATGCCATCTATGAATGGGTTGACATGCATATGTTCAAACTCATTCAAAACAGTCCCTCCGCAAAAGATGCTTGGGATACTTTACAAAGATTTTGTGAAGGAGATGGCGTTGTCCGAGAAACAAAGCTTAGAGGTCTCACTAGTAGATTTGAAAGATTAAGAATGGGTGAAAACGAAGACATCTCGTCTTATTTTGAAAAGTTGATTGATATTTCAAATGCTTGTCAAGTATTAGGGAGCCTTTTACAAATAAACAACTTGTTTCAAAAGCTATTCGTACTCTTCCCGAACGTTTTAATATTAAAGTTTCAGCTATTGAAGAGGCCCATAATCTTTCAACAATGGACATCAACTCCTTAATGAGTATTTTGAAAAACTTTGAGTTGAATCTCAATGAACAAACGGAGGCTTCTAAAGGCAAGAATATTGCCTTAAAAGTCGAATCTTCGGACACATGTGTGGACGATGAAGATGAAGTCTTCGAGGAGTTAGATGAAAATACTAGTGTAGCTTTACTTGCAAAGAGATATAATTCTATGGTTAGAAAATTTAACAAAGTGCAGGTAAAGGCTAAGGACCAAACGACCAAAACCTCTAGTTTTGTGCCAAGGAGAAGTCCTCCTCCAAATCAAAAGGATATCCCACCAAGGCGTGCATCCTCGGAAAAGATCCGGTCCGATCCTAAGTACATTGAATCTATTCAATGTCATGCTTGTTCCGGTTGGGGTCACTATGCCAATGAATGTGCTAACACCTTGAGAAAGGCGGGCAAAAACTTGTGGGTATCTCTTAGTGATGGAGAGGAGGAAGGAACGGAGAAAGAAGAATAGACAGAGCAAGTAGTCATGATGGCCACGGTAGCGGAGCTACCTTCGACTGAGAGTGTTACTTCAAGTGTCGTTACAGATTTGACAACACTTGACACAACATTGGTGACTTCTTCAGAAAGTGTTGCCCCAAGTGTCGTCCAGGAATTGGCAACACTTGGCACAACACTCAGCAGGTATGATTCTTTAAATGATCTTAATTTGCATGGTTCAACTGATTTAAATTCAGAAGAGATTATAGAGGATGATCTTGATAAAGATGAACTTATTTGTGAATTAAAAACCTCTATAAATCTCTCCTCGTGGAATGGAAAAAGGAGAATAAGATGGTGGTTTTCTTGAAAAAGGAAAATCGTGATCTTAAGAACTCCTTGACTCGGCTAGAAGCTCAACTCGCAGGAGAGACTTGGATCTTGATAAAATCAAGGCCAAACTCAACCTAGCCGAATCCACCTTCAAAAACTCAACACGAGTTCATCCAAATTGGATGAAATACTCAAATTGAGTAAGCCTCGAAAGCCTGGTCTTGGGTTCCAAGAATCACTTGAAAGTATTACCTCTTCCTTGTTTGATGTTGAAACTAAAAATTGTTTTGTAAAAGAGCGTGTCAAGGAAAAGGGTAGCACTCCTAGTGATTCCTCCGATCAATCCAATGAGTGTGGATACCGTCACAAAGCTGGACATTTAAAACTGCATTGCATTTTCCTACAAAAGAAAATGTCCAGTTTTCAAGTGTCGCCTCAAGTGTCGCCAGTTTCTCAGTGGCAACACTTATGGCAACACCTGGTGAACGTAAATCCAGATTTTCAAAAAGGGTTGGTTACCCAAGGAAAAACTGAAATGCTATGTTGTTTATACATCCTTAAGGACTAACATTGCAGGAACTTGGTACTTTGATAGTGGTTGTTCACGCTATATGACCGGTACAAAATCATTCCTAACGCAGTACCAACCTATTCAAGGAGGCTCATGACTTATGGTGGTGGAGGCAAGAGTGAAATAGTTGGTAAAGGAACACTGGATATTGTTGGTTTTCCTCCTTTGAAAAATGTCTTGCACATAGATGGTTTACTTGCTAATTTAATTAGCATTAGCCAACTATGTGATGACAATTTGGAGGTAAAATTCAATAAAAATACCTGTGAAGTGTTTGATAACACTAACTTTTGTGTCATGACCGGAATAAGATCAAGTGATAATTGCTATCCGGTTGGTAATAAATCGCTGTGCAATTTGACAAAACTTGATGATATTAGGTTATGGCATCAAAAGTTAGGTCATTCTCATTATAGGAATCTTGAGAAGATTATCAAACATAATGCCGTCAAAGGTGTTCCTAAACTAGACCTCAAAAACACCGTGATGTGTGGTGACTGTCAAAAGGGTAAGCAAACTCGTGTTGCTCACAGTGTTGAACAACACAATGAGCAACACTCAGGAACAACACATTGTTTTCAGCTTCTACATATGGACTTGATGGGTCCTATTGAGGTAGAAAGCTTGGGAGGTAAGAAGTATGTTTATGTGATAGTTGATGATTTTTCTAGGTTTACATGGGTGTATTTCTTAAGAGAAAAATCTGAAACTTTTGATAAATTTACTCACTTAGTCTCTAAAATCAAAAACATGTTTTGTTCTCCTATTTTTCGAATAAGATCGATCATGGTAGAGAATTTGAAAACATCTCCTTTTCTACTTTTTGTAGTAAAAAGGGGATACACCATGAAGTTTTCAAGACCCAAAACACCACAACAAAATGGTGTTACCGAAAGGAAAAATAGGACTTTAATGGAAATGGCTCGTGTTATGCTAATTGCTAGAAATATTTCTAAAGGTTTTTGGGCCGAAGCATTAAACACAGCTTGTCACACTACAAATAGAGTTTTCTTAAGACCCGGTACAACTATGACACCCTATGAGATTTTAAATGGAAAGAAACCTACGGTTCACTATTTTCATGTGTTTGGGTGTTTGTGCTACATTTTAAATGACCGGGAATACTTAGGAAAACTTGATTCTAAGAGTGACAAAGCCATCTTTCTTGGCTACTCTCAAAACAGTCATGCTTATCGTGTCTATAATTTGAGGTTAAAAGTGATTCAAGAATCGGTAAATATTGAATTTAACGATTACTTGAGTGCCACAGGAGAACCAGCTGATGATATACCTCTGACTCTACTAGAAGAAGTCGAACAAAGGGCTGGAACAGAATCTGATTCAGCCATTGCAGCCACAGATTCAAGTGTTGCTCCAAGTGTTTCCCCTGAAATGGCAACACCTGAGGCAACACAGGAGAACAGAACAGTGGCTGGAAATTCTGAGAGCAGTGACTCAGAAGAAGAAGATGGATTGGTGTACCATCAAGGCAGGAGAGATCCCCCAGCTCGTATTAGAAATTATCATCCCATTACTCAAGTAATTGGTGATGTTAATGAAGGGGTTAGAACAAGGAACAAGGAGCCAGTGGACTACAGTAGATATGGTTAGGTATGTGTGTATGTCCTCCACATACTCAGGTAAAACACTCCATGTTTCGTTTCCTCTCGTTGAACCAAAAAATGTGATTGAGGCCTTAAATGATAAATTCTGGATTCAAGCTATGCAAGAAGAGCTTGAACAATTTACCCGTAACGAGGTTTGGTGTTTAGTTCCACGTCCTTTAAATACTAACATTATTGGAACTAAATGGATTTACAAAAACAAATCTGATGAATTGGGTAATATTGTTCGTAATAAAGCTCGTCTTGTGGCTCAAGGCTATACACAAGTGGAAGGAATCGACTTTGACGAGACCTTTGCACCTGTGGCTAGAATTGAGTCAATAAGACTTCTTCTTGCTATAGCTTGTTATCTCAAAATCACATTGCACCAAATGGATGTCAAAGCGGCTTTCTTGAATGGGTACTTAGATAAAGAGATCTATGTTGAGCAACCCAAAGGGTTTGAAGACCCATTCCACCTGCACCATGTATACAGACTTGATAAGGCCTTATATGGCTTAAAACAAGCTCCTCGTGCATGGTATGGGCGTCTAACAAGCTTTCTTCTTGAATATGGATTTGTTAGAGGAGAAGCCGATAGGACATTATTTATTCTTAGGGAAAATAAAGAGCTTGTCATTGCTCAAATCTATGTTGATGACATAGTTTATGGTTCCACATCTAAAACATGTTTACAAAATTTTGTGGAAGCTATGACATCTACATTTGAGATGAGCATGATAGGAGAACTTAATTATTTCCTAGGATTGCAGGTGAAACAATCGAATGATGGAATCTTCATCACTCGAGCAAGTATGCTAAGAGTCCGGTGAAAAGATTTGGATTGGAGAGTGCCAAGAGCTCTAAAATACCTATGGGATCATCTCTTAAGGTAACCAAAGATCGTGCAGGGAGGATGTTGACCCAACTCGTATAGATCCATGATAGGTAGTCTTCTTTATCTTACCGCGCCGTCCCGATATAATGTTCGGCGTAGGTGTTTGTGCTAGATATCAATCTGCTCCTAAAATTTCTCACCTAAATGCCGTCAAGAAAATCATCAAGTATGTGTCTGGGACAAGTGAATTGGGAATCTGTTCACCAAAGACACTAATACCAACTTAGTTGGTTTTAGTGACTCGATCAAGGTGGGATATAGATGACAGAAAGAGTACTAGTGGGGGTTGTTTTTCTTGGGTAATAATCTAGTGTCATGGTACAGCCGCAAGCAAAACCGTGTTTCTCTCTCGACCGCCGAATCCGAATATGTGGCACAGGGAGTTGTTGTTCACAACTAATATGGTTAAAACACATGCTTGATGACTATGGTCTTGATAGTAATATCTTGACCATGTATTGTGACAATTTGAGTGCTATAAATATTTCCAAAAACCCCGTACAACACTCACGCACTAAGCACATTGATATCCGCCATCATTTTTTAAGAGATTTAGTAGAAAAGGAATTGATCCAAATAGAGCATATTGATACAAAACATCAACTTGCCGATATTTTGACCAAAGCCTTGGACCATGAGAGATTTTCAAGTTTGAAAAAATCTCTTGGTCTATGTTTTCTATAAATCTCGTTAGTGTTGCCGCGTTGTTACCAACACCGTCGCAACACTTTGTATGAGTTGTACATTATCTTTAAAATTTAAAAAAAAAAAAAAAAAAAATATATAGTTGTTTAATCCCAAATGGGGGCATTTATCGACCTTTCTCGTTCTAGTATGTGTACATTCTTAAGGTTAACATTTTTTTATAAAATACCCCTTTGTGCTAAAAAGTGACAAAGTCACTCACATTGTTGTTGATATTGAAAAAGGCAAAGCTTGTGGAAATTCCCAAAGGGAATATAATGTAGTGTTTTATACTAAGTATTAGGGGCATGGAGCTCGCTACTACAGTGTACCCTACTTGAAAGGTATAAAACTTACTAATTGTAGCTTTACACTTTAATAAAAAACTAGGGCACGGAGCTCGCTACTACGATGCTTCCTTGTAAATAAAGAAAGTGTAAAGTGTGCTTATAAATTGCCTAAGGAATGATAAGTTATATATGTTGAAAAATATCAAGGGGATTTTATTTAAAAATGTTGCCTTGTGTGTCACGCAACATTGCTAGTAACACATTAGTAGATGCTACATTAATTTTTTATTTTCTTGTTTTTGTTTTTGTTAATTAAATTTTAAATTTCCAAAAGTCTATTTGCTTATATTTAGAGTTTGTGAAATTTAAAAGGTTTTTAGCAAAAATTTTTATTTTTGTCAATCTAAGTGTAATTTTGTAATATCTATTTTTTAAAATTCATCTCTTTGAATTTTGAAAAACACAATTTTATGGATATTACTAAAATTATGTTTAGTTATTATTAAAAATTATAAAAATTATAAAAATTAAAAAAAAAAAAAAAAAAAAAAAAATGTCGGATATCAGCTTGAGTTTGTTGGGATTTTTGAGAGATAAGTGGAGATTTAATTAATTTGACATTGTCAAATCAATTAAATCCTACCACTATTCACTCATTAAAACCCACTCCTAAAACCCTCTCTCTATCTCTCTCTCTCACCGTGTTCTCTCTCTCTCTAGGCGTTGAACAAAACCCTTCCCCTGTTCCCTTCGTCTTCGTCATCCTTCTTCAATCTTCCATGGCAAGCCCTAAAAATTCTCCCCAAATTTCATCACCCATGGAGATTTCGCCTCTAGCTCCCTCTAGTGTCGCCTCAAATGTCGCAGTTCCCATGGAAATCTCACCACCGACCTTCTCGGCAGAAACCACAACCTCACCATCCTTGTATCTTGTTGTATATGATCCTTCTCAAATTCCAATTCCCATCAACCTTCCCTGAAGCTACACCATCCACAGAGCTCACCTTCGCCTCGTAAGAAGACCAAGAAGCGAAAGGCGGTTGATGCCTCGAGCTCTTTTAGGGGTGGAGTGCGTAGACAATCGGAGAGGATCAAAACTCGTTCGTGTCGAAGATACCATCTAATACAAATGATGATCCGGTGAATGTGGAGGATTCTTCAAGCTCGTCTCTCAACATTTCGTCCGAGGAAGGTTCGGACCCTGCTTTTAAAGAGACAAAGGAGCCCTCATCATCTTCTGATGAGGATGAAGAAGCCTGGATGGAAGATGAAGAAACTCTTGCTGAAGCTCACCCAAGTTGAAGAAGAAACAGAAAATTTCTGGTGGTGTCGCCCCAAGTGTTGCCGATGCAATGGCAACACCCGAAGCAACACCCGCCGCCAAGACCAAAGCACAATCGAGTTCTCCTTCCTATTCTCCTATTTCATGGCTCGAGGTACACTCTCCTAATCCCTCTCAAGATGAAAAATCAGATTATGAGTCTTTTGGATTTTATGAACGTCCATTTCTTTCGGAAGAATTTTATAGTGATGCGAGTCTTCATAATTTTGTTGAAGATTCCGAGAAGAAAATTCTGAATGAAAAGAATATTTATGTGACTCAATTCAAGGAGTTAGGTGTGTATCAGCTTTTTGGAGGATAGGATGTTTTTGCCTACGGTGACTAGAGTGTCATCGTATATTGAAAGTGTGGTTAGGAATTTCTATGCTCATCTTAGGGATAATATTGATGATAGGAATACCCTCATTATGGAAAGATCTTTGTTAGGGGCATTATCTTTGATTTTAATCCTTTGATTATCAATAGAGCCTTCGGCCTCCCTAATGTCGAAGATGAGAGCTTGGAATATGATCCTAATGCCTTAGCCACCTTTTTAACTCGGAGGGAGAATTACCATTTGGTCTCGATCATTTTAAGTCTACCTATCTCACTTCTTTGTTTAGCGTGCTACACAAGTTATGTATAACAAATTGGCTTCCCACGGCAAATGAAAACACCGTAACCTTTGAGCAAGCTAATTTGTTGTATAAATTAGGAAAGAAACAAAGAGTAAATTTTGGGAGACTTGTATTCGCTCACCTTGCCGCATGGGCCAAAAAGAAAAAGACCTCCTCCTTCATTTTTCCTTCCCTTATTTTCCAAGTCCTAATGTACCAAAACCTTAAGCCTTGGAATGGTGATAATCTTTCGAAAGATGTATTATCGAATTACCAAGCACTTTATCAAGGTGATAGGCACAGGGATTTACCTTGGGTTTTGGTTACAAATGCTCCTCCCGTTATCGCCTGCTACCAGTGTCGCCCCAAGTGTCGCTCCCGAAACCGGCAACACTTCGGCAACACCGCTCCCGTTATGGTTGATGCCGCGATGATTCTTAATTTTTTCAATGGTCAAGTGAAGCACATTGACTCAGTAATTCAGGGATGGTTGGATATGCGCACTGACATGATGAAAATGGTGGATTTAATTTCTTCCAAAATAGGGGGAGATAAGCCACCAAGGCGTGATGATGATGATGGAGCTGGGAATGGTGTCGGGCCTAGTGGGACATGGTCCGAGGGAGGTGAAGGAGCTGGAAATGCAGTTTAATGGTGGTTGGTTCGAATGGTTTGTGTTTTTGGTGGTTGGAAACAAAAACAATTTTATTTGTTTTATTTTGGTTTGTAATGCTTAAACAAATTTTATTTCTGTTTTTTTTCTTTGTTTCCAAATTTGAAATTTTCTTCAAAAGATGATGGATGTTTTTGTTAAATGGTTGGTTGGTTGTTTAGAATTTAATAGTTAGTTTATTTAATTATTAAATTTCGTATTAAGGGGGAGATTTTTGTAAAGATTTTGATACTTCATTTGCTTAATGGTTGATGTTTTGGATTGAAAAATATTTCAAAACATTGCCTGAAGGTTGATGTTGCCTCTATCAAAATCTCGTGGCATTTTTTGTGGTTTTAGTTAAGTTTGACTAACTGTTTTTGAAAAGATCATCACATTGGTATTTTGTGAAGAAATCAGTAACTATGGGGGAGATTGTTAATGTTAGATCATGTGTTGTCATGAATGTCATCCCAAGTGTTGCAAACCAGTGTTGCCACTGGTGTTGCCAAAAGTGTTGCCATTTGGAATTGGCGACACTGAGTTAGTTACTGTATTTTTCACAAATATTAATGGGTAAATTAATGTTTATATAACAAAAGTTAGTCACCTTAAAATGAGCTTAAAATCAGCAAATGTAAATTCCCGTGCGTTAATCACGAAGAGGAGAAGAAATTAACAAATAAACATGTGTTTATTTGTTTAATTGATGACCAAGCCAGGAGATATTTTATTCAGCTATTCTGGGGGAGAACAAGTCAGAGTACAAGGCAACCAAAGCTAAGAGGTACAAGCAAGAGAAGCAAGAGAAGACTAGGTCTCCTACAAAAGAGGCGAGTGGCATAAATGGAGGAAACAAACTCCAAACCGTTAGCCGATCATTTGAGTAGGCTCCAAGACTTTGTGGCCTATAAATAGTGCAAAGTGGATCTTCATTGAAGATTATCCAATTCAGAAAACGCAAATCTCGCACAAGAAAAGTAGAATTCTCGCTCTCAAGTGTTGCCATTCTGTGTCGGCAACACTTTGTCCAACACTCGAATATTTCATATAGATTTTTATATTTTTGTGAGGTTTTTGAGTGTTTATTTACTGAGAGAATTCGTGTATGTTGTTCCTTATATCAGGGTTCGTTTATCATTAAGGAACAACCTCGACCTTGTATTGAATTCATATTATTAATAGAAAGGTCTTGCCTTTTAGGCACCCATCAAGTTATATATTTATATAACTTGATAAAAATTATATTCTTGTGTATTGCTTTAATATTTTCGCTGCAAATTATATTTATTTCTATTGATTTGTGCTTTTCTAGAATTGGTGAAAGTGTCGTCGTTAGTGTCATTAACACTAAGGACAACACCCGTGAGTTTCATCTCACCTTGTGAGTTTCGTCTCATAAGTTCTTAGCCATAGACAATTTCAGTTTGGTCGCCGAGAAAAAGGGTTGGATTTAGACGTGTCCATTTTATAAACCGAACCGGCCAACCGGGAGGTTGAAAACCGGCCAAAACCGGTCAAAACCGGTCAACGGCGGTTAACCGGAACCGGCTAACCGAAACCGGTAATTGGCCGGTTCGGTTAAGGTTTGAAGTTTTGAAAACTGCCAACCGCGGTTAACCGCCGGTTTTGGCTTGCTCGGCCGAGTCATATGAGTTGCTCGGCCGAGCATAACCTTCCAGTAGTGTTAATTTCCAATAACGGTCATGCTCGGCCGAGTCATATGAGTTGCTCGGCCGAGCAGAATGCCAAAACTCATTCCAACGGCTACTTTTTCAAACTAGCCGTTATGTTCACCACCACCACCACCACCACCACCACCACCACTACTACTACCAAGGTACCACCACCACCACCACCACCACCACCACCACTACTACCACTACTACTAGTACTACCACTCCTACTAGTCTACATACACCACCACCATCACCACCACCACCACTACCACCACCACTACTACCACCACCACTACTACCACCACCACCACTACTACTACTACCACTAGGTCTACTACTACTACTATCACCACTACTACTACTGCTACTACTACCACTCCTACCAATACCACTACTACCACCACACCACTACCATCACCACCACCACCACTACTACTACCACTACTACTACTACCACCACCACTACTACCGCTACCACTACCACTACCACCTCTACCACTCCTACCAATACCACTACTACTAGTCTACACCACCACCATCACCACCAACACCACTACTACTACCACTACTACTACTACCACCACCACTACTATCGCTACCTACCACTACCACTACTACCGGTCTACATCACCACCATCACCATTCACCACCACCACAACTACTATTACCACTACTACTACTACCACCACTACCACTACCGCTACTACCACTACTACTACCACTCCTACCGGCTACCACTACCACTCCTATCAATACCACTAGGTCCACTACTACCAGCCTACCACCACCACTCCTACCAATACCCTCGTTGTAATTGTATTTTAATTAATAAAATTTAAGGGTACCGTCGCTTTTTTCTTTTATATACTTTCGTTTCTTATAAAAAAGTTAAGTTTTATTTCTTTCAAAATTCATAACTTTTTTTATAAACCTTTTTTCAAAAAATGTATGTAGTAAACTTAAGTCTAAAATAGTCTTATTTATCCAAAAAAAAATTGAAAAAAATTAAAAGTTAACTTTTTTCAAAAAACCGTTAAATTTTATTTCTTTAAAAATTCATAACTTTTTTTATAAACCTTTTTGCAAAAAATGTATGTAGTAAACTTAAGTCTAAAATAGTCTTATTTATTCAAAAAAAATTGAAAAAAATTAAAAGTTAACTTTTTTCAAAAAACCGTTAAAAAAATTAACTGAAAAATGATATGCTCGGCCGAGCAACACCAAAGACTCGGCCGAGCAACCCTCAACCCCTAAACCCTAAAAGGGTTGCTCGGTCGAGCGACACCAAAGACTCGGCCGAGCAACCCTCAAAACCCTAAACCCTAAAAGGGTTGCTCGGCCGAGCAACACCAAGGACTCGGCCGAGCATATCCAAACCGTCAAACCGGAGGTTAACCGGATAACCGTTAAAACCGTGAACTGCCTAAACCGTAACCGGTCTAGCCGGTTAGGCGGTTCGGTTCCGGTTGGGGATTTTGGAGGTTTCAACCGCCGGTTTTCAACCGGCTAACCGGCGGTTTGGTCAACCGGCCACCTCTACCACCACCACCACCACTACTACTACCAAGCACCACCACCACCACCACCACCACCACTACTACCACTACTACTAGTACTACAACTCCTACTAGTCTACATACACCACCACCATCACCACCACCACCACTACCACCACCACTACTACCACCACCACTACTACCACCACCACCACTACTACTACTACCACTAGGTCCACTACTACTACTATCACCACTACTACTACCGCTACTACTACCACTCCTACCAATACCACTACTACCAGTCTACACCACCACCATCACCAACACCACCACTACTACTACCACTACTACTACTACCACCACCACTACTACCGCTACCGCTACCACTACCACCTCTACCACTCCTACCAATACCACTACTACTAGTCTACACCACCACCATCACCACCAACACCACTACTACTACTACTACCACTACTACTACTACCACCACCACTACTATCGCTACCTACCACTACCACTACTACCGGTCTACATCACCACCATCACCATTCACCACCACCACAACTACTATTACCACTACTACTACTACCACCACTACCACTACCGCTACTACCACTACTACTACCACTCCTACCGGCTACCACTACCACTCCTATCAATACCACTAGGTCCACTACAACCAGCCTACCACCACCACTCCTACCAATACCCTCGTTGTAATTGTATTTTAATTAATAAAATTTAAGGGTACCGTCGCTTTTTTCTTTTATATACTTTCGTTTCTTATAAAAAAGTTAAGTTTTATATCTTTCAAAATTCATAACTTTTTTATAAACCTTTTTTCAAAAAATGTATGTAGTAAACTTAAGTCTAAAATAGTCTTATTTATCCAAAAAAAAATTGAAAAAAATTAAAAGTTAACTTTTTTCAAAAAACCGTTAAATTTTATTTCTTTAAAAATTCATAACTTTTTTTATAAACCTTTTTGCAAAAAATGTATGTAGTAAACTTAAGTCTAAAATAGTCTTATTTATTCAAAAAAAATTGAAAAAAATTAAAAGTTAACTTTTTTCAAAAAACCGTTAAAAAATTAACTCGAAAAATGATATGCTCGGCCGAGCAACACCAAAGACTCGGCCGAGCAACCCTCAACCCCTAAACCCTAAAAGGGTTGCTCGGTCGAGCGACACCAAAGACTCGGCCGAGCAACCCTCAAAACCCTAAACCCTAAAAGGGTTGCTCGGCCGAGCAACACCAAGGACTCTACGAGCATATCCAAACCGTCAAACCGGAGGTTAACCGGATAACCGTTAAAACCGTGAACCTCCTAAACCGTAACCGGTCTAGCCGGTTAGGCGGTTCGGTTCCGATTGGGGATTTTGGAGGTTTCAACCGCCGGTTTTCAACCGGCTAACCGGCGGTTTGGTCAACCGGCCACCTCTAGTTGGATTCCTTAAGAAAATATTACGATTAATTTGCTTAATAATGTCAAATAAAACATATATTAATTGTCTATTATAAAATAAAGGAAAAATTGCAGAAAGAATCACTGAACTATTCACTTTTTATGTGTTTCACCATTTTTTTTTTTTGCATACAACATATTAAAATCATTTATTTTTGCATACAACACATTAAACTCATTTATTTTTGCTCATAGTCTCTATTATTAACTCCATTAGTTTTTTTCCCGTTAAATAGTCAATTGCAGCACACCTGATCAAAATATAAAGAATATTTTATGTAATTCATCCTTCATTAACATTAATTAAAAGGTTTGAAAATGTTCTAAATAAGTCCCTAACCTATTTCAAATCCTCTATTTTTCAACCATGGTTTGTCCAATTTCTTCTTTCTGTTCTTTAATTAAGCTTATTGATATGATCATAATTGTAAATAATTGTAACTTGTTTCTTGTTAGTAATTCACTATTGTGCCCTAATAATCACGCTTGATTAGAAAATTGAGATTCTTGGCAACCACTTTCTGCCACCACCCACCACCATCTACAGCCACTTTCTGCCACCATCTCACCACCACCTTCCCCACCATCTCACTACAAGATTTCATCCTACTTTTTTTAAAACCCAGAAAATTCGAAGCAACAAAAAATTTCAAACAATCCAAAATCAAACAATCAAAATTTAAATTCAGATTCGTCATCAATCATTACATTTCATCCTATTTTTTTAGATCTAATTTTAAAGTCTGGTAAGAATTCCAAAAAAAAAAGGGAGAAGGTTTCGGATTTTGAAATCAAATCGGAAGAATCTTTATTCTCATCAGCAGCAATATGACAAGGACGTGGTAATTGCCGGTATTTCGCCAGAGGAAAAGGCGGAAGAGGGGAGTTTCTATGAAAATGGAGGGGTTTAGGGGCAGTGGTGAAGGTGATGTTGAGGAAGGGTCGTCGGTGGGGGGGGGGTGGCCATGGAGGAGACGGAAGAATCTGTAGATGGGGATAAGGTGGCCATGGGAAGAGGAAGAAAAGGGGGAAGAAGGCAGGGGTTTTCATGTGGGCGGGTGGGTTTTAGATTTAAAAGTTTTTTTTTATTTTTTAATTTAAACCCCTACATTTTTTTTTCAAATATAAATTAAATCTGTCGATTTGATTTTTACCTCTTATATTGAACTATCGAAAATATCTCTCAAAATTCGAACACATGCTGCGCATGACCATTTAACGAAAAAAATTGACGGAGTTAGTGATAGTGATTATGGATTATAAATGAGTTTCATGTGTTGTATGAAAGAATAAATGAGTTTAATGTGTTGTATGAAAAAAAAATAGTTTAATGGTAAAACACACAAAAAGTGAATAGTTAATTCAGTGATTTTTTTGCTATTTTTCCTAATATAAAATCAAACTACATGGATTAAATGAATTATTCCTAAAATCTAAATTGACCTTTTAGTCACTCTTTCCTGGACCGAAGCAAACTCAACAATGTACTAAGGCTCCGTTTGTTTGCTGTAAAATATTTTCGGAAAATGTTTTTCCTATTTTTCGGTGTTTGGTAAGCATCGAAAAAAGGGAAAAATGTTTTACGCCCTTTTCGCCGTAAAATGACTTACGGATTTTTCCTAAGTAAAACATTTTTCTAAAAATGGTAACACCCTCACACACTTAACTTTTCATACACCCCCACGTTACCCACCCCACTCACCACCACCACCCACTGTCCCCCCCACCCCTCGTCGAATCAAAAAAATTTTTAATCATTTAAAATTTATTTTTAACAAATGCCCATCCCACTCCACTCACTACCACCACCCCTGCCCCACCGCTGCCCTTAACCCCTGCCCCCCACTCCACTCACCACCACTACCCTGCCCCCCCACTCAAATTGTGTTTTTATCGAAAAATATTTTCATTAAACACATGAATTTTTTTTCGGAAAATATTTTTCTTACCAAACAGCCGAAAACATGTTTATCTCATTTTTCGGAAAACATTTACATGAAATTCATTTTCCGAAAAATATTTTACAGGAAATTATTTTTCGCAAGTTATTTTACGCTAAACAAACGGAACCTAAATTTCATGACCGTGCACGACATGAATACATGATTTAAGAATTTTCTCAAGGCACCTATTTTTATTGTACTAATAATGAAATACAATACCTATAGTTTATTAAACTTGGCGAAATCAAATGTGGGAGCGACACCTCATCAAATTCTAGACAATTGTTGCCTCTCAACGTTCCACTTTAGCTTCTACATAAACGTATGAGGACTTTTCCTCTCCTGAAAATGATGTAATCATACTTGGTAATACATATAGTCCCATTATCAGTACATTTATACAATAAAATGTACACAGTTTACAATTGGTAAAAATACATTGTACTTAAAGTAATAAAATGGATTAATTACATTAAATGCTAATCTATACACTTCGAAAGTACAGAAGACCAATAATTAGGACAAGTTTACAGAAGATGGGTATAGTTACAAAGAATATGAAAAGATGTATTAGGATTTTATAAGGTCACAGAAGCTGGTAATTAATAAGACACCTTATTACATTCTAATATCAGGTACTACTTATAATGGACACCATATTAGGTGCTTTCATTTACTTAGTAATAGGATAGAAGCAACTGGGTGTAAAAAACCTGGTAAGGGAGGCATTTCGTGGAATATATCTGATCTTAAAGAATTTGTAAGATCACGGAACTGTACATTTTATTTTTCATTAAGCCAGCCGTTCCTACTCTGCATGAGTCAATAACAATTATTCATAAGACTCTCCACTTCATATACCATTGTCTGGTATAAATATATAAACATAAAGAACTATTACCAAGTCTACAGCATACCAGAATGGCACCTCAAGTTATATTGATAGAGCAATTTCGAAAAGGCAGGTGCGATAAGAGAGTGCTTGTTCGCGTCACCCGTATGTGGAAATCATACAACATGAAGAAAGAACATGAGGTCATGAGCAGTGATTTCATAGTAATTGATGAGAAGGTAACTTTAAACAATCCAAACACTGATTAATATTAATATAACTAACAATCCATTGAAGTAATAATTCTCTATTGGTCATGTTGTTAACAGTCACAGACTATTCACTGTAGCATAAGAAGCAAATTTGTCCTCGATTTTGAAGGTCTGTTTACTGCTGGAGCTATTTATAGTATCAAAAACTTCACAGTTGCACCAACCAAGCCAGAATATCGAGTGATTCATAGGGAATTCTTCCTTCTGCTAGATGCCTCAACATTTGTTAAGGAAATTGTTCAAAATATCCCCAATATCCCTATTCATTTCTTTAATATTGTCCCATTTGCCAAATTAATTGCTACGAGTGAGAATAATAAAAATTTGTGTGGTAAGTATCTTCCTTAAATGTTTTTATCATCATTTCTAAGTATTACCAGAATCTTTATCCTCATATCTTCATCACAGATGTGATTGGCTACTTTACTGGAGTCTCAAATATTGTTCAGCGACTCAGCAACTTCAAAACAATTTCTATGCAGCTTATTGATCTAGAGGACGAGAGGTATATATTTCATTTTTACCATACTTAATTTAGACTCAATTACTAATTTATATTTTTAAAAATACTGTTACATGGGGAATAAATTAAGGTTAACCCTATGGGGTGATAAGGTTATCAGAAAGGCAAGTGAAATTGTTGAAAGTGGACAACGTGTTTGCATATCTTCTGCTATTGTCAAAAGTGAACCTTGTGGTTTGTACACTTTTTCGTAACCATTCCATTAAAATTACATGTTTTACCTGACTTCTTATATGCTCATTTTCTAACCACTCATTTCTTGATGTCTAGGTTCCTATGCCATCTCATCAAGCAGTGCTATGTGCTTCTATGATGATGTTAAATTGCCAGAGATTAAAGAATTTATTGAACAGTGAGTATTTTATAATTTATTTGTTCATTTGTGTTCTATGACTTGACTGTTAAATATTCCCTTACGAATTCAAAATCACAAATCTATCGAATTGGCTCAAAAGATGCTATAGAAGTGGAAAAAATTGAAGTCAAATCTACTTATGTTTCAAGGAAGGAGTACAATAAGCACAAGAAGCGTATTATTGAAATTTCTGACATTCTTCTTCGTTGCGAGGATACAGTAAGTTCTCTCACATATCTTTCCATATGATTTTGATATTGTGTTAGCTATAATCAGTTTTCTAACTATTTGTTATCTAATTACAAATTTCTGGAATACCCCCTATACATTTATGCAAGCGTTTGTAAAATTGATGAGGTTAATGGTTGGAGGTACAATTCATGCTCAGACTGTAACAATAAATTGCATATGAAAGACGGTCGATTGTATTGCGAGGAATGTAAGAAACATGTATTCTACCCTCATCCAAGGTAATATTTCTAACTCATTGTTGGAAGTCAACTTATCCTATACAAAGTTAAATGGTTTAGCTTTACAGTTGTCTAATGATGTATAATAGGTATCGGGTTGAGGCTGAGTTGGATGATGACTCAGATTCTCTTAAGTGTGTGTTATTTGACCGAGAGATTGAAAAGCTTATAAATATTAAGGCATCAGATTTGCTACAGTTAGTTGAAGAGGTATGTAATGTATGTTCATTTTATTTATAAGCACAATTCTCCCATGAAATTCATTTAGTATACTAAATAACATCAAACACAGGAGGGTTATGCTGAGCCACTTCCAAGGCAGTTGCGTCAGATTATAGGCAAATGTCACATTTTCCAGTTAGAGTTAAACGAAATGAACCGGGGCACTAACTATGAAACTTTCACCGTGAAGAAAGTTTTATTTGAGGGGGATATTTGTGGTGAAGCGAAGGATAAGGTAACAACAAATCAATAAAAACTACATGTTCTTATAAAGTTGTTATATATTGGCAAATTCTTATCTTCCTTTCTAACTGTCAAAATAGGCTATCGAAATGGATGGTGGATTGGAGGCTTCCACTTTGTCTGTTAAGACACCACATGTTAAAGAGAAAAGAAATACTCATAGACTAAGGTGTGTAAATTTCTATTATATGGTAATTTATCTTTGTAATTGTTTTGCCTTAATCCTCTCCTTATATGCAGTTCAAAGGAGGGCTCATTAGTGGCTGTTGATTCAGAGAGGATGGCTCAACATATGGTGAAAATAATCAGAAGGAAAGCAAGAAGAAGGCTAGGAGGGGTCTTGAATATAATTCTTAAAACTTTGAATATTTTTGAATCAATCCCTTTAATGATTGAATGTAGTAGAGCCAGGTTTTGGCTAAAATATTTATATTTTCAATAATTTGAAAACATTTGAATTTTAATAATATTGTGTCACTTAGTTTATTGTTCATATGTGATTCTTATCATTTTGAATGAATATATTCCATTATTTTTAAGGCATATATGTCTGATTGCTATGACTATTGTTAATGATAAAAATAATCATCTTTGAAAATAAAAAACCTTCATATATCTATTTTAACAAATGGTGAAAATAATCAGAAGGGAAGCAAGAAGAAGGCTAGGAGGGGTCTTGAATTATAATTCTTAAAACTTTGAATATTTTTAAATCAATCCCTTTAATGATTGAATGTAATAAAGCCAGGTTTTGGCTAAAATATTTATATTTTCAATAATTTGAAAACATTTGAATTTTAACAATATTGTGTCACTTAGTTTATTTTTTCATATGTGATTCTTATCATTTTGAATTAACATATTCCATTATTTTTAAGCCATATATGTCTGATTGCTATGACTATTGTTAATGATAAAAATAATCATCTTTGAAAAAAAAACCTTCATATATCTATTCTTTAGAATGAATATATTCTATTATTTTAAATGCATATAAGTCTTATTTTTCCAAATCTTTGAAATGGTTTAAATGACGTCATTTTATGTTTACTTTGTGTTTATAAAATTTCAAATGAAATAGAAGTAGAAGTTTAAGACAATAATCTTCTCCTTAATCCTTAGATCAAGTGAAAGAAACAACTCTAAAGTGTAATGAAGAATGTAATAAGGAATTCATAATTCTTTATGGTGAATGTGATAGGCAATATGTCGTTACTTTATCATTCAGAACAGTTGAATTATTAGTGAAATGTATAGAATAAAAATAATTTAAGACTACTCTTTCCTTTGTATTATTGTAATTTTTTTTAAAAAAAATATTTCAAACTAAAGGTAGACAAGTAGTATTGCATTTGCTCAAAGAATATGTTAAAGGGGCAATTTGTGTGGGAATTTTTTTTCTCCCTCAGCATTATTAAATGGTGAAGTCCTGCAACTTGCAGCTACAGAGTCCTTTAATAATATCCAAAATAATATACATTTATATGTTTAAACTTTTCATTGGACTGCGCCCATTTAGAGATTTGTAAAGGTCTCTTCATCTTATTAAATTAGGATATTTTAATTCTTTAATATCTAGACAAGAAGACTAAAATGTGAAAAGACTTTGAAATTAAGACTGTCTGATGGTTCATAGTACACTGTATTTGTCTAACAATAAATTATAATCAATTACTCAAAACAATGCAATTCATCACAGGCCCATATATATCCTCAACTATATTTATATTTATGAGAATATTCCACGATTAATCTTTCGAAGTGACATGGCTAAGAAGGGCAAGAAGTGAACAAGGGAAGACACAACACCTCAAAATGTTCACATAGGTTGTGTCTTGACTAAATCTGTAAAATGTATTTCCATATTCATGTGAATAACTATTTTATGATTTATTTTTCATAGAATTTGTGTCTAAAGATCAGGTAAGGGTAAATCGCACCAACAGAAAATTGAAGATGATGGGGGAAAAAAGGCAATATATTGTTAAAAGAACATAGTCCCATATTCATTGGACAAGGTAATTCAAGATTTTTGATAATTGACTTAATATTGTACACAATTACCTGTGTGGTTGAGTCCTTATTCAAAGATAACTCCTTACATTACTGCATATTCTGTACACCGCTGGAAAACACAAAAAAGATGTGTTGACATCAAATATATATATATATATATATATATATATATATATATATATATATATATATATATATATATATATATATATATATATATATATATATATAATATGAAATTTACGGTGCAGGTTTAAACAATGCAATCATATCAGGGCAAAACCCATCAAAAAGATTAAGACTTACACCTCAATTAGAAGCTAGCAGCTCAAAAGAAGGAACATCTTATTACGTTGTGAAATATCAGTAAGTTATATTTTTACTCTTATTTGTTAGGTTTTTGAATCCAAATATATGTTGTCTAATTTATGACGCCAATGTAATAACTGAAATGAAGCGGATGTATGCTAAGCAAAGAAGACATGAGTTCATTAAGTCAAGAGATGCATGCCGACCACAAAAAGATTATCGTAAACAACCGAGACACCAGGAAAATATGAATATTGATAAGAGACGAAGAGTAAAAGCTGGGGGTAATTACCCAAATCTTTGAACTACATAAAGTAAATGCATAATATAATATGAATAATGTTTTTTTTTTGTGATAACATTAGATTCCTAATAATGCAGATAAATTTTCAGTCGAACATTCATACTACTGCTTACCTGAATTCACATGCAAGTATTGCCATCCAATTTTCTGGGGTCGAGAAAGAATAAAGAAAAATTCTAATAAAGTTTACCCGATATTTGGTCTATGCTGCATAAACGGCAAGGTTGAACTTACCCCAAGACGAGAACCCCCAGAACCACTGAAATCACTGTTGACCGGAGAAAAGGGCATCATCTCTTCTAAGTTTATGGATAATATACGAGCATACAACTCAATGTTTTCTATGACATCTATGGGAGCTAAAGTAGATAATTCTATTAATAACAATAATTCTGTTTATGTTTATAAGATAAATGGCCAAAACTACCATCGAATTGGATCGATGTTGCCACAGGAAGGACGAGCAGCAAGTTTTCTACAACTATATGTGCATGACACAGAGAATGAGATACAAAACCGAATAAAGGCTATTAATCAAGGGGATTGTAATGAGGATCTTTGCCCAGAGATTGTTGAGTAGCTTATTGAAATGTTTAACTCTCATAATGAATTGGTTAAGGTTTTTAGGAGTGCGCGTGATTGGTACAAAGAACATAATGTTGGAAATTTGGCTATAAAGTTAATCAACAAAAGAGCAAATAGGCAGCATCAGTATTCAGCACCAACGGCTTCAGAAATAGCCATGTTAATAGTTGGGGATATGACAACTACTAATGGAGAGAGAGTCCTAATAGTTCAAGGTACCGATGGGTTCTTGAAAAGAATCAGCGATTTGCATCCACTGTTCATGCTATGCAATATCCTATTCTTTTTCCATACGCTGAAGATGGATTTCATCTGGACATTTCATATGTTCGAAACACTGGGCAGAGGAAAACTAAAATAAAAAATGTCACGACTCGAGAATACTATTGCTACATGTTTCAGGAGCGAAAAAATCAAGGACAAACTTTACAACTTTTAGGCAGGCTTTACCAACAATACATTGTTGATTGCTATACCCAACTTCTCCAGCAACGTCTTTGTTGGTTAAGAAAGAATCAGGGCAGTTTACGTACTGATTTATACAAAAATGTATATGACGCAATTCGAAGTGGTGATTCTGACTCCAAAAATGTTTGCCAACGAACTATTTTGCCTTCCTCATTCACAAGAAGTCCTAGATACATGATTCAAAAATAATAGGATGCAATGGTACTCTATCGAGTTTATGGCAATCCCGATTACTTTATAACATTTACTGCTAACCCAAATTGGAAGGAAATTACAGATTTGTTGACTCAGTTGGTGGACATAAGCCAGAGAATAGACCTGATATTGAATCAAGAATTTTTCGGTTAAAGTTGGATGAGATGATACACGATATTATTGACAATGAAATATTTGGGAAAGTTGATGCAGGTATATCAAGATTTAATTTTTGTATTTACAAATGTGATTTCAAAATATTATCTACTCATTTGTCCTAATACTTCTATTTGCAATTTTGTACACGATTGAGTTTCAAAAGCGTGGTTATGAGGCCGTTAGTCAATTCATGATCTAGAAACAAATCCAATTGGTTATGAGGCCGTTAGTCAATTTATGATGCATGGACCGTGCCGCAATGCAAATCCAAATTCACCTTGCATGATGGATGGTTAGTTACTTTTGAACTATTATACATTTTAAAGATTGATATAATTCAAATGAGTTGACACCTTTAAGTTTACTTTTAACAGGAGTTTGTTCAAAGAAATTTCCAAAATCATTTCAACCGCAAACCGTTGTTGATGAAAACGGTTATTGTGTATATAGAAGAAGGGATTCGAAGATTAGAGTTCAAAAAATGGTGTCAGCCTCGATAATAGATATGTTGTCCCCTATAATAGATATTTATTGAAATATCAAAGTCATATAAATATTGAAGCATGCAACAAGTCAAAGGCCATTAAGTATCTTTTTAAGTATGTGACTAAAGGTCCTGATAGAGGCACAATTGTCATCTCCAATTCAGATGATCATCCAATGGAAAGATCAAGTGGAGATGTTGACAGAAATGACGAGATTAAAACATTTCTTGATTGTCGGTACATTTCAACATGTGAAGCTATATGGAGAATCTTTGAATTCCCCATCCATTACAGACGACCAGCAGTGGAAAGGTTGTGTTATCATTTAGAAAATGAACAAATGTTAATTTTCAATGATGATGACCCTTTGCCCAAAATTGTCAACACAGAGAAGGCAAGAAAAACTATGTTCACAGAATGGATGGAAGAAAATAAAGTCGATCCACATGCATGAACTTTGACTTATGCTGACTTTCCTAAAGATTATGTATGGAAAAAGGGGACACTTATGTGAAAGCGATGTAAATCTGGGAGGAGTATTGGTCGGCTAACTTATGCACACCCAAGTTCTGGAGAGCGGTATTACATGCGTATACTATTGAATATTGTTAAAGGCTATGAAAACTATAATGATATTAAAAAGTTTGATGGGGTCTTATATCCGACGATGAAGATGGCCTTTTATGCCCGTGGACTCTTGGAAGATGATGGTGAATGGCATGAAGCCATAGACGAAGCAAAACATTGGGCAAGTGGTCCACAAATAAGAGATTTGTTTCTAACCATTCTGCTTTTTTGTGATGTTTTAGACGCAGGTAAATTTTGGGAGTACAATTAGCCAAAAATAAGTGAAGATATCCTGAGAATACGAAGAAGGATATTGAGGCTTCCTTCATTGACACTAGGAGAGGATGAGATAAAAAATTGACATTGGCAGAGTTGCAAAAAGTACTGGTCAAAAATGGAAGGTCTTTGGAGGATATACAAGGAATGCCTTTGCCCGATAAACGATTGCTAGAACAATTGAAAAATAGACTTCTTATGGAGGAACAAAATTACGATGTTAACAATCTTTCTGAAGAACATGAAGTATTAAGAAATTCTCTCAACCAGGATCAACTGAATGTATATAAGAAGGTCATTTCAGCAGTAGAGCAACAAAAATCGAAATTATTTTTCCTCTATGGTTACGGTGGGACAGGGAAAACATATTTGTATAAAGCAATTATTAACAAGTTGAGATCAGAAGGTAGAATTGTACTAGCAGTTGCTTCGTCAGGTATTAACCATCTTAATATTGTTTATTTTGAAATGAATTACTTAAATTGTGCACGTATAAAAATTTCCTAGGTGAACTATATGCAACTTTCCTCCTTAAATTAATATATTATTACAGGGATAGCAGCTTTACTACTTACAGAAGGACGTACAACTCACAGCAGGTTTAGAATTCCTCTCACTCTTGATGAGAATTTAACATGCCCAATTGTAAGTACGCCAATCCAATTCGTGACCTTTTCAGATGCATTTTAATAGATAAAATTCCATTTAGGGGTGTTTTGGTAAATTCTCGGTCCATCCCGAGACTTCCGGAAACATTTCATCAGTTTCTCGGGAAGGAAGTACTTTTTTGTACTTTGCTCAGGCTAAAGGACCTAAAAGGAATAAATCTGTTTTGGATTTTTTGGGTATTATCCAAGAAGGTTCCAGAATCAGATTTGGCGCCAAAAACGGTTATGGTCACCTTGTGTCACGCGACAAGTCGAGGCATAGAAAGTGGATACGTTATGCCGTGCGACATAAAGTTACCATAGACTGCAGCTATAAATAAGATCCTACCCCTCTCAGTTTGAGATCCCAATTTCAGCACCCTAACGTAACTCTGCACAAATTCCTCCAGAAACTCTCTCTCTCCTCCTTCCTCACCAAAACTACATAATTCCCCTCCAATTCCCTTAGCTCTCACCTCTCCTCAACCCAATTCCTTCCCCACTCCCTAAAACACTTCAGATCTTCCAATTCAGTTCTCAGTCCGTGCCTAGATCTCTATCCCAGAAGCTGAATCGAAGGCTTTTACACCTAACTTGGTGTAGAAGTTGAGAACTACAAGGGTAACTCTCTCTCTCTCTCTCTCTCTCTCTCTCTCTCTCTCTCTCTCTCTCTCTTCTATTTTACTTAATTGTTGTTTCCTTCTTCTCCACTTGATAATCAGGCTCCATCTGCCTCAGATTATCAAGTGGCAACTGCAATCTCTCTGTTTAAATCGTTTATACTTGAGTTCAATTGCTTGCTTATGATGTGATTTACTTAGATTTGCAATTTGGATGTCAAGGGAGTGTGGATCTCCCATATCCACACTCCTTTGATCGATTCGTATCTAATTCATGTTGTCTTCATTGATTCTGGTATAATTGTTGTGCATCTGTTGGATCTGCATCTCAGTTTGTGAGGTACCTGCAGATGGTAACCCTGTGTCACGCGACACATTTGGACATGAAGAGTCCTGTGTCACGCGACATGTCGTGACCATCTGCAGGGACCATGTTTCAGTTGTAAGTTGTTTTAGTTAGTTACTTTAGCATGTAGTTTCATGATTATGTTGTTTAGTGCTTGGATCTGATTTGTAATTGCATTTCGTGTTCATCTAGAGATTCTGTGATCTGTTCATTGTGAGTCTCTGCAAGGTGACCATTGGTGTCACGCGACACATTTGGACATGAGGAGTCCTGTGTCACGCGACAGATATGGTCCTTTACAGAGAACATGATTTCCTTTGTAATCTGTTCTTATTGCTAAAGGGATGTGGCCTCCCGAACAATTGGTCTACAAGTTGTAATGATCTTGCATATTCAATAAAATTCATGTTTATTGCACTTGTCTATTATCATCGTTTGCACATTTATTTGAATTATTTGGATGTCTAAATTAGAAAGACTCGTCTACGGACGAGGCGTGTTGGGTGAACTCTTGGTTCTTCCCAACACGTAACCTGACCCCCGAACCCGTTCTTTTTTAAAAGGTTTTTCAAAGTGCACCTCCAAAAGCATGGCGTGGCGACTCCTTTCTTTTTCATTTTAAACCGAGAAAACAATTTTTTTTTCGGGCGAGCGCGCATTCAGTGGCGACTCCCCTAATAGTCCGAACTACGATTTGGCTTGATTCCCTCCCCGGGATACGTAGGAATCCTTTCTCAAAAGGTCCAGCCATCCGATTCCCCAAACCACCGTCTAGCCCTCCGCCTTATTCCCCAGCCGCTCATTGGGATTGGATCTTATTTTATCGACAACCTCACTTTTTTCCGAAAGTGACGTTGCCGAGGGGCTCTGTAAGTACGCCAATCCAATTCGCAACCTTTTCAGATGCATTTTAATAAGATAAAATTGCATTTAGGGGCGTTTTGGTAAATTCCCGGTCCATCCCGAGACTTCCGAAAACATTTCATCAGTTTCTCGCGAAGGAAGTACTTTTTTGTACTTTGCTCAGGCTAAAGGACCTAAAAGGAATAAATCTATTTTGGACTTTTTGGGTATTATCCAAGAAGGTTCCAGAATCAGATTTGGCGCCAAAAACGGTTATGGTCACCTTGTGTCACGCGACAAGTCGAGGTATAGAAAGTGGATACGTTATGCCGTGCGACATAAAGTTACCATAGACTGCAGCTATAAATAAGACCCTACCCCTCTCAGTTTGAGATCCCAATTTCAGCACCCTAACGTAACTCTGCACAAATTCCTCCAGAAACTCTCTCTCTCCTCCTTCCTCACCAAAACTACACAATTCCCTTCTAATTCCCTTACCTCTCACCTCTCCTCAACCCAATTCCTTCCCCACTCCCTAAAACACTTCAGATCTTCCAATTCAGTTCTCAGTCCGTGCCTAGATCTCTATCCCAGAAGCTGAATCGAAGGCTTTTACACCTAACTTGGTGTAGAAGTTGAGGACTACAAGGGTAACACACACACACACTCTCTCTCTCTCTCTCTCTCTCTCTCTCTCTCTCTCTCTCTTCTATTTTACTTAATTGTTGTTTCCTTCTTCTCCACTTGATAATCAGGCTCCATCTGCCTCAGATTATCAAGTGGCAACTACAATCTCTCTGTTTAAATCGTTTATACTTGAGTCCAATTGCTTGCTTATTATGTGATTTACTTAGATTTGCAATTTGGATGTCAAGGGAGTGTGGATCTCCCATATCCACACTCCTTTGATCGATTCATATCTAATTCATGTTGTCTTCATTGATTCTGGTATAATTGTTGTGCATCTGTTGGATCTGCATCTCAGTTTGTGAGGTACCTGCAGATGGTAACCCTGTGTCACGCGACACATTTGGACATGAAAAGTCCTGTGTCACGCGACATGTTGTGACCATCTGCAAGGACCATGTTTCAGTTGTAAATTGTTTTAGTTAGTTACTTTAGCATGTAGTTTCATGATTATGTTGTTTAGTGCTTGGATCTGATTTGTAATTGCATTTCGTGTTTATCTAGAGATTCTGTGATCTGTTGTGAGTCTCTGCAAGGTGACCATTGGTGTCACGCGACACATTTGGACATGAGGAGTCCTTTGTCACACGACAGATATGGTCCTTTACAGAGAACATGGCTTCCTTTGTAATCTGTTCTTATTGCTGTAAAGGGATGTGGCCTCCCGAACAATTGGTCTACAAGTTGTAATGATCTTGCATATTCAATAAAATTCATGTTTATTGCACTTGCCTATTATCATCGTTTGCACATTTATTTGAAAGACTCGTCTACGGACGAGGCGTGTTGGGTGAACTCTCGGTTCTTCCCAACACGTAACCTGACCCCCGAACCCGTTCTTTTTTAAAAGGTTTTTCAAAGTGCACCTCCAAAAGCATGGCGTGACGATTCCTTTCTTTTTCATTTTAAACCGAGAAAACAAAATTTTTTTCGGGCGAGCGCGCATTCACCAATAAAGCAAAAGACTCAGCTTGCTGAGCTGATTCAGAAAGCTGCTTTAATAATCTAGGATGAAGCTCCTATGGATTCAAAATATGCTTTCGAGGCCGTGGATAAAAATTGAAAGACATTTTACGCGGCACAGCCAATTTTGACATCGAGAAACCCTTTGGAGGCAAGATATTTTTATTGGGTGGGGACTTTAGGCAGATTCTTCCTGTTATTCCCGGAGGAACAAGGGGTGATATTGTGTCTGCATCATTAAACATCTCATATTTGTGGAAGGATTGTGAGTTATGTGTTTTAAAGAAGAATATGCGCCTGCAGAACTCTTATTCAACAATTGATGGAGACAAACAGAGTTTGGCTGAGTTCTCAAAATGGATATTAAGAGTTGGAGACGGTGAGGAAGAGTCCAGGAAAAGAGGAGATGCTGATGAAGCTGAATGGATAAAATTACCAGATGAAGTACTGCTCCCTTCATCTGACAATCCAATTCAAGATATATTTTCATCAACATATCCAAATTTCAACTCCAGAAAATTTGACACAACCTATTTGACTGAACGAGCAATTTTAACTCCGCGGAACGAGGTCGTTGATGAAATAAATTCATTCATTATGAGTTTAGTCGAAGGAGATGTTAAGGAATATTCAAGCTATGATACCATAGACAAGTCAAGTGAAAGTACATGCAATAACGAGATGCTATATCCTATGGAGTATCTTAATAGTTTGAAGTTTCCTGATATATCTAATCATCTTTTGGAGCTAAAGAAAGGAGTTCCAATTATGCTACTTCAAAATGTAAATCCAAGTCAAGGTATGTGTAATGAGACAAGGTTGATTATTACACAGTTAGGCAAGAGAATCATTGAAGGCACAATAATTCCAGGCTCACATATTGGACATAAAGTCATTATTCCAAGATTTACATTGACTGCTGCTGAAGGAAAAGTCCCATTTGTTTTGAGACGGAGACAATTTCCAGTTAGAGTATACTACGCGATGACCATAAACAAAAGTCAAGGTCAAATACTGGCAAATGTTGGGTTATATTTGCCACAACCTGTCTTTAGTCATGGCCAATTGTATGTTGCAATATCCAGGGTTAAAACAGCGGATGGCCTTAAAATTCTCTCCGTAGAAAATGATGAAGATTATACACGGTGGACTAAAAATGTAGTTTATCGCGAGGTTTTCAATACATTATATTAAGTAAATTTACAAAGCCTCATAAATGAACATATATAAATATGTATCTACTACTGTGTAATAATATCTTAATGTCTCTATTGCATTCTTTTAATTAGACAGAGCATTGGCTTAAAAATGCACACATCAAAAAAAAAATATTAAATTTGTAGAAGATAAAACTAATTAGAAACTAAAGATTAGAACAATTCATAAAATAATTTCTCACTTAACTTTGGTCACTTCTTCTAATACTTTTATTGGCCTCTTTTGTCAGTTTCCTGTTTATTATCCGCTATAATCAGGATTTACCAACCTGCAAAGAAGATTAAGAAAAGCACCAGAAATTAGATTAATGTTCACTTCCAAACTCACATATCAGCTTGCTATCATTTCATGACCAATGATACTGATATTGATGAACTTTTGAAGACGACATTAACAGCAAAAAAATGTCATTTTAATTTAGTTCTGTTAATAGATTTATACATCTACTAAATTATCTAATCAATGACAAATTATTCGTATGATTATACAAGTTTATGGAATTAGTATTCTATCAGCAAAAATTATTATTTACTTAGAATCAAATGGATATAAGATAAAGCTGCTACTTTAAATAGTAACTATTTAAAGGATATAAATCTAATAATTATTACTAGAGACAAATTTTATATAATAATAAAGTCATTCTTGGATCAAAATAGATAAACTTCAGTTCCATTACATGGATCACCAAGGGAAAGAAAACAAAGACTAAAACATTCAACCATGAAAAAAAACCAACCACACTAACAACAAAGGGAAAATAAAACTAAAAGCCTGACAACCCAAACATACTTAAAACTATTATAGCTAAAAAACTAGTAAAATGCGACAACCAACATCAGCTAAACACCTTCATCTAAAGCCATTAACCCTTGGGAAGTGTGGGCGAAAACGAACTGCACGAACACGCTTCACATCAACATAGCTAAAGTTAACATTGTTCACCCCTTGGACTGAGATTCCGTTCTGATTGAAATAAAACCACAAAATATTCTGACCACCCTCCCTGAGTTCCATCATTCTGAAATCATCATAGTGAGTCATCAAAAGTGAATGCAGACTACTCCTCTGAAATCCTTCACTGATTACAGTGACCTCAGGATTCATAAATTGGACATATGTGCTGAATTTTACATCCATATCTTCCACAGATACATGATCTTTAGAAAGAAACATGAAAGACATTGGGTCATTATGAAAATCACGAGCATGAACCCATCCATGAACTGAAGTCCACCAATTTTCGCCATCAAGAAGAGGAGCCATGTTTCCTAGGTTGTCAGGTGCACACAATACCTCAACAGCATCTAAAATATCTCTACCATTTCTCCTTAAAACGAACCTCACTTCATTACAACGTCTATTTGCCACAACATACTTAGCAACTTCACCATGAAGTTGGTCACTATAAAAAATAACTGACCCTCCTCTCAAAAGGTATAGGTGAGGATTAGGGGCTAAATTGAACCCTTGAGGAGGAAGAAAATAAGCAGGCAAATTCATATTGTTGAAACAAAAAGTTTGACACAAAAAAAGGGCAAAATCTGATATTTATAGAAATGAGTAGGCATTCAAATTTATTTCAGCCCTCAACTAACCGACGCCAATTTACAAATCGTCGCGCCGATCCATTACTCAAACGTAGACCTATATAACTTCTCATTATTAACACGTATAGAGATATATTAACGCAAATCAAATCAACAAGCAAATCAATAGCAGGAGCTAGAGTAATTAAAATTACCTTGAAATTCGGCGTACTGATGAACTCCTCAGTTGTGACGTAATTCATTGAGCCCTAATTTGTCTTCTAGAGAAAAATTGACCGAGTAATTAATGTAATTAAGCAAGCGCGGACAAATCAATCAAAGGCCTGGAGATTTAAATGACTATGATGGACAGGAAGGTGAACGGCGGCCGAGGGTGGCACTAGGTTTGCATATAAGCTTTCCACCTATTTTCTCTCTCAACTCCTAAATAAAGTCCAGAATATACGTATAAGGAGTATAACCTAATCGCTGAAATAAAATACCCACTACTACCAAATTACTCTCCTTTATTCCCAAAATGTCTTCAAAGGCCATCCAATAGTTTACACTACAAATTTCTGATATAGTCATCGACATTTTAATAATATCATAAAAGTCCTTAGACCAAATAAACCCCGTGCGTAGCACGAGCTTCCTACTAGTAACGGATTACGTAGGAAGCAATACGTTGTATCAACAATTCAATTCAAGTTCAATGCATAATACATTGTAAACGAGTGTTAGCGTTGATATATCATAAATGAGTGTCACTGTTACTATAAAAATTATATTTTCTTCATTCCAAAATGTTTGTCAAAATATATTTAAAAATTTTGTTGATTAAAATAGATTAGATTTTTTTTAATATTTATTTCGAAATGGGAGAGTATTATATTCATGTGCCATTACAGACATAATATGAATCATGACAGAGTTAACTAAATTTTGTGGGGAAAATATAAAAATATGTCCCTTTACTTAGGTTATAGATGCAGATATGTTTTTATATAAGTTAATTGTCATATTAACCCCCTAATTAAGAAAATGTGTGAATATTTGGAAATCGTCATATTTCCATCCAAATTTTTATGAAATGGCTGACTAGGCGTTCTAGTTGGCAAGAAAAATGGCTGACTAGGCGTCCAACCTGAATTTGTTGAGTATGATGAGTTCGAAACTATGTCGTCTTGATACAAAAACTAGAAGGTCAATGTTTGTTAAATAGTTAACAAATTTGTTAAATAATTGTTGAAATAACATTTTTCTTGCCACTACAGTTAGCAAGTTTGTTAAAAAATCTCAAATTTTCTTATCCATCCTCATCATCTCCCACACCAGCACCACTGTCATGCACTCACCACCACTTCCACAACAACAACCAATCAACATCGCCACCATAATCACAACACAAAATTGAATAAATTGACATATTAAGATAGATTAGAAGCCAACACAGATATGAAAAATTTCAAATCCCAATCAATGACATGATCGTTTTTCTTAAATAAAAAACAAAACTCAGTTTATTTAAATTTGAAATAGATCTGAAAAGATCATTGTTGCTGCAATTTCAATGTTGTAGCTACACTGCTGCTACAGTAACTTGGGGCAGCCAAGTTTAGAGTGTAGCCGGAGTTGTTGCAAACGGGAGTCAACAAAAAGATGAACATGGGTCGAAATTCAATGTTATCGAAGGTATTTTAGAACCCAGAGCTTGTTGAGGGAGATGGTGCTCGACCGAATTTGAACTGTGGACGGAGGGATGGAGTTTGCCGGATTAAAAAGATCCTGATCGAAATCTATGAAGTTTGCTGGATTATAAAGAGCCTGACCGTAATCTATGGATTGTGACCGTAATCTATGGATTATGTCAGGAACGAAGAAGTTTGACCGGCCAGAGTCTTCAAATGGATTCTCAAAATTTTCTTGCTCAATGAAATGAACGGGCCACAGTTCTTTCCTTCAATCCATCCATTCTCATTTTTTAAGGAATCTATGGGTCTCAAGGTGGGTTTATGAGGTTGGATTTGAAAAATTGGTGAAATTTTCGGGTAGGTGTAATTGGGGAAGATGAGAGGTTTATTTGGGACTTTTTTTAAAATGAGGGTATATTGGTAATTTGATGTGAAAATATTTCACATTCTACCCCTCTATTTATGAGGAATGTTACTTGTAAATAAGTATTTTAATTTTATCCTATTATATGACATAGTTTGAAGCCCATCATTCAAGCAAATTCCACTGGGATGCCTAGTCAACCATTTTTCTTGTCAACTATGACGCCTAGTCAGTCATTCAGTTTGAATTTGGATTGAAAGATTATGGTATTCAAATATCCACACATTTTTTTAAGTACGTGAATTAATATGACAATTAACTTATATAAAATCATATATGCATCATTAACCTAATTACAGGGATATATTACTGTATTTTTCCAAAATTTGTGTTTTAAGTTCCCTAACTACCATTTAGCTGTCTAAATTATTTAAGAAAAATGTCGGCCGCTTGTTAAGGCGCTTAATTGCAAGTACAATCCCACCTATTCAATGTTTATCACAATCGGTCAATGCGGCAAAGTGAAAACTTGATTAAGTACTAGTAGGCCTGGTCAAGTACTTCTTTGTGGACAATTTTCATGATTTTGGTCTGCGCAAATTATAATACGGACTACTTAATTTCCATATAAAGTTTCTTTACAGAATACTTTAATTGACGTACTTAATTATTTCTTCATTCCATAACTAGTCACATCTTTCTGTTGGTTAGTGATTATCTTAATTAATTAAATATATACTCCCTCCGTCCCACGTGATTGATAGACACCAAAAATCTTGGCACAATAACTAAGGAAAATGAATATAATAATGAAAATATGTGGTAGAAAATGAAGAGAGAGAATGATTGGAGTTGGTTGAATAAATTGTGTGGTAGGAAATGAAGAGAGAGAATGAGTGGGTGGGGTAGGATGAATATAAAATAATAAATTCTTTTCCATTTTGGGCAGTGTCTATTCACGTGAGACGTCCCAAAAAGAAAATAAGTGTCTATTCACGTGGGACGGAGGGAGTATGTGAAATTTATATCAAATCAATATCTGTTACCAATGCTAATGCAAACTTACCAAGTGAGTCATGTTGAATTATAGGATAGCTAGTAAAAGCCCGTGTCCAAAGACACGTGTTTTTTTTTTTAAATTATTTTTTTTTAAAATTATTTTTTTTAATTTAATTTTTTTTAAGGGCAAAATGGAAAAGAGACAATTTAGTGAGGACAAAATGAAAAATTTGACTTATAAAATTGATCATTTTACTGTTTACGGACAGTTCCCATTATTTTAGTCGGGGCCTCTACGTAGGGTTTAATTTATTATAAGAGTGTTATATTGATGTAGGAGGAACCGAGGAAGGAATTTGCACCAAGGAAGGATATTTGACGAAGTCAAATATATTAATTATTTTTGTATTTTAATTAATATCTTAGGATTTAATTTGTTTTAGTTTATATTTTATGAGTTGGTCTTATAAAAAACTAGTTTTTTTAAGATAAGGAAAAAACGTGTTTTTCAAAACGCTGTTCAAAATAAACGGTGGTAATTTTGTAATTACTGGCAACCATGTTCAAAATAAACGGTGACATTTTTATAATTACTGGCAACATGATAAATGCCAGTGTTAATATTACAAATGACCAGTGATTTCATACTGGCATTTTATAAACATGAAACTGGCACTTTTTACACGGGCACTTTTATATACATGAACTGACACTCTTCACACTGGCATTCAAAAATACATAGACTGGCATTTGAAAACACATTTACTGGCACTCAAAAATGCATATACTGGCACTCAAAAACACTGATAATTATTTTTGCTGATATTCAAAAAAACATGAACTGACATTCAAAAAAACATGGACTGGCATTCAAAATTACAAGAACTGGCATTCAAAAATACATTGACACTCAGTTACACACTTACTGGCACTCTATTATACACTAACGGACACTCAATTATACACCAACGGGCACTTGATTATACACTAACGGGCACTTGATTATACACTAACGGGCACTCAATTATACACCAACGGGCACTTGATTATACACTAACGGGCACTCTATTATACACTAACGGGCACTTGATTAATCACCAACTGGCACTTGATTAATCGTTATAAACAACAGAACAAAACAGCAGAAGGTATACAATCAAACTGAGAATTAAAGAAGCTGAGGATTTCCAACCCCCTTAAGTATCCAATCCAAGATAAATCCCCATCCAGCTTGCAAAACTCAAGAGATAGTGTTCGCAGGCTGGTCAAGAGTTGAAACGTGGGTGGCAGAGAAACTAAAGATTTGGTCCTGTGAATGCGACTGTATCTATCTTGCAAAACAGCAGAAGGTCGCCGCCAATTTGCATTCATAGCCTGGAATTTCACTTCCTTCATCGCCAATTTCCCTCCACCGCCGCAGCAATTTACCACTATTCTGAACTCCGCCGTTCCACACCGATCATTCGCCATTAATGTCGAGAATTGCATATCGGAGATGGATTTGTTAGATGCTTTGATTTGTTCACCCACCCTCTCGGAATTAGGTCGTCGGTTAATTTAGAGGGAGAGTGAAGGTGAGGAAGATGATCTGAGGAGCGGCAATGGAGGAGCGGCAATAGAGTTTGGAGATTTGCGTTTAGAGAGATGAGAGTATCCGTCTAGAGAGAGAGGAGAGAGCGCTGTCTTTTTTTTATATGCTATTGGAAAACACGTTTTTTTTATTGTTTAAAAAATGCGTTTTTTATAAATTTTTGTCATATTTTATTTCTTATTTTTGTCATTAATTTTAATAGGTTGATTAGAGATGATTTTAGAGTAGATTTTGAGGAGATTTACTAGTTTTTGAGTCCTATTTAGTTACCATATAGGTTAGGAGTAATTCTAGAAAGTTTATGATTGTTTTTCAAGTTTTATGGGCACTATAAAATAGGCCTAGTGATGTAATCCGAAAATTAGCTTTTGATTAATAAACTTGAAGAGTTTTCTCTTTATTTTCTGGTGGATTCCAGTTAATTTCTGGTGAATTTCAGTTATTGTGTTTTAGGATTCTTCGCTTGAAGAATTCTTGTGTTTAAAAGAGAAAACTCTTCAAGTTTATTAATCAAAAGCTAATTTTCGGATTACATCACTAGGCCTATTTTATAGTGCCCATAAAACTTGAAAAATAATCCTAAATCTTCTAGAATTACTCCTAACCTATATGGTAACTAAATAGGACTCAAAAACTAGTAAATCTCCTCAAAATCTACTCTAAAATCATCTCTAATCAACTTATTAAAATTAATGACGAAAATAAGAAATAAAATATAAACTAAAACAAATTAAATCCTAAGATATTAATTAAAATACAAAAATAATTAATATATTTGACTTCGTCAAATATCCTTCCTTGGTGCAGATTCATTCCTCGGTTCCTCCTACATCATATATGAAATTGTTAAAAATTGCATTTAGTTAGTTTGAATTGTATGGTTTGGGAAATCACATGATGTCGCTTTAGCTAAAGCTATTTGACCCGTCACTCATGTAATAATTTAAGACTTCATTAATAAAAAAATCAATTTTTTTAATTAAAAAAATATACTCGAAAATGTATAAATTTTCATTTGGTATGTTTCATTTATAAAAACACACTTCCAAAAAAGAAACTTTTTAATACTACTTTATTTATAAAACCCAATTATCATATTCACAATAAATAACTGTTGGGTATGCATGTTTTAACCCTCCTATTTTTGTATTAGATTTGATTGATACCATAACCTCATGTCTATTTTAAGGACTTTAGGACCCTATGTAATGAAGCTTAGACTTCAATTTTTTAGCTAAGTCCATTTTATAGAATAGGTTAAATTTAGGCTTGAAGACTGGCATAAGACTCATTGGATTGGAGAGTTGCAGTTCAGAAGAATCAAAACCGCCTCTCAAAACCGCACATGCAACCGCATGTACATTTCCCCTTGATTCTGCTCCCTGAACCAACTGCATTGCAACCGCTTATGAACCGCACTTGTGCAGTTCATTTGCAACCGCATCTATGCAATCTCCTGGTGTAGACAACCGCACTTCATCAACCGCTCCTCACCAACCGCATCCAATGATTGAAGACTTGAAGTGAACCACCTTTTTACCGTTGGAATCCACGTCAGCAATGTCAAAAGTCAACCACCATATCTTGTCACGTGATTCAATGTCAGAGAAGATCTACAAGGATCTTGAAAAGGTGACAGGTGTCCTAACCTCATTGCTTGTAGCTGGAGCCTGATCAGCTTTATCTGCAGCAGCTGTACCAAAGGACAAAAGTGGATATTGTGGACCAATGGGAAAGCATCAAGTACTGTCCTTGCAACAGCTGTATCCAACGGCTAGTTTCTTGATGCTTGGGTATAAATACCCCTAATCTTCACCATTTGAAGATTGCTTGAAAAATTGAGAAGTGCTGTGTTCATAGAAGCTGAAGCTCTGCCCAAAAATTCATAAGTCCTTTGAATCTTCATCTTCATACTTCAAGAAATATTCCCCAGCCCAGAAATCAAGCCTTAACACATTCAAGAATCATTGAGCTCTACATCTCTCAGATTTAAAGAGCATTGATCTTGAACACACACACACCTCACTTGTTTAAACACATAGTTTATTCATTTGAGAAACACTGGTTATAGTCTAGGATTTGTTCTTCATAGAAAAGATTTTATTGTACTTTGTAATCTCAAATACTCAATATAAAATCTCTCTTAGAAATCCAAGACTAACCATCTTGGTAGTGAACGTAGATCGTTTATCGATTGAACCACTCCAAATATTGTGTTCTTACTTTCTGCATTTAATATTCTTTGTGCTTACTGATTATCTTTTTCTCTGTTTGATCTTTATATAGTTATCCTCTATTGTGAAATTGTGTTTGGATTTAACATTGTCAAAACCTCACTTATTTGCAAACTGCACTTTCAGTAAACCGCACTATCAAACCGCTTTGCATAACCGCCTCTCCCAAAACCGCTTTATAACTTCAATATTTCGCTGTGCATTTTACATCTCTACTTGCAGTTTCTTATACACTGCAAGAGGTTTTGTAAGCTTAGAGGTTTAGTTTTAATTTGAGGGCGAAAAATTTGTAACAGCTATTCACCCCCCCCTCTAGCTATATTTTCACCCTTGTTGCCACCTTTGGGATCAACAAGTGGTATCAGAGCAAACACTTTTAAAAACCACTGTTTTTCAAGCTTAACAGCTTGTGTGCCGATTCGTTATGGCAACCTCAAAGACAATGACAACTGTTAACTATTCACACATTTCAATTTTGGACGAAGACCACTTTGACATCTGGAAGTGCCGAATGCTTATTCATTTGGAAACTATAGATGAGATGCTGGTGGAATGCGTAATCAATGGCCCTCTAATTCCAATGAAGGCTAACACTGATGCAACCACCAATGCTAAAACTTCAGAAGTCAAAAAGCCAAAAGAAGAGTGGTCGGATGAAGAGAAGAGATTAGTTGCCTTGGACAGCAAGGCTAGGCACATCATTTCTGGAACCCTCCCCGTTTCAACTCTTCAGAAAGTAATGTACCTCAAAACCGCAAAGCAGATGTGGGATGCCATAGAGAGCTACCTCGAAGGTGACGAAGAGTGCAAGGAAAGCAAATTATACACTGTTGAAAGATCCTACAACGACTTCAACAGAAAATCCAACGAAACCTTGCGTCAAACCTACGATCGCTATGTTGAGGTAGTTAATGCTTGTAGATCTCTTGGTAAAACTTTAACCGATAAGGAAATCAATATGACTTTCCTATCTGCTTTAGGTTCTAGATGGGTAAATAAGGCTACCTCTCTAGAAGACTCCAAAGTATTGGGTACTTGGTCGTTAAGTAAGTTGTATGCCAATCTTAGAGTATATGAACTTAAATTAAATCATATTGAAGAGATAGAAGGAAAAACCAAATCGCTTTTCATGTCCGTAGTGGAACATGAGGAGAAACCATCTACATCCAATCAAACCACTGATACTTCCATATCAACCTCATCACTCATCGAGATGGATGATGATGATTTTGCCATGTTTGTGAAAAGATTCCAAAAATTTAGAAAATCTTCAAAACCTTTCACAAAATCATTTTCAAAAGGAAAACCTCCTACAACATTTTCTAGGGCTGCAGATACAAAGAAAAAGGGTGACCTAGTTTGCTACAACTGCAGGAAACCTGGCCACTTTGCATCTGAGTGTCCACAGCCTAAGTATGAATATATGAAAAAGAAAACCTCTCCTGCGAAATTTTCTCGTCGCAAGGGAATTGTTGCTGAGGAGGAAGAGAATTCCAAGGAATTAGCTACTTGGATTGAAACAGATTCTGATGATGGAAGTGATGATGAAACCGAAGAGGTTAATCTCTGCTTAGTTGCAGACGCTTCCGATGAGTCAGATTCTGAGTCAATCGAGTTGCAAGATATGGAGGAAAAAGAGGTTTTTACAAAACTTCCAAATTATAAATTGGATGATGATATCAAACTTACTCCTAGCGTTAAGATAGGAAATTGCTCGTATTCACGTCCCATTTTCTCATCTAAAAATGCTCCACCTTCAAAAGCAATTCCAAAGAAAATTTTGAAAAAGGTGGTGGAAGAGGTTTCTCCTATGGAACATGAAAGGATGTTCAAGGAAGCTGAAATGGTGATCCATCAATTCTCTAATCTGAAGAAAGCCTTAAGCTTAGCTCATGATGAACTTAATCTGTACAAGACGGAGAAAACTGTGATGAGGTCTGAAATTTCAAATCTTAAGGACCAAATCAGAAGTATGACTCCTCTTGCTGATCAGAACCGCATCCTTGAAACTAAGGTTGCTGCACTTCAACTTCGAAATGATGACTTGATAACCCAAATCAACGATCTCCAAAAGATTATTGATTCGTGGCTCAAGTCTCAATCCACCAAGGATCAAATCATAGACTCACAAGTTCCTCCTGGAATTAAGGAAGGTCTAGATTTTGGATCTGAGGAAGAGGAGAAGTGTGCATCTTCGAGTGAAAAGGATGAGGAAATTTTGGAACTAACTAAAGAAATTCCTAAGGGGAAGCATACTAAAGGAAAGGGTAAAGGACGACAAATTAATTATGTCTACCCAAAAGGGAAGCAATATGGTAAGAACTCTCAGATGAAGCCAAAGGATTCTGAGAGTGTAGCTTCAGAGGAAATGGCTTATGGAATTGGTCGAATTCCTGCTCCAACCGCTTCTGGTGGAAAAGGCGGTTCTGGCAATTCCAGGTCTGACCGCGCCTCTTCTTCGACCGCTCCTCGTGCCTTCAAAAGCAGGAATAGCGTTCCTAGAAAATACGTGGTCAAACTAAAGCCAGTTCCTTTTGTCCCAGCTACAACCGCTTCTCCCAAACCGCATGCAACTCCTAAGAAGAGTAAGGAGTTAGTAAAACCTCATGAAGCTTGTAGCTATTATAAATGTTCTGTGTGTGATGGTTTAGGTCACAAGGCTGCAGAATGCCTTTTGCGGTTCACATCCAATGCCAGGAAGAGTAAACCTCCTTCGTCAAGGGTGTGGGTCGTAAAGGGTTGCTAACTTCAGGACCCAAGGAATAAAGGGGGACCTCGTTCTTAATGTTTACATTTCAGGTCCTCTGCTTAATGGCTGGTCACTCCAAGGATAATGAATGGTATCTTGACAGTGGCTGCTCAAGACATATGACTGGAGATAGATCATTACTAGAAGATGTCATTGAAGCAAGTGGTCCATCTGTAACTTTGGTGACAACAACAAAGGCAAGACCATTAGATATGGTATCATAAGGAGAGGAAACCTAACCATTGAGAAGGTTTCTCTTGTTGAAGGACTCAAGCACAACCTCCTTTCAATTTCTCAATTCTGCGATAAAGGAATGCTTTGCAACTTCACGTCATCAAATTGCTTTATCAAAGATATCATTTTCGACGTCACCCTACTCACAGGGATTCGTACGAGTAATATTTACATTATTGATCTAAATTCTGCATGTAGTATTACTAATCTCTGTTTTGTAGCTAAGAATGTGAGCGAAAATAGTTGGCTTTGGCACAAGAGGTTGAGCCACTTGAACTTCAAGTATCTTGCAAAGATTGGTAGGGAAAACCTCGTTCGTGGTTTACCTAAAGTGGTTGACCACCATCCAGAGAAATGCATTGCATGCCAGCTTGGTAAGCAGTCCGCGTCGTCTTTCACCAGCAAGACCGCTCCATCAACTTCAAGATGCTTACAACTGCTTCACATTGATTTGTTTGGACCCATAACCACTGCCAGCATTGAAGGAAATAGATATACCTTAGTGGTGGTGGATAATTACTCAAGATATACGTGGGTTGAGATGATGATTTTCAAAGATGATTGTTGTGAGATTCTCACCGCACTCTTTAGACGGCTCCAAACTCAAAAAGAAGACGACATCGTTAGTGTTCGATCAGATAATGGAACAGAATTCAAGAACAACGGTGTTGCTCAGTATTGTGATGACCATGGGATTGATCACAATTTCTCAACTGCTGGTGTTCCACAACAAAATGGGGTTGTGGAAAGGAAGAACATGACGTTGATTGAGGCTGGAAAGACAATGATATCTGAAGCGAAGCTGCCTCGCATTTTCGGGCCGAAGCAATCAATACGGACATGCTTCACTCGTAACCGCTCCTCATCAATAAAACCTATAACAAGACTCCCTATGAGCTTTGGCGAGGAAGAACCCCCAACATTGCATTCTTCAAGATCTTTGGCTGCAAATGTTTTGTCCTCTACAACGGAAGAGAAAATAGAGGTAAATTCGGAGCCAAGGCCGACGAAGGTATTTTTGTTGGGTATGCTAAACATTCTAAAGCTTTTCGTGTTTTCAATAAAACTAGTCTAAAAATAGTTGAGTCTGTCCATGTTACTTTTGATGAGCATTCTCTCCTTGAGCCACATTTGGCTCCAAATGTTGCTGATGATTTTGTTGAGCATAATGAAACAGGTGAACCATCTCAAACCGCACCTGAACCTCAACCACAAAATTCAACACCCTCAACTAAAATTCCCTCAAACCGCACCTTTGAAACCGCATCTGAAGTTCCTACTCCAGATGCAACTCCAAGGGAAGAAGAAGTTGAGAATTCCCCTATCCAGCTTATAGAACCTCTTCGTCAACTTACCTTCCATGACTTCGCTGAAGGATCTAACGATGTTCCAATTGAAGATCTTCAGCAAACCTCAGTCCAACCAGACTTACCCCCGGAGGTTCGTGAAGTCAGTAGTCACCCCCTCACAAATGTGATTGATGATCTGTTTTTCGGTGTTCAAACAAGGAGATCGAATTATGATGAGCATACTTCACTTTTATCTCAAGTTGAACCCAAGAAGATTGATGAAGCACTCCAAGATTCCAGTTGGGTTGTTGCTATGCAAGAAGAACTCAACCAGTTTGAAAGATGCAAGGTCTGGACTTTGGTGCCTAGACCTCAGGATCAAGGAGTGATAGGAACTAAGTGGGTATTTAGGAATAAGATGGATGAGAATGGAAGCATCACTAGGAATAAAGCAAGGTTGGTTGCACAAGGATATAGGCAAGAAGAAGGAATCGATTATGATGAAACCTTTGCTCCAATTGCAAGATTGGAAGCTATCAGAATTTTCTTTGTCTACGCCTCTTTCAAGCGTTTCAAGTTATATCAAATGGACATAAAGAGTGCTTTTCTCAACGGCGAACTGCAAGAGACCGTGTATGTTGCCCAACCGCCTAGATTTGAAGACTCCAAATTTCTCAATCATGTCTACAAACTCCAGAAAGCTTTGTATGGACTTAAGCAAGCTCCAAGGGCATGGTATGAGACGCTTTCTAAATTTTTACTAGAAAAAGGATTTAAACGCGATAAAATTGATACAACTCTTTTTATTGCCAAATATAATGAGCATACTTTACTTGTTCAAATATATGTCGATGATATTATTTTTGGTTCTACTAATGAGTTACTTTGTAAGCGTTTCGAAAAGCTAATGAAAAGCAAGTTTGAGATGAGCATGATGGTAGAATTAACATTCTTCCTCGGACTTCAAATCAAGCAATGCGAAGAAGGTATTTTTCTCAGCCAAGCCAAATATACCAAGGAGTTGATAAAGAAGTTTGGATTAGAAAATGCTAAAGCATATGATACTCCTATGGCCACCGGCAATAAGCTAGATAAGGATCTCAAAGGTAAGAAAGTTGATCAGACTTTATATCGAGGTATGATCGGCTCATTACTTTACTTAACTGCTAGTAGGCCAGATATCATGTTTAGTGTCTGTGTATGTGCTCGCTATCAAGCAGATCCTAGAGAAGCACATCTTATTGCAGTCAAGCGTATAATCCGCTATTTATCTGGAACCACTAACCTTGGACTTTGGTATTCCAAAGATTCGAACTTCGATCTTGTAGGTTATTCAGATGCAGATTATGCAGCTTGTACTATTGACAGAAAAAGCACTAGTGGTACTTGTCATTTTCCTCGGGAATAGACTAGTCGCTTGGGCCAGCAAGAAGCAAGCTTCAGTTTCAGTGTCAACCACAGAGGCTGAGTACATTGCTGCTGGTAGTTGTTGCTGTCAAATTCTTTGGATGAAGCAGCAGTTGGTGGACTATGGAATCCATGAAGGGAATTGCCCCATCATGTGTGACAACACTTCAACAATTTCAGTCTCCAACAACCCTGTCATGCATTCCAAGATCAAGCATATTGATATCAAGTATCATTTCCTCAAAGATCATGTGGAGAAGAGGAATATCCATTTAGAGTACGTGGGGACAGACAACCATATTGCTGATATCCTCACCAAGGCTCTTGACTCCAAGAGGTTTTCTTTCCTTAGAAGAGAAATGGGTATGCTTGAACTTAAATGAATCCATTCCTTTTTATTAGCTAACTTGTGTGTTAAGTATAGTTTCAAATCCATTGTTGAACCGCGTGCACCAAACCGCAAGTATGTCCAACCGCCTTGCAGCCAACCGCTTCATTCCAAACCGCATGCTGCAGCTCAAACCGCTTGGACCTCAACCGCGTTTCAACTTGGAGTATTTTCTAAACTTTTATTTACAGTTAATTTAAAAAAAAAAAAAAAACTGTTCAAATTCCTTTTATTTATTTTTTAGTCCTTATTTTTTTCTTCTTTAAGGGTTTATTTGCAAATGTTTTCCCACGAAATTTTAAAATTTGAATGCATTTAATGCAAAGGGAACATTAGCATTTAATGGCCTTCATGTCAGCCGTCATAGGTTAATGTGATGAAGCTGAAAGGGTGTAAGTTTGCAATGATTCACTGAGTTGGTGAGTTAAACTGTCCTTTCAACTGCCAAGCCCTAAACCCTTTCCTATAAATAGAAGACATACCTTACTTTTTCAAACTTTACGAACTGTCTTCTCTGATCTCGTACCTTCAAGTGTCAGTTTTCACCAAACCTTTCTTCTCTCTCTTCGTAAACTGCGTTTAAAAGCTTAAATTTTGTCAAGTCAATGGCTCCCAAGCAACCTATTGAAGACATGGTATGATTTCTTAAACCTAAACTTATTAATCTTCTGCAAATCATATGTGCTTATCTGCTTACTCCTCCATTGATGAACTTCAAGGTTTCGAACATCAAGAACTGACTTTTGTTCATATGTTCTTCATTTCTTGATCATTTTGCATGAAATTTGTTGGGTTTTGTTCGGATTTATGCCTAGATTAAGCTTCTAAACTTTATTTCATGATCAATGAACATCCAGGACACTGATTTTGAATTTTTGATGTTTATAGTTTCGAAACCCACTTCATGATTTTTACATTTTCTGGGTGATTATGAGTAAAGTAGATATTTTTATTGTTATATTGTTAATCTACTGCTCAATATGATCATTTTGACATGTTATTTGTTCATTTTGGTTAACATTCTTCAAATCTCTGTTCTTGATGTTCTTCGTGTTCTTCATGCACTCATGTGACTGTTCATCATCATTTTCAGAAATTTCTTATGTTTTGGTTTGACCTAACTTTCAATCTTGTTTTCCATACTTAGAATTTTTTTTGAAATTTTGATTATGTTTTACATGTTTGAACCGCATCATTCTAAACCGCATGCTACTTTGAAACCGCGTATCTTAAATTGTCTACCATTTGTGTTTCAAACCGCATGTGTTTTTGGTATATCAACCGCACTTTAAAAACCGCATACATATTTTTTTGAAAACCGCATGCTGAAAATTATTTAAGTATTACTAAGTATATAGGTTGGACACCATAAATTTCCTCTCTAAGCACCGCTTGCAGTGTGGGATAATTTTGGATTACAATGCCACGTACTAAGTAAATATACTTTTGTATTTTTCCTACTTGTTTACCTACCTGTATTCACAGTTTCCTTGAGGTTTGGAAATTAACATTTCCAAAACTGCACTATTGCCAACCGCATGTGTGCACCAAACCGCTTGTGAACTGTGATGTTATTAAATTGTTCTAACTTGTGTGTTTTCTTTGTAGAATACCAAGTATTTCTTACTCTGGTGGGAGATCAATGAACCCGAAGTTGCGGTCCGATGCTCTTGGAAGAGAGATGATAAAGAAAATGCAAGCTTCGAATCCTTCCCTCTTCAACAAACAAAGAAACCTATACCATCCCTTTATTCATTGACCAATTCTACTCAACCGCAGTGCGTGGAGAGACTGAGCTTTCTGATGGAACCAAGATCCCCAATTTGGTAGGAGTAGTTGAAGGTTTCAAAGTCTCCATTGACTACTTGGATATTAGAGGCACCTTTGATTTCCATGTGTCTAATGCTCCTGTTGAGGTATCCCAAGAAGTCCAGGATGCTACTTGCTCTACCCTCACTGGAAAGCTGGATTCCTTGTCTGGCTACTACAAGAAGATAGCAAGGAGAGACTTTGGAGAACTGATGAGCCACCTTTGCTATTTGGTGGGGAAGTCTGTGTGTGGAAAGACAGGGAACCACAACAACTTCACTTCTCATCAGTGGCAGTATTGCTGTGCCATTTACAACGGCATGAAGCTCCATTGGCCCAAAATTTTGATGAGAGAGCTGGCCAGCAGTATAGATGCCTACCAATTGAAGACCAAAGATGTGCATACCAGGTGGAGACCTTTTGGTAGATTGCTAACCGCCATCTTTGCCAACTACCAGCATTTGGAAGATATGAGAACTACCACTCCAGATATTTGCTATCACTGGGGAGTTGAAGAATCCCTTAGGCTCAAGGCTTGCCACTCCTTCAGATTCTCATTTGGCAATGATGACTATAGAGCCCTCTATGATGCTGATACCTTCCAACCCAAGGAACCATATGTTGAGATGACCCCTGCAACCGCAATCAAGGGTCTGGCTAAAGCTGCGAAGGTATCAAGGAAGAGAAAAGCTGCTGAACCGCTCCTCAAGCAGACCAGAATTGCACCATCCCAACCGCGTGGTTCATCTGGTGCAGGCCCTAGTCAGAAAAAGCAAAGAAAGGACAAGGAAAAGATGACCCTTCTGGATGAGATTGCTGAAGAAGAAGAAGAAGAAGAAGAAGAAGAAGAAGATGCAATTATTCCTCCCTTAATTGCTAGAGCCAAGAAGGCAAAGGAAACCCAGGCTAATTTGGCCAAGATGTCTGATGAAGAACGGACCGCCTACTACAAGGCAGAAATTGAAAAGATTGAGAGAAAAATGGCTGAGAAGGGTGCAGCTAAAGGAAAATCCAAAGAGCCCATTCCCCAACCGCCTCCTTCTAAACCGCCCCAAACCCAACCTCTTATCCAAACACCACCTCAATCTCCTATCCATTCCCATCATTCATCCCCTGCCAAATCTCCTACACCTGAACCGCCTTCTCCTCCTCAACCGCAAAAAGCAGCAACCGCTCAGGGGGAGAAACCAAAAAGACTTAAAAAATTGGCCTAGAAGAAAACCCCAACCAAAGGCCCCAAACGCTTTTTGCACCGTGTTTCCAAACAACGTACTCCTTCTCCACCTTCATCCCCTTCTTCTTCTCATTCCACTTCACATTCAACATCACAATCCCCTTCAAAATCTCATTCTTCCTCTAGCCAAAACAAAACCCCAACTGCCTCACCTCAATATTCCAACCGCTCAAAATCCCCTCCTCCTTCAAACCGTGCTCAATCACCTCCTTACTCTCATCACACCCCAGCCATCTCTATTTCCAATCTAAACTGCGATAGAACCCCATCCCCTAAACGCGTCCATTCACCTCCTCCTCCTCCTACAAATTCTCCCCAACAAAACCGAACCCCTTCTCTAAACCGCGTTCCTACTCCACCTCCTCAAAAATCCCCTCAACAGAAATCCCCTTCTGTTGAAATTCACACCACTAGCTCCTCCTCAAATTCCAACCCTATCACTTCTGGAATTCCTACTTCTAACATTCCACCTCCTCCAACCGCACCTATCTCAACCGCACCTACCACTTTACCCCAAACACTTCCTCTACCTCCCTCAACCGCTTCACCTTTCACAGTCCCTATCACCCACCTTTTCCAAACCCTTCTGAATCCATTATCTCAAACTGCTCCTCCAACCCAATCTCAACCGCCTCCCTCATTTACCCAAATCCCCTCCACTTCAACCGCACTTCCAACAGATTACTCCCAAATTCTTTCAACCCTTAATCTTATCCAAGGCCAACTTCTCTTAAACCAAGGCCACATGATCAAGCTAACCGCTTCCAATGCCGCTCTTGAGGCCTCCAATACTTCCCTAACCGCATCCAACCAAACCTTTCTAGCCAAAGTGGATGCTCAGGCCCTAGAAATGGCAGATCTTAAAGCCCTATTGATTGATACCATTAAGGGGGAGAGAAGTTCCTCAATCCAAACCGTTGAAGCTGTTAAAACCGCAGCTACAGAGTGTTTTCAAGGTTTCAAGGAAGACTTAGCCAGAGGAGTGCTTAGAGCCATGGGTGATGCGGTTTCAAAGACCCAACTTCAAGAGATGCTCTCTAAGCTATCTGATGAGTTTTTCTCTTCAACCAACTCTGCTCTGGTTTCTTTCATGAAATCCCTTCAAGAAACCCAACCGCAACAAGCCTCTACCTCAGCCGCTCCTTCTCAAACCGCTCTAGATGACTTGCAGCTGAAAATCTTCAATGAACTGGACTCCCTCAAAGAAAGAATCAATGTTGACCTCAATATAGTGGGAGACAGTATCAAGGAGCAGGTAAATAACTTTGATGATGATATCTCCTTCAGATTTGAGAACCTCAAGGCAGGCTTCAATCTCAAGCTTGACAACTCCATCAAGGAATTGAGATCCACCCTGAATGTATCTGTTGATCTGGATCCCTTGAAAGATGCTCTCTCCAATGAAACCGAAGCTATTAAGGATGAGATCTTCACATTTTACAATTCCCTCAAGGCTTGCATTGAAGGATTTACAACTGAGATCAAGGAGAGTGTTGCTGCAAACACTAGATCTGTTGATGCTGTAGGCTCAACCGCTGCTCAATCAGTAACCTCCCTTAGAGCAGTTGAGACCACTCTTGGAAGACAGGTTGAAGACCTCAGAGCCCTAAGAAGAACTATCAGAGGAGAAAGCTCAGCCTTCAGACCTTCTGGACCGCAAGTGCCAAATCAAGAGGTGGACCAGCGTCGTGATCAACCGCGCCATCATCATCATCAACAACCGCATCAACACCAACCGCGTCAGCATTAGGACCGCCCTTTATCTGTAATTTTCTTTTCCTATGCTGAACTCTTTTTGTTTTGTTGGACCGCACTCTTTGTATTTTTGTCTAACCTCCTTTTGTTTTTGTAACCTTTGCATTTTGCTTTTCTACCCTTGTAATTGTAACCACAGTGGTAGTAATGAAAAATGCATCATTGGTTCCAAAACCTTGTTCATATCAAACTGCTTATTTGTAGAACAATGAAACCGCATATGGTTTATAACCTCATTCAAATACTTTCTAACTCAAAATCATATTCTTGAAATGAAGGTTAAACATTCAGTTTAAACCGCACTTTGAACTTAAACTCACATCTTTAAGTGCACTGAATGCATTTCTATACTTTCCATATTATAAATGTTTATCTTTCAGATAGTATAGAAATCTATAGCTTAAGCTAAGTGTGTGCATTGACTTGGGACATGAATTACCATGTTAATTCTTATGAACATGTTTTTACCAAGTACAATGTTTGCCTTAGTTATAGTAGGTAATGGCATCAATCAAATAGGGGGAGATTGTTGGGTATGCATGTTTTAATACTCCTATTTTTGTATTAGATTTGATTGATACCATAACCTCATGTCTATTTTAAGGACTTTAGGACCCTATGTAATGAAGCTTAGACTTCAATTTTTTAGCTAAGTCCATTTTATAGAATAGGTTAAATTTAGGCTTGAAGACTGGCACAAGACTCATTGGATTGGAGAGTTGCAGTTCAGAAGAATCAAAACCGCCTCTCAAAACCGCACATGCAACCGCATGTACATTTCCCCTTGATTCTGCTCCCTGAACCAACTGCATTGCAACCGTTTATGAACCGCACTTGTGCAGTTCATTTGCAACCGCATCTATGCAATCTCCTGGTGTAGACAACCGCACTTCATCAACCGCTCCTCACCAACCGCATCCAATGATTGAAGACTTGAAGTGAACCACCTTTTTATCGTTGGAATCCACGTCAGCAATGTCAAAAGTCAACCACCATATCTTGTCACGTGATTCAATGTCAGAGAAGATCTACAAGGATCTTGAAAAGGTGACAGGTGTCCTAACCTCATTGCTTGCAACTGAGCCCGATCGGCCTTTATCTCGGCAGAATGTACTCAAAGGACAAAAGTGGATATTGTGGACCAATGGGAAAGCATCAAGTACTGTCCTTTCAACAGCTGTATCCAACGGCTAGTTTCTTGATGCTTGGGTATAAATACCCCTAATCTTCACCATTTGAAGATTGCTTGAAAAATTGAGAAGTGCTGTGTTCATAGAAGCTGAAGCTCTGCCCAGAAATTCATAAGTCCTTTGAATCTTCATCTTCATACTTCAAGAAATATTCCCCAGCCCAGAAATCAAGCCTTAACACATTCAAGAATCATTGAGCTCTACATCTCTCAGATTTAAAGAGCCTTGATCATGAACACACACACACCTCACTTGTTTAAACACATAGTTTATTCATTTGAGAAACACTGGTTATAGTCTAGGATTTGTTCTTCATAGAAAAGATTTTATTGTACTTTGTAATCTCAAATACTCAATATAAAATCTCTCTTAGAAATCTAATACTAACCATCTTGGTAGTGAACGTAGATCGTTTATCGATTGAACCACTCCAAATATTGTGTTCTTACTTTCTGCATTTAATATTCTTTGTGCTTACTGATTATCTTTTTCTCTGTTTGATCTTTATATAGTTATCCTCTATTGTGAAATTGTGTATGGATTTAACATTGTCAAAACCTCACTTATTTGCAAACTGCATTTTCAGTAAACCGCACTATCAAACCGCTTTGCAAAATCGCCTCTCCCAAAACCGCTTTATAACTTCAATATTCCGCTGTGCATTTTACATCTCTACTTGCAGTTTCTTATACACTGCAAGAGGTTTTGTAAGCTTAGAGGTTTAGTTTTAATTTGAGGGCGAAAAATTTGTAACAGCTATTCACCTCCCCTCTAGCTGTATTTTCACCCTTGTTGCCACCTTTGGGACCAACACTAACCATCTACTATCCTATACCATTTTTCTCTCTCTTACCTTACTTTTTATATACCTTACTTTTTATACTCACAACACTTACTTTACTTCTACATTTTCCTTAATTCTTGCGCAATTGCAACTTTGTTACTTTTCTCCATCTCTCTTTGAAAGAGTATAAAAATACTCATATATTTTTTTAAGTCTTTGTGATTTTGATTTCTAAATTAATTTGTACATTTTACATAAATGGATTAGAAAATTTGTAAATATAGATTTAATTGACTAAACGGCTAAATTTTGTGTTTAGGTATACTCCCTCCGTCCCAATAAAAGCTTCACCAATTACCCAAAAGGGCGTCCCGTTAGAAGCTTCACCTTTCCTTTTTTGGACATAAAATATTATTATTTCCTCCACTCATTCTCTCTCCTACATTATTTTAATACTCACAACACCATTATAATTTATTATTCCCTCCACTAATTCTCTCTCCTATTTTCAAATTACACTCACAACATTTTTTTCCCTCCCATTACCATAATTCCCGTGCCCAAGGAAAATGGTGAAGCAATTGGTGGGACGGAGGGAGTATTTTGTATGTTTTAGATATATTATTCAATAAAGGACTTTTGGATTGACAAAAAAAATGAAAAATTCCTTTTTAGTAAGAAAGAGATTGAACGAGTCCTTGTTGAAAAAGTATTGTTCTCCCTATATAAAGAGGCCGCTTCTCTCATTATTAAACACGAATTTTCAGAGAGAGATACGGAGTATAGAGAATTTCTTGAGTGTTTTTCTTTGTGTCTTGAATATCAGACCTTGATACTTCAAGATTGCTTTTGTGTTTATTGATCTTATATTATACTCCCTCCGTCCCAGACCAAGGGTCCTGGGGTTGGATTTCACGCTTCTTAAGAATTTTTTTTAAAAATAAATAAAAAATTGTAAGTGGGTAGAAGATTAGAGGAGAGAGAATGTAAAAGTTAAAAATTTAATCTTTCCCTCTCTTTTTTATTCCACTAACCCAAAATAATTAAAAGTACAAACAATAATTTCAGTTTCACAAACAATACTTTCAGTACTTCAGTTTCACAAACAATACATTCAGTTTCACCTGTACAACATTAGGAGGGAAAATGAAAATGAAAATTTCAAATTTCCTCTTTTTTAAAAAAAACCACCAGCAGCTATAAATACTTTCAGTTTCAGTATATAAAAGGAATATTTCCTCCACAGTTCACTGAAGACACAAAAGTTCAATGAAGACACAAGTTCATCAAGTTCAACCATTTTATTTACAGTTTCTACATACACTACTACATATACTAAAGCAAGGCATAGTTCAGCCACTTTTTTACAGTTTCAAATGAGAACAAAAAATTTAACCACTCAAGAAAAGTAGTGCATAGCTGAGTTCTTGCTTCAAAATCACAAAGATGGGCAAATTATCAACGGCGGACTAGCTGAAGCTTCAAACAAGTGGGGAGTTAGCAAAAAAGCAGTTTATCGAATCTGGACTACTGCAAAACAACAAAAGGCAGCTGGATTACCACTCAATTTAAAGTCAAAAAAGTTTGGAAGACTAGGGCCTAAGCAATTGCAAATCGATGAGGCAAAAGTGATGGCAATACCATTCAAATCACGGTGCACAATAAGGAGACTAGCTCAAAAGCTTGGTGTGAGCAAAATTACAGTTGGAAGATGGGTATCTAAAGGAGTTATAAGAAGTCACAGAAACGCAATCTATCCGGAACTCACTGAAGCAAACAAAATACAGAGGTTACGATTCTCAGTTTCAAAGTTAATGCATGACAACTTGCTCAATTTAACTACATTTAAGGACATGCATTGCGATGTGCACATAGATGAAAATTGGTTTCATTGCTCACAAGTTAGTGAGAGATATTACATGCTACCAAATGAAAGAGATCCATATAGAATATGCAAGTCAAAAAAGTTCATTCCAAAAATAATGTTCATGTGTGCAGTGGCTAGGCCATTATTTGGGAGCAATTGGGAGGTTATATTTGATGGAAAGATTGGAATTTTCCCTTTTACCTTCAAAGTGCCCGCAAAAAGGAATAGCAAAATAGACCAAGAGGAACCCTAGTGACCAAATATATTGAGTCAATTACCAAAGCAGTGATCAAAGATACCATAATCAATAAAATCATACCATCAATCAAACAACTCTGGCCACCTTTTGTAAGTAAGAATATCATAATACAACAAGATAATGCAAAACCACATATTGGCGATGATGATCCAGATTTTAGGGCAGCAGTTTCCTCGGATGGGTTTAACATTATCCTAGCTCAGCAACCACCTAACTCCCCAGACCTTAATGTACTAGACTTGGAGTTTTTCAGGGCAATAAAATTGCTGCAAATAGAAATAGCCTCTGACACCCTTGATGAACTACTAGTTGCAGTTCATGAGGCTTTTTATGAACTAGATGCAAATACATTGAATAAAGTATTTTTGTCATTACAAAATTGCATGGTAGAGTTTACGAAGATTTTTGGGAGCAATAATTATCGTGGGCCTCATATGGGTAAAGATGCACTAGAGAGGCAAGGACTACTTCCTAGTATTGTACCCGTAAATAGTGCAATGGAAAGAGGCTACATTGACTACCTACTACAACAACAACAAACAAATAATATCGAATAGTTGATGACACAAATGGGCTATATAGATCAATGAAGACATAAGACAAGTGTGATGAAGAAACCTTTTGAGGTAAACCGGGAATGCTTTCACTTTTTGAGATGTAAAAATTGTGAACACTTTACTTTTTGTAATTGTAAGTACTACACTTTTGGAGACAAAAGTAATTCTTGGCCATTTGTGAACTGATGTAATGAATGGCAGTTAAATGATGTAATGAACAACTATGAGTTGTATTTTGAGAATGTAAAGACTGATAACTATAAATTCCCTAATCAGCAGCTTCTTCCTATGTACAAATGTTGGAAATGAATGTAAAGACTGATAACTATACATTCTCCTTTTACTCACAATATTAGGCGGTAGTGGAACACATAGAATTTCACATATTCAAGACACTACAAATTAATGCATCAAAAAATCAACTAATATACCAAAAATTTCACATATTCAAGACCCTTTTACAAAACAATAACCATACCAGCAATTTCAAACAAATATTAAACAAAGAAAGAAATAACATGTGGGTACTTGAGAAGGCATTTTTTTAACTTCATCAGTTGCCGGATAGAATGGATTCACGTCTGGATCGGGGCCAACAGTCTAAGGAAGGAAGATAGCCAACATTTTCAGCGTTGATCGATGCCCATAAGCTTTACCCCAATCGGATATTGGACTCGATATCCCAAAATCAACGACATCTGGCTTGTTTTCAACCATCATCACAAAGTCATTGTCGGTGGGGGTGGAGAACAGTGTTTCCGACATAAGGGTTTTATCTAGAGGCAAATCAAAGAACAGAAAAGCCATAAATTTCATCGGAATTGAACCTTGATAAGATTCAGTAACCCCATATTGAATCGGCAAACCCGATTCTTCACCTGGGTTAAAACCCCACAAATTGAGAGTCACGGGAAAGGGAACGGAGGAACCAACAGTGGGAAGCCTCACATCGAAGTAATTTTGAGTAAATGATGGCGAATCCATAGGTAAATAGGGTTAAGGCTTTGAAAATGAGAGTAGAATAAGAGAGAGAGATTGGGGTTTTCGGGTGCCAAGTCTTGGGGGAAGAACGAAGGGAGAATAGAGAAAAGAAGAATAACTATAGCACGGTGGGTTGTTCATCGGCAATGGAGGTGCCGTTGTCAATTGCCGCTGTTGAACTGAGAAGATGAGAGAGAATGGTGAGTTGTAGTTTGTGAATGGGTTAGGGTTTTCTTTTGATATTATATCTAGGGTCATTAGTGTTAGGCTAGTAAGTTAATGTGATTAAGGGTTTAATTACCTTCAGTTAAGTCAGCAAACCAGTTTAATTGAGTAAGTTAATGATTGGTCTTTTTTGTAAATATATTAACATTATAAGGGTATAATGAATGGTTTTTTTGTAAATATATTTAAATTATAAGGTATAAATGTCCGAAACACTGTTCAAAAATTCCCATTTATGGAAGGGACTCTTGAAGTGGTACATACCAAAAGGGAAAGTAGGACCATTGAAGTGGGACGGAGGGAGTAACATCTTTTGATCTTTTCGTAAGATAGTTTTGTTGGGTTTTATGGGTCCATGCGCAGCGGAATTAAGCATAAAATTAACACAAAACCCAAGCCCTAAGATCCGTTCTATACGATTAAATTGAATTGCTATGAGATAGAATTTACCAACCTAAATTGCTTTCCGGTCTTGAGCTATCGAACGGATAATTATGTGATTCGTAATCACAAACTTTTGATCTTCAAATCTTCGAATCTTCAACTCCTTTGGATCTTCAGATTTGAACTCTAGGTCTTTGATTTGTTTGAACAAAATTAAGACCCTCTTTTGGTAATCCACACAAATATGAATGTCGAGAACAATTCTCGGGTTGGGAATTGCTAGATTCCTAAAACTTATGGAAGAATATTGAGAGTATTTTGTTATGATTTTCCCTTGAAAATTTCGGCCAGTCCATTAGGGTTAACAGACCTCTCATATTTATACTACTTTAGTATGAATATGTTTCCTAATCGAATTAGGAGACCAGGCTGTCAAAACGCGTCTGGTGGCTAGTTATGTCGCGTGACATAACTAGCCGCTGGCTAGTTATGTCGCGTGACATAATTAGCCGGTTACGTAACTTTCAATCATTCTTCCTTTTGTTCAACCAATTCATTCTATTTGTGTGTGACCCAATAGGATTGTATTATGTTGGCAATGAGTCCGATCATATCGACCCTCATAAGATATAAGCGGACTCTAGCAAGCCATTATGTCTACCCAAATAACACAACGTAAGAGTTCACGTTTCCAATGGTACACTTCCATTTCTCCCTTTGTCTCACGATGTTATATTGAACACAAGTCATGGTCCACGTCAACTTGTATTTGTTCAATGCTTTTTCGATCTTGAGTATAATGATAGTCCAATCATATTGGGGTGTGGCCACACGCTTTCATCATTATCACTCATCGAGGGGCCCAAGCAAAACATCTCTCTTTCGAGGGACAAATTCCATCTTGACTTATCATCCTTCCCATCATGAATCCGATCATGCCAAAGATAGCCTTTATAGATATCGTGTTAAGATACCGTTTGACTAAAATCAAACATAACTTTCATCATATGTAAGGTCATGATAATCTCAGGTCTAGGGACTAAATGAAGTGACCATATGAGATTTAATTATGACATTTGACCATGACATAAATCTCATACGGGTCAAGTCCAGTCACTTGTTCTCTAACAAGTACCCATAATTTCAATGTGCATCTCTATGCATATAATCATCATATGATTATCCATTGACAATTATACTAATTATTCTCTTAATAATTAGGGACGGATATTATTACAATAAATATGCAAGCTATATAATAATCAAATAATAAACATAAACAATAAAGATGATACATAACGGTTTTCAGTTAAACATAACTAAAGCCTAGGGCATTACACCAACAGTCTCCCACTTGCACTAGGCTCCATTTATGTATCGAATACTCATGGATCTAAAATGCCCACCATGCTTCTGCCTATGCGAGGGTCTTTGTAAGTGAATCCCTTATGTCATCATCGGTTGATATTTTGTATATCTTAACGTCTTCTCATTCTTTATGAATTCCTCGAAGAACGTCTAAGTGAGTGTTTGGATCACCGTTGTGATTTTGGTTCCATTGTTTGCACAAATGACACCATAATTATCACAAAAAAGTTCCACGGATTAGTGATACTTGGAAAAACACTTGAAGTGTTTCCAAAACACTAAATGAACTTTTGATCCAAACTGCCTCTTTCAGCTACATCATATGTTGCTAAAATATGGCCTTAGTAGTAGAATCGGCTACAATTTCTGCTTGGAACTCTTCCAATCAAAATTGCACCTCTAATAAGCACAAACACAAATCCTAATTGCGATTTTAAAATAACTTTGTCAGTTTGGAAGCTAGCATCTTTGTAACCCTTACAACAAGATTAACTTCCAATCTTTCAAATCCCAAGAACGTATCCTTAGTTCTTCTTAAGTACTTAGGATCATCTTGACTGCCATCCATTGGTTCTCAACAGATCGATTGGTATCGACTCATCATGCTTATAGCATACGAGACGTCGAGTCTAGTACAAATCATGGCATACATGACAGATCCAAGTGCCGCAGTATATGGAACTTCATTCATTCCCTTTTGCACATCAGTTGTCATAAGACAATGAATATTGCTAAGAGAAATACCATGACCCATTGACAAGCTACTCTTCTTAGACTCTTCTAAGAATCTTGTCAATGTGAACACTTTGACTCAAACCAATTTATCCTTCTAGATCCATCTCTATAGATCTTGATGCCAAGGATGTAAGCGGCTTCACCCATATCTTTCATTGATAAACCTTTCCTTGACCAAGACTTAACAGTCTTAAGTGTCGGAACTTATTTTTCCAATGAGTAAGATATCATTGTAATAAACAATAGAAATAATACCATGCTCCCACTGAATTTCATGCATACACAAGGTTCATCTTTGTACTTGATAAAGTCAAACTCTTTGACCAATTCATCAAAACAAAGATTCCAATTCCTTGAAGCTTGCTTCAATCCATCTCATGGATCTTTGCAACATGCATACTTTATTATAGTTTCTTGGATCGACAAACTATTCGGGTTGTGTACTATACACATCCTTAATAATCTTTCCATTTAAAGAAAGTCGTTTGACATCCATTTGTCATATCACATAGTCACAATATGTGATAATGGCAATTGAAAATCTAACAGACTTCGACATTGTAACTGGCGAAAAAGGTTTCAACATAGTCAATACTATGAATTTACCTAAATCCCTTTGTTACAATCCTTAGTCATGAAAGTATACACCTTCCCATCCATGTCGGTCTTGGAGACCTACTTGCACCCTTTAGTTTTTACACCTTCAGGTACCCCAATCAAGTTCCAAACTTGATTGTCAAACATGGATTGTAATTCGGATTCCATGGTTCCTAACCATTTATCCAAATTAGGAGAGGACATCGCTTCTTGATAGCAAGTAGGATCGTCATTCTTAATGACTTCCACTTCATCACTTTCCGCAACGAGAAATCACTATTTCTTGAGTTCGGATCGTAACCTATCCAATCTACGATGGACTTGTGCATCTTGAACCGGTTTCACAACTCCTTTGTGAACTTGGTTCTGTCTCTACTCTTGGTTTCATATTATTTTCGGGTTCTTGAACTTCTTTCAAGATTAATTTTACTCCCACTAGATTCTTTATGGAGAAACTATTTCTCAAGAAACAAATCGTGTAGAGCAACAAACATTTTGTTCTCTTTGTGATTGTAAAATCAATATCCGAAAATAACCTTGTCAGATTTGGTGCTAACTTATAAGAGACAAGTCTCTTTACATAAGATTCGCAACCCCAAATCTTCATGAAAGACAAACTAAGTTTTCTTCCATGCCACATCTCATGTGGGGCCTTAGGAACCGATTTAGTAAGGACTCAATTCAGTATAACCGCATTATTTCTAATGCATATCCTCAAAAGGAATTAGGAAAGTCAACTTGACACATCATCGAATGAACCATGTCCTACTAGGTTCACTTCCTCCTATAGACACACCATACAATGTGATGTTCCGGGTGGAGTCAACTTTGAAATGATTTCATAGTTTTGAGATGATTGTCAAACTCTTGGCTCAAATATTCACCACCTCGATCTAATCGAAGTACTTAATAGTTTTGCCAAGTTTGTTTTGCACTTCATCTTGAAATGTTCGAAACATCTCAAATGATTCACCTTTGGACTTCATCAGATAGACATAGTCATATCTAGATAAGTCTTTAGTGAAATGTGATGAAATACCGAAGTCTTCCCCTAGCAATGCTACTTAATAGTCCACATACATCTCATGTATAATGACCAATAAGTCACTAGCCCTCCCACTACTTTAGTGTAGGGTGGTTTGGTCGATAATCCCAATAAATAAGATCCACATTCCTCAAATGATTCATGGTCATATGAGTCTAAAAGTCCGTGTTAATGGAGTTTAGATATATGTTTCTTATTTATTTGACCAAGCCGGCAATGCCATATGAACGCGTTGTTCATATTGTTTGGTTCAGAATTCCCATTTATATTTTAGATATCTTCAATATTATTTTGTATCTCATCTTCAAGGATATGAAGACCATTCAATGACATATGCAATACAATAAGGCATATCATTAAATGAATATAAAACTTCTTATTGAAAATAAGAAAATTATATCCTTCATCATCCATTTAAGAAACGGAAATAATACTCCTACTCAAATTCGGAACGTAGTCATACTTATTCAAAACAAGTACTACTTCACAAGGCAAAGTGACTTCATAAGTCCCTTATGGCTAATGTTGCAACTCTTGCTCCATTCCCATGCATAGGTTTAATTTACCTTATTTGAGTGGCTTTCTATTCTTTGTTCCTTGCACATTTAAACAAATGTGGGATCCAATCCGGTATCATATACCCAAGAACAAGAAGTCGAAGGGAAAATATCTATCATATAGATATTTGAAGTAGTAGCAATCATATTGCCCTTCTTCACCTTTTAGGCCTTCCTAATAAGCCTTGCAACTTTGCTTCCAATGACAATCTTATTGCAATGATAGCAAAATGCATCCTTTTGAGACACTTTGGGTTTAGCCTCTTCGGCTTTGACAACATTTGTCCTAGGTTTAGCAACTTTTGCTTTACCTTCTTTTCCTTCCTTTATGAACCCTTTTATTGTGTCAACCATTAACACAATTTGCGGATTGCTCCTTCTTTCATCATATGAATTGAGAGCCTTTACCACAACATATATCTTTTGCTAGCTTGCACTTGGAACATTTCCCCTTTTGCGTTATGCTAGAACAAAAGAATAGTTATCATGTGCTCAAGGTTCTTCATAAGAGCCTTTAAACATGGAGGCAAATACAAGGCAAGCAATATTGTCAGAATCATCAATATGTTTCTAATGTTGCTTCCTTATTTGCCCTTTGCAACATTTGCAATGGGTTCAGTAGGAACGGATTCGTCAAGAACGTACACATTTACCCAAGAACCATTCTTTAGGCTTCTGATCCAATCAGAATTAAATGTATCGTTCCTTTCGAACTTCGTCCTTCATAAGGACGAATCGTAATTATCATTATGTAATGCTACTTCTACAACAAAATATACAAATTATATGAACACATATCAATATCAACACATTTATCATTTAAGAGCAAATAATGTATTTTACAAATACTCCCACTAAATCATACACCTTCCAATGCTAATAAGCATAATATGCATTTAATGGGCTAAGATCAAACTTTAATTTAATCCCAAGTACGCTATGGCGCACCGCTTAAGATTAAACTAATTAGGTAGAAAACATCAATCATATCATATATGACTCTTAGGATCTTTTATGAGATTTATTTAAAACATCATATGTCCAAGCATATTTTAATCTCATCTATGCCTTGGGTCCAAAACCATTTTGATAACCCAATTAAGTTCATCCATTTTAAACGTATAGGAACCACCATTTCCTCATCTTGCTCGCAAACGAAATAGAATCAAAGCACCTTGCTATGGCAAGCCCACCCAAAACTATCCGAATGGTCTTAAGTGTTTTAATCATGAATTGGCATAAAGAACTTAAAAGTTAAATGAAGGTTCTTTAAGGTAGATTATAAGCATATCAGCAAAGATAGTCATAATCATGCACCAGGTAAGTTCCCAGGAAGATAGGTGAGCCACAAGGACTACTTAAGTACCAACTCTTCCTTAGACAGAACTCTCCTAGTCATGCACAATTAGAAATCAACTCTGATTTGGCAACATAATCACTACCTTTTATAAACAATTAGTTTCCTTTTAAAATTTCGCGTAATTATGACTTGTTTCCATAAACAATCATAAAATCCAAAATTTAAATCTAAACATATTAGGAAACTATAATGCAATGTTTCAACTAAACATTTTAGGAAATCACAATTCAATGTTTCAACTAAACATCTAATAAAATTCTTAACACTTAAGAACAAATAATTCATGCATCGCAACAATTAATAAAAACACATTTAAATTAATTAAGCATGCATCATAAACAATGAATTAATCTAGCATAGCCCTATAAATTTTATTTCCATAAATTTATAGCATCCAGATTAAGACATAAAACAACTCAGATTGCAAACACAATCACAGAATAGCAGAAAAATTAAACAAACTGATTCTGCCCAGATCCGGCTTATTATGTCGCGTGACATAACTAGCCAGTGGCTAGTTATGTCGCGTGACATAACTAGCTGAATAACCGAGATTTCCACATGTGGCTAGTTATGTCGCGTGACATAACTAGCCGGTTCATGAGGATTTCCGTTTCAATCAATTCAGATTACATGCAATTAAATCATATAAAACAACCCTTTTACAGATTTAATTCATCATAATTCGAAAACGTTTTTCACATTGTTTCACATAAACAATCAAAATTCTACCGCATACAAAAACATGCAACGAACATATAAACAATTTATATAATCATTCTAGCATGTTAATTCAAACTTAACCATACGAACGGGGCTCTGATACCACTGTTGGGTTTTATGGGTCCATGCGCAGCGGAATTAAGCATAAAATTAACACAAAACCCAAGCCCTAAGATCCGTTCTATACGATTAAATTGAATTGCTATGAGATAGAATTTACCAACCTAAATTGCTTTCCGGTCTTGAGCTATCGAACGGATAATTATGTGATTCGTAATCACAAACTTTTGATCTTCAAATCTTCGAATCTTCAACTCCTTTGGATCTTCAGATTTGAACTCTAGGTCTTTGATTTGTTTGAACAAAATTAAGACCCTCTTTTGGTAATCCACACAAATATGAATGTCGAGAACAATTCTCGGGTTGGGAATTGCTAGATTCCTAAAACTTATGGAAGAATATTGAGAGTATTTTGTTATGATTTTCCCTTGAAAATTTCGGCCAGACCATTAGGGTTAACAGACCTCTCATATTTATACTACTTTAGTATGAATATGTTTCCTAATCGAATTAGGAGACCAGGCTGTCAAAACGCGTCTGATGGCTAGTTATGTCGCGTGACATAACTAGCCAGTGGCTAGTTATGTCGCGTGACATAATTAGCCAGTTTACAGAACTTTCAATCATTCTTCCTTTTGTTCAACCAATTCATTCTATTTGTGTGTGACCCAATAGGATTGTATTATGTTGGCAATGAGTCCGATCATATCGACCCTCATAAGATATAAGCGGACTCTAGCAAGCCATTATGTCTACCCAAATAACACAACGTAAGAGTTCACGTTTCCAATGGTACACTTCCATTTCTCCCTTTGTCTCACGATGTTATATTGAACACAAGTCATGGTCCACGTCAACTTGTATTTGTTCAATGCTTTTTCGATCTTGAGTATAATGATAGTCCAATCATATTGGGGTGTGGCCACACGCTTTCATCATTATCACTCATCGAGGGGCCCAAGCAAAACATCTCTCTTTCGAGGGACAAATTCCATCTTGACTTATCATCCTTCCCATCATGAATCCGATCATGCCAAAGATAGCCTTTATAGATATCGTGTTAAGATACCGTTTGACTAAAATCAAACATAACTTTCATCATATGTAAGGTCATGATAATCTCAGGTCTAGGGACTAAATAAAGTGACCATATGAGATTTAATTATGACATTTGACCATGACATAAATCTCATACGGGTCAAGTCCAGTCACTTGTTCTCTAACAAGTACCCATAATTTCAATGTGCATCTCTATGCATATAATCATCATATGATTATCCATTGACAATTATACTAATTATTCTCTTAATAATTAGGGACGGAGATTATTACAATAAATATGCAAACTATATAATAATCAAATAATAAACATAAACGATAAAGATGATACATAACGGTTTTCAGTTAAACATAACTAAAGCCTAGGGCATTACACCAACAAGTTTTCTTTTCATTGTAAACGTTTACTTTGCAACTTGTTCTCAAACAAGGTTGTAGTTTTATGAAAACGTTTCCAGCAATAAGTTCTTGATGAAGTGTTTATTATTCCGCTTCATTTAATTCTGTTTTTGTGAGTTATTTTATTATCAAATTTGTTTAGACAGTTGTGCTAATACTTATGTAAACAACTATACGCACAAGTCACCGCACAAGTGTTTACAGTCCTATCTACAATTCTTTCAATTGGTATCAGATCCTTCTCTCGACTCAACTAAGATCGATCATTGAAAGTAGCTAGTATGGATCGTCATCATAGGCATAATAAACCGCCTACCCTAAATGGTTAAAACTATACTATTTGCAAGGCCAAAATGATTATGCATATTAAGTATCTTGATAATTGTGCTTGGGTTAGTATTATGTGTGACTATATTCCTCCCATGATTGAAATTTCCCCAGCTACGTCTGGAGGTGATGGAAAAGGTGAGAAACTTTATGGTACTAAACCCATAGAAACTTTGAACAATGAGTAAATTGCTTTAGCAAACATTAATGCCAAGGCCATAGGAGCAATATTTTACCATTTGGATCCTCATTGTTTAGATTATTCTCTAATCAAACTGTAGCCAAAGTTGCTTGGGAAATTTTCCAACTTCATTGTGAGGGTCCGGCTAGTGTAAAACAAACTAAGCTAATGACTTTAATGACTAAATTTGAAACTTTAAGGATGGGAGAAAATGAAACTATAAAAGAGTACTCGGCCAAAAATTCAACAGTATGTTGAAAAAGAAACGGTTTACTAAGTTTCCTAATTTAGCACCCTCTACTCCTTCCACGATTGAATCATCCAAGAAGGAAAATGTTGCAAAGAAGCCTGTATCTGAAGGAAAAAACGGTTTACTAAGTTTCCTAATTTAGGGAAGAGGTGTACCGTAAGGAAATTAACGAGCAAGAAGATCAATGGTATTTTGAGCTTCGGGATTTGAGGGCCACTATGCTAGTGGTATGAGTGCCAAATGAAGGAAACCTAGGGAATGAAAATACTATAAAAGAAATAGCTGAGGAGATGATAGGGAGTGAAGCTGGTCCAATTGAAATTGATGATGATGAGCTATTAGTGACACCTAAGCGTAGGACCCGAGGAAGACCAAAGGGATCCAAGAACAAAGTGAGAAATTCAAGTGGAAGACCTAGGGGAAGACCTAGGAAGAGTGCAGCTCCGTGAATAAAGTTGGGAATCTCTTTGGTTGCTTCTAAGAGAATGAGTGATAATTTAGTTCAGTTATTGGCATTATAAGGATGTTATTGTTTTAAATCGAAATTTTCTTTTATGAAATAACGTTAGTTTATATTTTGTGGCATGGTATTTTGAATTGAAATTTATTCCCTAGTGTTAAATTGACATGTTAACTAGAATAGAGAAAGGTTGGTCAACTGAAATGACCGACGTGAACAGAAATCGGCCTATTGGAACAACCAAGTGTGATTAATAGTTGGTTTATTTAAATGACCAATGTGAAAAGAAATTTAGGTCTATTGAAATGACCTCTGAATGTATTTTGGGACTATTGAAGTAACCTGTGAAAGAAGTGTTGGTCTATTGAAACGGCCAAGTATGATTAATTTGAGTCTATTGAAACGACCTGTAAAATTAATTTGGTCTAGTGAAATGACCTATGAATGTGTTAATCGATCTATTGAAATGGTCGATGGTCTAGTGAATGGACCGATTGTATACTGGAAGTCTATTGAAACGACCTAATTTAAGTGAATGCTATAGGAGTAGCAGGTGTAAGTAATATAAGTGTTGGTCTGTTGAAATGACCAATAGGCCTATTGAAACGACTTCTGAGAGAAATGCCGGTCTATTGAAAAGACCAAGTGTCTAGTGAATTGACCTATGACTTAAATGTTTAGTCTGTTGAGACGGCCTATGTTTATAGTATAAAAGTATTAAGCATTGAGTATTGCTAGTGTAGGCATGGGTAATAGTGCCTTGTATTCGTAATACTGATAATTATTGTGAGAAAGATGGTGCTGAAAGTAAGTACCCAAGTAAGAATTTTTAACAATCGAAGAGTTGAGAGCAAATGCGAGGTCCTTAGGCGAGGATCTGATGAAAAGTGTAATATGTGCGAAGGAAGGCATAAGACTGATGAAGGTTGGTACAGAGAGAAGAAATGTTCCATTGTGATATAGTAGGTCATGTGCGACGGTAATGTCTGGAACCCAAGAAGAATGCAGCTGCTCAAGGAGCCAGCACAGATAATAACAATGAAGGAGGTCGTGGAAGAGTGTTCACCATGACTGCCAGGGATGCGAGGGCCACCAATGATCTTGTGGCAGGTACGCTTCAACTTTATTCTCGTAGCGTTTATGCGTTGATAGACACTGGTGCTACACATTCTGTCGTTAACACTCGTCTAGCTAAGAAATTGAACTTGAAACCCGAGGCATTAGAAATACCTTTGGTGATAGATACTCCGACTAGAGAGTCAATCCCTATCTCATCTGGTTATAAGATGTGTCCTCTGGGAATAGGAGATAGAGAACTTGAGGTTGATCTTATTGAGTTAGAAATGAACGAATTTGACATTATCCTGGGAATGGATTGGTTAGCTGCTTAACATGCTAAAGTAGATTGCTTTAAGAAGGAGGTGTAATTCAAGTTACCATCCGGAGAAAAGTTTAGCTTCCAAGGATCGAAGCCAAGAAGTCGATCGGGTATTATTTCGGAAATGAAGGCTCGAAAAATGTTAAGAAAGATATGTGAAGGGTTTTTGGCTTATATTGGCGAGCCGGATAAGAAAGAAGTGAGTATAGAAACTCTTTCGGTGGTTAGAGATTTTAAGGATGTGTTTCCAGAAGATTTGCCGAGAATACCACCAGAAAGGGAGGTGGATTTTTCCATAGATTTAGTACTAGAAACCGCACTGATATCCAAAGCACCGTACAGAATGGCGCTGGCTGAACTTAAAGAATTGAAGGAACAATTGCAGGAATTGTTGGATAAAGGTTTGATTAGGCCGAGTGTTTCACCATGGGGTGCGCCAGTGTTATTTGTGAAGAAAAAGGATGGATCCATGAGGATGTGTATAGACTATCGAGAACTGAATAAAGTGATGGTGAGAAATTAGTATCCGTTACCGAGGATTGACGACTTGTTTGACCAACTTCGGGGAGCGTGTTACTTTTCGAAAATAGATTTAAGATCGGGATATCATCAATTGAGAGTGAAAAAGGAGGATGTTTCGAAGACGGCCTTTAGGACAAGGTACAGTCACTATGAGTTTTTAGTTATGCCGTTTGGACTGACGAACGCGCTAGTAATATTTATGGAGCTGATGAACAGGGTATTTCAGGAATTTTTGGATAAGTGTGTAATTATATTTATAGATGATATTCTGGTTTATTCTAAGTCCAAGGAAGAACATGAAGAGCATTTAAGGTTGGTACTGCAAATCTCAAGGCAACAGAAGTGTATGCGAAATTCAGGAAGTGTGAATTCTGGTTGGAGAAATTAGCATTCTTAGGGCATGTGGTATCTAGGGATGGGATTGCAGTAGATCCGACAAAGATAGAAGCTATAGTGAATTGGGAGAGACCAACTACTGTCAGTGAGATTAGAAGTTTCTTGGGGTTGGCAGGATACTATAGGAGATTTGTGGAAGGATTTTCGAGGTTATCAGGACCATCAACGAAGTTAACGCTGAAAGGAGCAAAGTTCGTTTGGTCGGAAGAATGTGAAAGGAATTTTCAAGAGCTGAAGAGGCGATTGGTGTTCGCACCAGTTCTTACAGTACCATCAGGATCAGACGAAATTGTGATTTATAGTGATGCTTTGTTGAAGGGATTGGGTTGTGTATTAATGCAGAAGGTTAAGATTATCGCCTATGCGTCAAGACAACTAAAGAACCATAAGAAGAATTATCCCACCCGTGATTTGGAGTTAGCAGCCGTAGTTTTTGCATTGAAAATTTGGAGACATTATTTGTATGGGGTAAATTGTCAGATTTATACGGATCATAAGAGTCTTAAGTATATCTTCACTCAGAAAGAATTGAATATGAGGCAAAGGAGATGGCTAGAATTACTTAAGGATTATGATTGTACGATTTTGTATCACCCCGGAAAGGCCAATAAGGTGGCAGATGCTTTGAGTAGGAAGAACCGTGGAACCCTAGCGGTGTTGATTTCTAAGGGGGTAAGTACATGGAATAATATTGAAATTTCTGGGTTGGAGGTAAAAGTTAGGGGATACTTGGGGCAGATGAGTGTTCAGCCGACACTTTTGGACCGGATCAAGGAAGCACAAGGGACCGATGGTGAGGCTGTAAAGATATGTGAAAATATGACTAAAGGGAAGGTAACAAATTTTCGTATGGGAGATGATGGAATTTTGAGGTACCAATCAAGAATTTGGGTGCCAGGTAATGAAGTTATAAAAAGGGAGATTTTGAAGGAAGCTCATTATTCGAGGTTTTTGGTACATCTCGAAAGTACAAAGATGTATAGGAATTTAAGAGAATCGTTTTGGTGGAACAAGATGAAGGGAGATGTGGCAGAATTTGTTTCAAGATGTTTGGTATGTCAGCAAGTAAAGAGTGAACACCAGAAATCGGCAGGGTTACTGCAGTCGTTACCAATACCGGAATGGAAATGGGAGAATATAGCTATGGATTTGGTAGTAGGGTTACCGAGGACGTTGAAACGCAATTTGGGTTATAGTGGAAAGACTTACAAAGTCGGCTCACTTTCTGGCAATTAAGGTGACAGACTCATTGGAGAAGTTGGTAAAGTTTATGTTGACGAGATTGTAAGATTGCATGGGATACCTGTGTCGATAGTGTCCGATCGAGATGCCAGATTCATATCAAAGTTCTGGAAGAGTCTACAGTAGGCATTAGGTACCGAACTGACTATGAGTACAGCGTTTCATCCGCAGACCGATGGGCAGTCAGAGAGAACTATTCAGACTCTGGAGGATATGCTAAGAGCCACATCATTGGATTGGCAAGGGACTTGGGATGAACACCTAACGTTAGTGAAATTTGCCTACAATAATAGTTTTCACGCAAGTATCGGTATGGCACCGTACGAAGCACTGTATGGACGGAAGTGTAGGTCACCTGCATGTTGGGATGAAGTGGGTGAGAGGAAATTGACGGGACCGAAGATTGTTCAGGTAACCGCGGATAAAGTACAGCAGATCAGAAAATGGTAATTAACCGCACAGAGACGACAGAAGTCGTATGCAGACCGCCGACGATGAGATTTGGAATTTGAGTTGGGGGATCGCGTATTCTTGAAGATTTTGCCGACCAAAGGGGCTATGAGGTTTGGTATTCGCGGGAAGTTAAGCCCGAGGTACGTGGGACCATTTGAAATTTTGGAGCGAGTTGGGTTGGTAGCCTATAAGTTGGCCCTACCACCTGTACTTACAGGAGTACACAATGTGTTTCATGTCTTGATGTTGAGGAAGTAAATCCCCGACCCGAGCCATGTGATTGAGTATAGACAGCTCAGATTCCATGTCGATCTGAGTTATGATGAGCGACCTGTGAAAATTGCGGATCGGAAAGATCAGAATTTGGGAAGGCAAATAATTCCGTACGTGAAAGTGCAGTGGAGCAACCACACAGAAAGAGAAGCGACATGGGAGCTTGAGAGCGAGATGCGAGAGTCATATCTCGCCCTGTTTTTGGAATAAGTGCGTTTTGTTTGGTGGACCAAACCCTTGTAAGGGGGTAAGAATGTAACAACCCTAAAATACAGACTATTATTTGTTAGATATTATTTACTGTAATTAGTTATTTTAGTTATTATTTGTGTCTTTTCCTTTTCCTAGATGGATTAAATTAAATGGGCCTAGTATATTTAAAGTTGGGTTACCTAAATTGGGTTTACTACTTGGACTTGGACTTGATTAGTTTGGGTTAAGTTTAGGAAACCCATAGCTTATTTCATAAACCCTAGAGGCCCTTGAATTTCCCTAACAGCTAGAAGCCTAATGGGTGAGCCTCTCCATATTTCTCCAACGGCAAGAAGAGAAGGGAAGGGTCACATGGGGAAAAATATAAGAGAGGGAGGGTCACGGCTGGGAAAGGATTTTTGCTTAAAGAGAGAAAGCGTGAGAAAGAGAGAGCGGCAGAAGGAGTTGGCAACAGGAAGAAGGAGAAGAACATTAGGAGGCTGATAGAGAGAGAGAAGCTGAGGAAGGAGAAGAAGGATTACATTGTTGGGGTTCAAGCTCAAATTAAGGTAAGCAATACTTCTTGTATTGATCATTAAGGTAGCAATAAACCCTAGAAAGAACCCTAAAAACTTAAAGCAAGATTAATGAAGGGAAATCAGATTTTGGTATTTTGAATCATGAAACCTAGTTGTTGATTGTAACTAAGGTTTAGGCATGAAACTTATTGAATATTGATTCAAGTATGCCATGCTAGGAATTTTCTATTGAATTAGGATTGGTATGTGTAAATTGTATGTGTGTAATGAGTGTGTGTGTGTGTGTTATGTTCTGCCTATGTGTGTGTGGTGTGGGCAGTGTGTGCGTGTGTTCCTGTTGTGTGTGAGTGTGTTGCTGCCTGGTGTGTATGAGGGATGGTGGCAGCCGTGTATGGGTGTTAGGATTAGGGTGAGTGAGTGAGTGTGTTGTGGGTCTGCTGAGTGTGTATATGTGTTGTGTGGGTCTGTACAGCGGCTGTACAGAGGGGTAGCATGTGTGTGTGGTATGCCGTGGGTGTGTGGTATGCTATGTGTGTGTGTGTGTGTTAGTGTGTGTTTTATATGCTGAATAAGGTGAATTTAGTGTGTGTAAGTGTAGTATTGGAGGTAAAGAATGGGAATTGATCCTAGAAACCCTAGGGATGTTTCGGTAACATTGTTAGGGTATTAGTTAACCATAAAAGGAGTTAAGTAGAATAACTCATAGGTTAACCAAGTGGATTAAAATGATTAAAGGTACTAAGTAGATAGAAGTAAATTGTACCTAAAGTTGAGATTTCGCTTTTGCATGATTGTAGATCGTGCAAGAAGGATTTGCAAGGAAATGCAAGTAACCCAAGGTAAGGGATTACGCTCTTTAGTTTAGAAGTATCCTTCTTTAAGATATGATTCCATAAATTGTATATGTTTACTACCAATGTGGCCAGTAGTTTCGTTTCTATATATTCCTTTGATTGAACGTCTGTTGGAATGTTCCTACCCTTGATATGTGTTGTTCAAAGGGTATCCATGATAGTTGAATTTGTTAATGTGTTCTTATATCTATGAACATGATATGTGGAATTTGCTATATCTGTTTGAACTCGAGATGTAGCTAGCTTTGTCTGATTGAAAAAGACTTAGCAAGAATTAGCTGATTAAAAAGGACTTTATGAGAATTAGTCTAATCCCTTAAATGGATTTAGACGCTTATACACTACTTTATGAAGTAGTTGACTATCATGATATGTCGGGATAAGGGAGCACCCTGAACAGGCTTGGAGTCTCTTATTCAAGGATCACCTTGAAAAGGTGTATCAAAGTCACCCTGAAAAGGTGTAGTGTTACTTTGGAATTGACAAACTTGTGTGAATACAGTCTTCCTTATATATATTTTGTGATAGTGCCACAACTTGTTATTTGAAAAGTATCTTTCATTATTGTACTCGTACCAGTACTTTAATTATATAGCTATCATATCATTGAATAATTCGATTGGGTTCGTTCTTTTGCTCATCTTTCCTTAGTATCTGGAGAGATTCCGTATGAACTTACTGAGCATTGTTCGCTCACCCCCTTTTCTTATTTTTTCCTCCTAGGTAAGCAGTAGGAGGAGTTGATCGGTCGTATGGATGGCGGCTTGATTGAGGTTTAGGGTGCTTTATCAAATATTGTGTACTTATCGAGCTAGTGGGTTGTACTAGCCGTTAAGATTGAAAGACAATTATTTTCTGCATTTGAATTACGGTTAAATGTACTAGCCGTTAAGGTACCATGATTTGGGAATTTTATTTATGAATTTAATTATGGTTATTGATGAAAAGTTGGGGTCGTTACACTAACAACATTCGGGGACAAAGTGGTTCGGGTCTATGGTACTACTCATTCTGTCTTGGACTGGTTATGGGGAATTCTACAAAGCTTACAAGTTGATGAATCTCAACGATTTGTAATGGTTTTGTATGCGTTGTGGAAGGAGAGAAATGTTCGTATTTGGTGTCGCAATATGAAACCACCTGCTATCATCTTACGACCACCTGCTATCATCTTACGAGGGTCGGAGACAGGATTTCACGAGTGGAAACAGTCTAAGGAGAATTTCCTGTTGTCGGAGAATGATAGTTCCAGGAGATGTGAAGGGTGGCACGTTCCAAAGGCTAATTTTTTCAAGATTAATTCTGATGTATCGTTCAATAATGGGCAAAGATTGACAGGGTTTGGCTTGGTTACAAGGAACGACAATGGACACTTAATTGCAGCAACGTCTCAGTGTATTCAAGGTGCAGTTCGTGTAGCAGAAGGTGAAGCCATGGCCTTATTTTTATCCATGATCTGGCTACTGCATTAAGGCATGAAAAAAGTTGAGTTTGAGATCGATTCAAAGATGGTTCATGACAAGATCTATTCCAACATTCAAGGACAATCTGAACTTGATGTAATTATTGATTTATGTAGGGGGTTTCTTCGAGAACATCCTCATTTTGAAATTCGTTTTGTTGGAACAAAATGATCCATTAAACATGAACCGTCTCATAACTAGATTAAGAAGAGAAGAGGATGAATACGGAAGCGTGTACCTTATGATTCCATGATAATGTTCTTAGTCTTGTTCTTGAGTAGAAAGGAGGAAGTATGAGGATAGTCTTCAAAGTAGGGAAGAGTAGATATTATAAATGATAGTGCCCACACTTATTCTTCTTAGATGAATGAAGAATGATTTTATGACTGAATTGTAATGTAGTTAAGTGTCTCAAATGGGCTGATGGATAGCCTATATATAGATTGAGAAGGGACACTTCATTTAGGGACTACACCCTTTCGTAAAGAAGGCGGTGAGAAGTTACCATTATGCCCATCATTTAATGGTACTTTCACCTAATGGTATTCTACATATTTTGTCTATACTTTAACATTATTAAATGACTATAACATATGGAATTCAATAACACATATTATTTAATCCATGTTCTAACAATCTCCCACTTGGATTAATATTAATATGTATCTTTTACTAAATGAATTCCTTAATCATTTATAACATGAATGACAACCCTTATGTGCACGTTTATTGTCATCCAACACAATCCCGTCCATTAGTCTTATAAGTATAGGGACTAAAGGGGCAGTCGTTGTAATTGATTCGCAACTAAACCCACATTAATCACATATATATATATCCAACTAAATGACATAGATTAAGTATATATATGTAGCATGGAATATTAATGAATATATACTAAGAACGCATATATATATTCTCCAACTAGTCCTACTTAACCAAATGAGATCAATATAAATAAAAACAACACAAAGAAATAGAAAACAACACAAACTCCCACTGATTTAAGTATTATCAAAAATTGTTTCACCCATATGAGCAGTATACTCGTGAAACATCAAAAGAGATTACGCTTTATAAAATGGATCCAATAACATGGAGTTTGATCCTATAAGTTGTATATCTATTTATTCATTTTATACTTATTTCTCTTCAACAAGAGACATAACCATATGATGTCTTTTGACATCTTTGTATCCAGTAAAACAGAATCGGAATACTTAATGATCTCAAAATGATCCGATTTTATATACATAAGCATGTAGTTAAATGTTTTATAGGTACTTCATCATTCTTTTGGATGCGACTTAATGTTCTTCTTTCCGAATTGCTTATTGATCAAGCATCCCAATAATAAATGCAAGGTCTGGACGAGTACAGACTTGCGCATACATTAAACTTCCTACTGCCGGTGCATAAGGGATATTTTCCATATACTTGAATTTAAAATTAATTTTAGGACATTACTTCAAACTAAATTTATCTCCCTTAGAGACAAGAGTGTCATGTGGTTTACAATTTTGCATGCTAAACCTTTGTAATACCTTCTCTATATAGCCCTTTTGAGATAATCCCAAAATACCTCGTGAACGATCACGATAAATTTGGATTCCCAATACAAAAGATGCCTCACCAAGTTCTTTCATCTCAAATTTGTTTGAGAGAAATTTCTTAGTTTCCTTTAGAAGGTTCTTAATATCATCCACATATAAGATAATAATTATAAATCTATTCTCACTGAACTTATGGTACACACAATCTCCACCAAGATTCATTTCAAAACCAAATGAAAGAATAACTTGATTAAATTTTAAGTACCATTGACGAGATGCTTGCTTAAGCCCATAAATGAATTTCTTAAGTTTACAAACTAGTTGACTAGTTTGATCCGAATCAGTCACCATTTCTGGTTTCTTCATATAGATAGTTTCTTCAATGTCGCCATTGAGAAAAGCTGTCTTATTATCCATTTGATGAAGCTCAAAATCATAATGTGCCACTAATGCCATAATGATCCTAAAAGAGGTTTTTAGAAGATACCGAAGAGAAAATGTTTCTTTATAATCAATACCTTCCTTTTGAGTAAATCATTTAGTAACAAGACGTGCCTTATATCTTTCCATATTACCTTGCTAATCCCTTTTGGTTTTAAATATCAATTTATAACCAATAGATTTTACACCTTCAGGTAATGGGATAAGATCTCAAATGTCATTGTATTTCATTGATTTTAACTCTTTATTAATGGCATTGATCCACTTATGAGAATTAGGACTATTAATGGCTTCATGGAAGGTGATTAGATCATCTCCCACTAAACCTAAGGTGTCCTCATTTTCCGCAAGACACATATCATAAATATCCAAAATAACATTTCTTCTAGTATATCTCCTTAAGGGCACTGGTTCATCCTTATTTTGAGGTTGTTGAATTTCCTCATGTCCAACATTCTCATGTTGTCCGTTATTTACGGGAGTCTCTATATTATTTTGAATTGTATGTTCTTGTTGAATTTCAGGTGTAATTACTTGATTTTCAACAAGAACTAAAGTTTGAGGAATATAGAGTGATTCCTCTAACTCTTCAAATTCAAAATAGATCAGATCATTACTATTTCTCCCACTAAATTCAACATCCTCAAAGAACCTAACATTGCCAGTCTCGAAAAAATGTTCTAGTTTTCGGGTCATAAAATTTATATCCCCTAGATCTTTGAGAATACCCTACAAAATAACTACTAACTGTCTTAGCGTCCAACTTTCCTTCGTTAGGTCTATAAGGCCTAGCTTCGGCTGGACAACCCCAAACATGAAGATGATTTAGGGACGGTTTCTTGCCTGTCCATAATTCACAAGGGGTTTTGTCGGTAGCTTTTGAAGGTGCTCTATTGAGAATATAAGCTGCGGTTTTTAATACTTCGCCCATAATGAGTGAGGTAAAGAAGTACAGGAAAATATATTTTTTACCATATCTTTAAGGATTCTATTATGTCTCTCCACTATACTATGCTAGGTTTGCCCGGCATGGTGTAGTGAGGGACAATCCTACACTCTTCAAAATAGCGAGTATAAAGGACCCGGACGTTATTCACCCAATACGTTATACCGTCTGTAGTTTTCACTACCATGATCGGATTTAACGTTCTTAATAGTCTTTCTTATGCCTTAAAAGACTTGAAAACGTCCAATAATTGAGACTTTACATGAAGAAAATAATCTATCCATAACGAGAGTAATCATCCATGAACGTAATGAAATATTGTTGACCATTCCATGAAGGGTTAGTGAATGGTCCACAAATGTTCATATGAATTAGTTCCAAGACGTTTGATACTCTCAAAATTTTATTTCCTTTAATGTTTGTAAATTTATTCTTTAATACACTTATTGCAAAAGTTTTATTCGGAGTATCAAGTTATTTTAGGATTCCCTCTGACATAAGCTTTATCAATTCTCCCTTTGGAGATATGACCCAAATGCTTATGCCATACTCCCTCCGTCCCACAATAAGTGACACACTTTGCCATTTTGGGCGTCCCACTAATAAGTCACACTTCCTAAAATGGCAAAAAATCTTTACTATTCCCTCCACTCATTCTCTCTCCTACATTATTTTAATACTCACAACACCATTATAATTTACTATTCTCTTCACTCATTCTCTCTCCTACTCAACTATCTACACTCACAACACATCAACCTTTTCACTTTTTCCTTAATTCCCGTGCGGAACAGTAACTGTGTCACTTGTTCTGGGACGGAGGGAGTATAATACAAGAATTTCCACTTGATAACTTTTGCTTAGTGCCTTTAGTTTTGGTTTCATTATTATGGGACTCATCGATTTTCTTGACTGTGTCAAGTAAATTAAAATTATCGATAAATGACAAAGTACTAGTACCGACAAGATTGAAATTTAAAATAAAGATCACATTTATTATTATCAAAAGAACAAGAGTAACCTTCCTTGTCCAAAATTGTGATAGATATTAAATTCCATCAAAAGATGGTACAATGAATGTATTATTTAAAACAAAATAATAGCCAGTACTTGTCATTAAAAGGTCCCTATGCCTATAACTTCAACCGGATTTTCAGCTTCCATATAGATGTATTTCTCATCTTCACTGGGGATTCGGTAATTCAGGCAACTCTGCATACATGAACTAATGTGAGTTGTTGCACCAAATACAACCTCCATGTATATTAAGGAATTGAAACCAAATTTTCTTTAGTACAAACAAGAGCAAATGACATACCATTCTGAATTCGCCATTCGCGATACTTATGGTAGTCGTTCTTCATGCGAGTAAGGTCCTTACAAAAGAAGCATTTCTTGACTTTATGATCATTAAACGATCCCTTATTATTTTTACTTACAACCGCAATTTCCTTCCCTCTTCTCTTAATCCCACGAGAAGAAGTAAATGTTGAGTGAGTACTTTCTAATTTAAGATATTTCATCCTATCTTCCTCTAATGTCATATGTGAAAGTAATTCATTAATATTCCACTTGTACTTTCGACATTTATAGGTCACCTTAAAAAAACCAAATTGAGGAGAAAGATAGATCAAAACTAAGTGCACGAGCAAATCTTTCGAAATATCTAACTTAAGTGCCTTTAGTTTGATCAAAAGATGAAATAATTCAATAATGTACTCCCGAAGATTTTCTTCACCCTTGTACCGAATGGAAACAAGTTTCCACAAGAATTCAAAAAAAACTCAGCATTTTCAATCTCAGAGACATTGTCCAAAAATGTCTTTGAAACTGTATTTTTCATGATCATTAGACTCACGCGGTTGGACCGTTCCCATTGCTCAACATTTTTTTTCGTTTTATAATGGTATTCCTTTAGTGAGAGCAGCGGGACTTGATTTCCCTAATGCGTGATCGATTTCCATATTGCCTAAGATCATCGTTATATTATTTTTCCAAGTTTTAAGTTTAGTCCCAGTAATCAAAGGTACATTGTTAATGGCAGTAGTAACAGATGAAGCACTGATCAAATCTGAATGAAGAGAACAAAAGAATGAAACAAAACATATATAAGAAACTACACAATGATTAATTATATCAAATGAATTCCATCAAAATAAAAGATAATCAACATGACATCAAGACTAATCTTTGGATTGCGAATTGATTCACAATTTGATTTATCTTAAGGTAAACAAATAGCTTAAACAACACACTTTAAATATATACTTGCCTTCCTTTGGGCCGGATCAAGTACAAAAAGTGTCCTAAAGTTTAAGGTACTTGTTCCCTGGTAATAAAGAATATAAACAATTCACTTTAAACACCCGCCTTCCTTTGGGATGGTTCACAGCATTTAAAATGATCAAAAGTTTAGTTCAATTATTACCCCATGAATGTAAACACTTAGTCAATAACAAGGTCTCCTTTGGAAAACAAGCATGTTATCACATATCAATACTTACATTCATCTTTTAACAAGTTTGAATTTAATCAACAAGATCTCCTTTGGGAAATAAGCATGTTAACTTTGTCCAAAATGTTAATGATATAATTAATCGGAAACATAGGGCCTTAATGTAATTTCTGAAAATTTAAATGGTAAAGAAACAAACGAAATTTATTAATAAAAGACAATATCCTTTTGTTCTACCCGTTCATTCTTAAAGTTTGATAACTCCAAGAACCACCGAAGCGCGACTGGTGTCCAGATATTATAATTTACAAACAAATTATCACAAATGACCAAAAGGGAAATGACTTTATCAGAGAGGGGTTAAGAGGGCGACCGCCCAAGCTGCAATTCCACAAATATTAAAGCTGTTGTACACATGGGCGGCCGCACAGGTAAAGGTGGGCGACCGCCCAAGCTTTAATTCCACAAACATTGAATCCACTGTACACATGGGCCCTTTGCCAGGACATCGAGTATGAATCTTGGGGTAATCTTGTATGAACCATAGTGCCTCTTGATTTTACCATTATTTTCAGAAATTGAATAAATTTCTTAATTTAATGGTGACTCAATTTTCAACCAAAGTAAAGTAGATCCGTATACTCACAACACATTTAAAAAATGTGTGGCTATGCATATGAACAAACTCACAACGCATCCAAGGATGGTGGCTATGTTCAAAAAATGAGATAATCTTACATTAAGGGTTGAAAGCCTTTTGAGTAAAACCAAAAAATCAGAAATAGAATGAAGTTATGAATATGATACTCTTAGACAAGATGAGTATCATGAATAAGAACAAAACCAAATGTAATCATACAAGGATTACAAATATGAAATAAATTAAAGCATAAGGCTCTATAATATAATTTCAAACTCAATCTAGTATATGAGTAGGCTCTGATACCAATTGTTGGAACAAAATGATCAATTAAACATGAACCGTCTCATAACTAGATTAAGAAGAGAAGAGGATGAATACGGAAGCGTGTACCTTGTGATTCCATGATAATGTTCTTAGTCTTGTTCTTGAGTAGAAAGGAGAAAGTATGAAGTTAGTCTTCAAAGTAGGGAAGAGTAGATCTTCTAAATGATAGTGCCCACACTTATTCTTCTTAGATGAATGAAGAATGATTTTATGACTGAATTGTAATGTAGTTAAGTGTCTCAAATGGGCTGATGGATAGCCTATATATAGATTGAGAAGGGGCACTTCATTTAGGGACTACACCCTTTCGTAAAGAAGGCGATGAGAAGTTACCATTATGCCCATCATTTAATGGTACTTTCACCTAATGGTATTCTACATATTTTGTCTATACTTTAACATTATTAAATGACTATAACATATTAAATTCAATAATACATATTATTTAACCCATGTTCTAACACGTTTGGTATGTCGTAAAGACAATGATTTGGTGGATGCGATTTATAGGGCATAATTTGTGAATGTTAGTCGCACTTGGGTTGAGCTACCGTCGTGTGTGTGAATAACCATTTCCTTTTTATTTGTGATTGTTAATAAGATGGAGTTCTTTCTTTCAGAAAAAATAAACATTTATTTAGATTAAGAAAGAGGAACAAAGAAATTTAATTACAGTGATATTCGGTATTCGTTTTCATAGTGGAAGTCAAGAGTTTGAATCTGGTCAAAAATATGTATTATCCTATTTATAAATCAAATATGTTGTGTTAGTGACATTTTATCTATATTATTAATAAAATAAAAATTCATTAAAAAAAAATGATTAAGAAAGAGGGAAAGTCGGGCCGCAATTCATGTCTAAGCAGCCCATAAGCAGATATAAAATCATATTTTAATCAAAACACGAAAAAAGGAGAAGAACAAGAGAGCGTGCGGTCACGATAGTAAACAAAAGAGGAGAGCAGATCCTCTGTACCAATGTACCAACTAAGTGTATCATTGTTTATTGTCTGTATCACCAATTTTCATCATACATGTGGCATTAATAATGTTAATCACTTAACAATTTTCTCGCTTAAGGATTTCTGGAACGCATGTTTTTCATAAAAAAAAAAAGAAACTTATTGTTAAGTGATTAACATTGTTGCTCCCACGTATATGATAAAGATTGATGGTACAAACAATGGTACACTTAATTGATACAGAGGATCTGCTCTAACAAAAGAGTCTTTAATTAAAATAAAACGGCCCACGGTCAGTAGTTAATTTGTCACTCATGTTTTCAACAATTTCACACCCATCCATACCTTTGAATCCAAGCCACTCTCTCCATTCACTACTACTACTAAGCCTTCCCTTCCCTTCCCTTCCCTTCCAAATTCCAAAACTCTAAGCTCTTCTCTCTCTCTCTCTCTCTCTCTCTCTCTCTCTAACTATCTATCTGATTCTGATCATTAATCAATATGAGAACATTGTGTCCCAACATGGATTTTGAAGACGGCCTCCAAACCGTCCTCGAAATCCCCATCCCAGAAGAGTATTTCACCAATTCTAACAAGACTAGTTCTTGGCTAAACATGAAATCATGGATGAAACCCCATCATGGCGACGGCAGAGTATCATCCCCGCTTTCCCATGCCGGAGACCAAAAGGCTGAGATTCAGCTCTTGCTAGGAGTCGTCGGAGCTCCTCTTATCCCTCTCCCCATCCCTTCCGATCACCATCCCAATTTCATCCCCAAATCCAAAATCAATGATCAACCCATTGTAAGTCATATAATCAATCACAACATTTATATATATATGTGTGTTTTCAATTTAGATACTTATTAGAGATGACTTATGTTGTCTAGGAGGCTTCAATGGCTAAGTACATAGTGCAACAATACATAGCAGCGGCTGGCGGAGAGAAGGCATTGAATTCAGTTGAAAGTATGTGTGTGGTGGGGAAGGTAAAGATGGCGGCGTCGGAATTCATCACCGGAGAAAATAATAAGGCCGCAAAGATTAAGAACGTGAGAAACGGTGCCGGAGAAATGGGTGGATTTGTATTGTGGCAAAAGAGACCTGATCTATGGTCTTTGGAGCTGGTTGTGTCGGGTTTCAAGATAAGTGCTGGCAGCGATGGAAAATTGGCTTGGAGGCAAACTCCATGGCACCATTCTCATGCGTCTCGTGGTCCACCTCGACCTCTTCGTCGTTCTTTACAGGTAAAACTAATCTCAATTAACAATTGTTGATTACTCCCTTCGGTTCCCCCGCCCCAAAATGAATGTGCAAAATTAGTTGTAGTTATTTACGAGCGCTTAGACCAACAAAATCTAATTAATACTGTAATCAAAGTATTGGGTGTCTAGTTATCAATTTGGTCTGATAATTTTTGCCAATCTTATTCTTGTATTAAAATTTGCTCAGACTTGAGAGTTGGTTTTGGCATGTGAACCACCGGGAAGTATCCGTTGAGGTTGATAGACCAAAATTTCATTGGGAATACTCGTCTTTATTTAATTGGACTTTGAAGCAAAAGTGACCAACTTTTAGGGGCCCACTCTAAATTCCATGTTTGCTACTTGCCCAATTTCTTTGCGGGGGTGGGTCCGGCCCGCAATCAACCCAATAATTCTCTTTCACATTTTCAACATAGGTGTGGATTCATGTTATAAATCTACTTTCCTTTTCTATCCCATTTTTTCTTGATTAGAGAAGTCAATGCACTTTAAATAAAGAAGTCAATGCACCTTGTTGGCCAAGAAAGTCAATTACAAGACACTATTGTTTATTGAATAGTACATGTACTATTATGGAATTTCTTGAGTCCTTTTAGTCATTTTAAATGATTTAAAATGCTGTATTGATCAATTTGTTGTTATCTATAGTATAAATCACACCTCCACTATTTACAGTACTATGAACAGTTTCATCTGTCGAATTTCTCATTTTGCCCTCACTAAGTTGTCTTTTTCCCATTTTGCCCTTAAAATAATAATAATAAAAAAACGTGTTCTCGGACACGATCTTTTACTAGTAACATGATATATCATAGCAGTTAAATAAGATTTAATCATATCTTCCTTTTTTTAAAATTTGTTAAATAGAGCTTAAATCAACCTTTTTAGAGATCTATTTGGTTTCACATAAATAAAGGTTGAAAAAAAAAATGAGATATTGGCCTATCAGCAAAAATTGACTACTCCAACGGTTCCAAATTTTCTTGCAAAACGTAATTCAATTTCTATTGTCTTTTTAATAGAATGATTGTGTACTAATGAAGCCATGTTCAACAGGGTCTTGACCCAAAGTCAACAGCAAATCTATTCTCCAATTCCATCTGCATTGGTGAGAAGACAATCAATGGAGAAGATTGTTTTGTGCTAAAACTAGAAGCCGAGTCCCCAACCCTAAAAGCAAGAAGCAGCAGCACCGTAGAGATAATCCGCCACACAATTTGGGGTTACTTCAGCCAAAGAACAGGTCTTTTATTCAACCTAAAAGATACACACCTCCTAAGAATCAAATCTCTAGGAAGCGAGAGCATATTTTGGGAAACAACAATGGAATCCTTAATCCAAGATTATCGGACAATCGAAGGGATCAATATCGCACATGCAGGGAAGACGTCTGTGTCGTTGTTTAGGTTTGGTGAGTCCTCGGAGGGACATTCTCGGACACGAATGGAAGAGGTTTGGGAGATTGAGGAGGTCGATTTTAACGTAAAGGGGCTTTCTATGGATTGTTTCTTACTGCCTCGCGACTTGAAGAAAGAGGAGGAGGGATTTGGGGTTGAAAATGGTGATAAGGTGACGAGTAATGTGATGTTTTTGTCCAAGATTAGGAGTAATTCTTTGAGTAGGTTTGGTGTTGCCAAGATTATGGATATTGATTCTGATAATTTGGAAAGCAGTGAGGGAGAGGAAGACTTGTAAAATCTCAATAAAATCGAACTTTAATTTTGTAAATATAGCACCACATATGTGCTTAATTTAGCTACAAAGAATTATATAACAAATACTCATTCTCATAAATATAGCACCTTGCCACCCTCCCATTTTACCAAGCCGCTTTTCTTTTCTTTTCTTCTCCTTTTTTTTCTTTTTTTCTTAGACATTTATAGTACAATATTGGAAAGTATCATACTCCATATCCGTCCCTCTTGTGCCCCATTTGAAAATTCACTTATACCTCAAATAAGTGTTTCATCTAAAGGTTCACATTATTCAATATAAAAATGAAACTCATTTGTCATAAATCACCCACTTACTTCACTTTTTCTTCTACCCAACTATCTATATAAGTTATAAACATCACTGTTTTTCTTGAAATGGGAGGGATGGAGGGAACATTCATATTGACTTAAGTTTTTTAAATGAAATTTTATTTTTATTTTGATCATTCCATTTTTTTATCACTTTGCACTTGCACTCAATACAAATTCAAATTCTATTTTTCAATTAAATTTCTTAATTCATTTATATTTCACATGTTCATTTTAATCATTCATTTTTCTATTGCATTTTTTATTGCTTTTGTAGGATTAAACACTCCAACTTTTCCATTGTACCTGTTTCACCCTAAAATTTTCGCTCAGTATGTTCTACATCTTGGTAATTCATTTTTAGGTAACGTCTTGACTTACATCTAGAACTAAGGCCTTGAAATTATTTGTTGTATATTTCCTATTTTTCAGGAACGGAATCAATATATATATAAAAGGGCAAGTGAATAAGGGACAACACTTTCCCGCTCAAAATTTCACCACTTGCTAAATCCCCAAATTGCCCTTTTACCTAGCTTACAGAATAAGCTGCAAGCGAGTTCTTTCATATTCCATACTTCTCGATCATTCTATACTCCCTCCTCCAGGCGTGACCTACTTTCCCCTTCCTCTTCACCATTCTCTCTCCTCTCTCTCGATCTCTCTCTTCTCTCTCGATTTCTCTCTTCCCCAATTCCAAAAGCGTATACTTCTCGATCTCTCTTCCCGCACCATCTCTCTCCGCCCCTCTACCTTCTTCTCGATCTCTCTCCACCCTCCATTTCAATCGAAAATGGACGCTGTGAATTCAAGCTACCACTCTCCATTACTCAAATCCACAGCTAATTCGTCATCTCTTACGTCTTCTTCTAGATATTTATCTCTTTCTCCTAAGATCTCCATGTAAACCTTTAGAAAACAAAATCATTTTTTCACTAAATCAGTTTGTTGTTTACTATTTTGATTTCAAGTTTGATTTGATTTCAAGTTTGATTTTGATTTCCACATTGATTTGGGTAATTTTTATTTTGATTTCCCCCATTGATTTGTTGTTTACGATTTCTGATTGCTATTTATTTTTGTGTTCTTATTCTTGCAAGCAGCCAACGAGTTGATTTGATTTCACGTTTGATTTTGATTTACTCCATTGATGCCGTTTACTTCAACTATAAAGGTAGCAATTTTGTCCTATTCAATGTTTTTCCCATTCTCAATCCAAATTCTAATAACTGCTCAGTATAGTCTCATGAATTTTACATCGTTATTCAGGTTTAATTTAGGGCTGACAGTTATTGGATTTTTGATTATTGAGTTACTGGATTTTTGATCTTACAGTTCAGCTATAATGTGTATTTATATCAGTTTGGTCCACTCACATGGGAATTTGCCAAACAGCATGGGAGGCTTTAGTAGTATATAGCACACTAGCATGGCACCATTTGTCTTTTTCTTTTTCATTCAGTTTGTCTTCTCTAGTGGCAAGAGAAAAGTAAAAATCTTGAATATACATCTTGAGTTTTGTTCAATTAGAATTTAGAATTATTATCAAAATATAATACTCCCTCTAGGTGAATTTGACATGTCAACTTGCTAATATTGTACTTTTACTTCTATATATTTCCCAAATTGCACTCCTGTGGTGGCTATTTTGGTGTGATATTTATCTGAAAATCATCTCTTTCAAAGAGGTAATAAAAGCTTGGAAAGTAATGTAAAAGATATTGAAATGAAACTATTACTCTTTGGACAATGGGAGTACTTCTTAGACACCCATAAACAACATTCTGCATTGGTCTTTTATCAGGCATACAGACTGCCTATATATCGAGCTATAGATTATAACATAAGACCTAGCCAAGTAGGGTCGTTTATCTGGATTGCTAACTCTCGCTGTATTTTAAACTTAACAGTTGATCAAACATTACTAGGGACAGATTCAAGTACAAAGACTGTACGTTTAGCTAGCTTAAATATTTGTCAACTGATAAGATTATATGCAAGTCTTTGCAACTATATTCTGGTAGATTTGACGAACTTTCTTAAGGCATATTGGTGAGTGGTTCTTACTTCTTATGATAACTTAGCAGAAAGTTTGAATCAGGTTCTTTTTCACAACTCATAGGTTGTTTCATGGGAAGTTTAGAACTTGGTGGAAGTGAAACATCAAAAAATTTGCAATATTATTGTTAATTTATTTTTTTCTTGTACCAGCTTGCCCTGTTAAAAGGTTTGTGACACTGAACTGGATTCCCGATAAATAAGAAAAATCAGAAATACCTTTTATCTCATACTACTATCAAGTTAATAGACATAATAATCAGCAGACAGCAGCTGTAGTGTGCATAGAAACTGTAATGCCATTTTAGAACTTGGTGGAAGTGAAACATCAAAAAGTTTGCTCTGATGAATTAATGAATTGAGCAGGTACACCTTGATTACCTTGAAGCTGGTGCAGATATAATAATCACAGCATCATATCAGGTAATATAGGCTCTTATTATCTATCTTTCGTGTTTCTCTCTCTTGGATAAAATATTGCTGCAAACAAATTAAGCATTACAACCATTGTAGCCATTCCGAAAAGTTGAACCTTTATGCTTAAATCACAGATTTCCTCACCACAATCTTTGTTTCTTGAAGTTTTAGTTTGGTGGCCTCAAAAACTTTTTCGGTTCTCATTATCTCAAAACCACCTGACGATTTGAGTTTCAATTTCGTGGCTGGCTGTTTACAGTGGAGACTATGGTGATAAGATGAATGTGGAGTTTCTAAAGGATTTCCATCGGAGAAGAGTTCAGATTCTTGCTGAAGCAGGTTCTGATATAATAGCATTTGAAACAGTTCCAAACAAAATAGAAGCTCAGGTAATGATGCGTTTATTGCATCTGATTTGTTTCTTCGATCTATGTCTAATTAATATCTTAGTGATCCCTATAAAAATAATGGTTCTAGGCCTGATTATGATTAATGCTCCCTTAGTTCAATTTAATCATTGTACAAGCAAATGATCAAACAAGTAAAACACATTCCATAAAAACGTTGACAACTCTAATTCGACATTTATTATGAGACGGAGGGAGTAAAAATTATAAGATGCATAATTTGGCTGAGAGTTTCGTTATTGACAACAATACTTAATTGTTATACAGGCTTTTGCTGAGCTTCTAGAGGAGGAAGTCGTAAAGATTCCTGCATGGTTCTCCTTCAACTCTAAAGATGGTGTAAATGTGGTTAGTAGTGATTCCTTGGTTGAATGTGCGTTAATTGCTGAATCATGCAAAAAGGTTGTTGCTGTTGGAATCATCTGCACCCCTCCTAGATTCATTAGGGATCTGATTTTAGTTATGAAAAAGGTATTGCTCTTAACTGTTCTCCCTCTAATGATTTATCAGTTCCCTATATCCAAACAGTGGTGAGAATTACGATGCTAATCGGAAGGAATGGGTGGTGAGTTTTATTTTTCTTTGTCGAATCCATAATTGTGTAGGATTTGACTTGCAATTTGATCAAGAGCACATTTGAAAAAAAAATCGACATTTAGTTAGGGACGGAGGGAGTAATAAAACAAATGTACATTTATCTTATTGCAATTTTTCTGTTGCAGAAAAATACTGGAGTTGCAGATGAAGACTTTGTTTCGTATGTTAACAAATGGTGCGATGTGGGGGCTTCACTTGTAGGAGGCTGCTGCAGAACTACTCCAGATACTATTCGAGGCATTTATAGAATTCTTTCCCGTCGTTCTGCTCCTCATTAGCTGACGTAAAGAAAAGCGACTAGGCTCACACCCCTAGGCAAATTCATTTTATCTTTTTTCCTAAGCAGTTGACGAGTTTCTCTTTCGTTTACACGAAAAGAAACATGCATGCTATTTAGAGTATTATTTTCTTAGAGACTTCTGTTAGATGATACAATACCATATTTATATCATATATTTTGTTGGTTCAAAGATTATCAGGAATTGGGTTTAATTCAAAGTACCTTCGTATTAACGGAAAAAAAAGTGAGAAGATTGTTTCGGGACGGAGGTAGTAAATGACTTAAATATACCAACAGGGCGCGAAATTTGTAGAAAATAGTTGTTCTAGACTTCTAGGTCCATCTTTTTTTAAATCTATTTGTTACTTTTTCGCAGCATAAGGTTTGCACTTCTCATATTGAGAAATGGTGACCCATAAGTAAAGCCTAACTACATTAACTTTAACTTTGTGGCTTTAGGCAGTGAATGGTGTGTACTTCATCTCCTCACATTTGCTTGCTGCCGAACTCAATTAATCAAGACTATATGAATTCTTTATTGTTGCTTCTTCTTGAGCATTGTAGAACATGTGCATTATATCCCAAAACTCTTTTTATCTCTATGTCAGAATTCTTTTAAAATTTTATCTAATTAACAATATGAGTAGATTAGAGTGCATGTTTTCCTTCGTAATGCTCTCTAATGAATTAGAGATGCAGGTTAACAGGGGTGGAATATTAAAGTTCTTTCATATTATGATATTTCATTATTTTTAGATTTGGGTTTTTAACAGCATTGACAGATCCCTAAAAACGTCTTTTTGAACAATAATTCTTTCATTGAAGGTTAAATTTGTCTTAAGGCATCTAAGTTATAAGTTGTGGTCAATTTATTTGGATGACTGGTGAGAAAGGAAAGATTAGTTAGAGGATGTAGTATCTTCAAACAAACAAAAAATCAAATTATGTAATTTTATTAGGAATGCAATTATATATTTTTGCTACATACCTTTAACTTTATGTTTTTAAAAAAATAATAATCTAAATTGGCCTTCGTAGTTATAATAACTCTTTTGATTTAGTTCCTGTATTTGTCAAAGTTTTTTGATCGTGCGTTTAACGCACGGGTGGCATACTAGTTATGAATAAAATAACCCACTCATATGACCGTTTGGACTTGGTCAAACGACGACATAACAACTCCACCTATTAACCAAAGGGATAACGGCTGATCCTCATAACAAATGGCGAGATTCTAGGCGAAATATCAACATGGCATTCAAGTTATTATTTTCAGTTACAATCATGCATATATATTACCTTTAGAACGCACATGTATTCACGTTACACACTCTCGCTTACTTTTGTGCTGCACTTTGTACTCGAAAACTACTCAAATTAATAATGCTTTTTTGGTTTAGGTAGGCTTTTCTTAAAGCCTCTCGATGTTTTTTCCTGCGAACATTTGTTCAAAGGTTTTCCTCGTTACATCCTCGAGTTCATCTTGGCTTGTGAATTATATTTCATTTGTGCCCAAACATCCTTGATAGATAAATTTAATTATTGAAATTTATCCAAAACAATTTGGCGCCGTCTGTGGAAACTTTGGTTTTTTAGATTTCAATCAAGATGAGCAACCCTACTTCAGCAATGTCTACCCCCATCATTGCGACTGGGGCAAAAACCAATACGTCAAGCTTGCCTATGACGTCTAGCATGCATTCACATGTTGGCTCTGGCGCTGTTACTTCTCAAAACCAAGGGCTCAGTCTGGGTGGATCTTCATCCATGACGCTGTCGAGAATTTCTCTAGAAGTTGTAACTGCCATGACGAATATGATGCAACAGTTAAAGGACCAGATTGACGGGCAGCAACATACCAATTGAATGATTTTCAATCATATCAAAAGATTGCGACACGATTTATCAGCTTCAGCATGCCAGAGATCTCACCTTTGCAGCCTAGGACTCTTTTCTCAGATATTGGGACGAGTGCGCTGGGCGGTTAAGGCAACATGTCCATGTTCAGCACTGTCCAGACAAAAAGCACTACCGTTACGTCCAACCCGGTACCACTGTCAACATGTTTTACTTTTGCAACCCCACCTCCTGTGGGGCAAACAGGAAGTGTTAATACATTTAATACTCCTTTCCATCCATTTGTTACCACTAACCCTGGTGCAGACGCTAACCTTGCAAGGGAGTTGCAACAGATCAAGGATATCCTCATGAAGGTCCCAGGAGTCACCTTGCCCTTCAATCAAGCATCTCCAACCAGCCATCATGATTCATGTTTTGTTCCTGCCATAGATGGGGTGGAGATCCCTAAGAGATTCCAAGTACCTCCCATGAAACAATACGATGACACAACGGATTCTGCTAAACACATAGCCCTGTACCAAGAAATGATGGACATCATTAGCATTCCCCCGCATCTTAAAGAAGTTTTCTTATGCAAGGGCTTTGGATCCACCTTATCTGGTCCCGCCTTGATGTGGCTGACTAATTAGCCTATGAATTCTATCTCATCTGACTCTCATTTAATTAGCATGTTTCTTAATCAATTTTCTTGCAATCGTGTGTTTGAAAAATTAACAAGTGACCTTTACAGGATTGTGCAACAACCTGATGAAACCTTAAAAGACTACGTGTTCAGGTTCAACAAGGAGGCTGTAAGCATTCCTCACATTGACGTGTCGATTGCAACAAAAGCTTTCAGGATCGGCCTGAAGAGAGAATCACCATTCTACCAAGATCTTGTCATGTTCCTGTCTAGAAGCTTAGAAGAAGTCAGGACGAGGTCCGTTCGTTTTATCAGGCTGGAAGAAGACGAGATGATTCATGACAAGACGTCAAAGAAGACGCCTCCATATGAAAATCCTGATAGGAAGGCGGACTCGTCCCATCATCAATCTAATAGAGGAAAACCCTATTCTAAAACCGACCCTTCGAAAATTAATGTTGTAGAAGAAGATGATGATGAAGATGATACAACTTATCCTAAGATTAGTGACTATTATTTTTCTGTTGACGTTTCAAGACTCCTACATGCAATGGACAATTTAGGTGGAAAGGCGAGATAGTCAAAAGCAGCTGACAGATCATCATCTTGGAAGGACAAATCAAAATGGTGTGCTTACCATGAAGATTTTGGCCACACCACTGACAATTGCATCGCCTTGAGAAAGGAAATCAGCTACTTACTTTCAAAAGGCCTCCTCAAAGATTTGCTTGGGAAAAGAAAAGGACGAACTGAAACAAGGGAAGCCGTAGCTGACGCTCCATCTTCACCTCCTCCTGCAACTAAGGTGATCAATTTTATCAAAGGTGGTTCAGATATTTGTGGCACCACGTATTCTGCGGCAAAATGTCATGCTTCCAAGGAGGATAAGATGGAACTGCCAACTAGGCATCCAGATCACTCGCCAGGAGAGCAAATTATTTTCGATGATGATGATAAAGAAGACATCTTAGATCCGCATCATGATGGTCTAGTCGTCACCCTACAGATTGCCAATTGCAAGGTGAAGCGCATCTTAATCGACAACGGTTGTTCAGTTAATCTCATCATGAAGAGCACCTTAGAAGAAATGATGATCCCCCTATCAGAGGTCGTGAGGAACTCCTCCATTTTAGTAGGTTTTAGTGGGGAAACCAAACAGACAATTGGAGAAATCAAATTGCCCATCTACGTAGAAGGTATGAATTCTATGGAAAGGGTTTGCGTGATCGACTGCCCATCTTCTTATAACGTCATCTTGGGCAGGCCTTGGATCCATAACATGAAAGCCGTTCCATCTACGTATCATCAATGCGTCAAGATGCCAATGCCTTGGGGAGTAATCAAGGTGGAGGGAGACCAACAAGATGCCAAGGAATGTTAAAAAATGGATATGAAAGCGTGTTCTACTCATTAAGCGTGATCTAGGCAGAAGAGGGTTCAAGACGCCCTAAAACTGTAAGGATAGAGATGCTAAAACCTATCTGTTGATCGACTGGTTGGAACTGGGACAAGCTATCATCTTTCCAGGGCTCTCAAGATGGCACCATTTTTATCCTATACGGCACCAGAGGCTACGTCTTAATCACTATTACATGTAAGTTAAAATGTATTACAATTATAACGCCAAGGTATGAACTTCTCCCTCAAACAATGTTCATTTATTTCGACTTTATTATTTCTTTTATTTAAACAAAATCCCTACTAACTTAAGCATCGGAGGCGTGTTAGCTTAAGTTAGCTAAGCTAACACCCAATCCTAACATGTTCTTGTGTTGCAAGGTGGACACCCCTTAGCGTTGGATGAATGAAATTAGAAAGTCACTTGACAGATACCCTGAAGGGACAAAAGTCTCTTGATAATATATGGTACATGATCCTTTCATGGCATTTTACAATATACCTGTAGAACCATGACTGTAATCGCCTGGGCGCACGTTTTTCACTCTTGATTTAAAAGAGCAAATTCAATTCACCTTATTAGGGGAATTGCGTCTGATATTTTAAGTTCAAGATGTGAACTAAGGATTGTAACATTAACATGTTACCTGTTGTGGGTATTTTTCAGCATGGGGACATCTTCAGTTGCTCCTACATATCAAGATGTTGTTCCACTGTAAGTATTGTTTTAATATTTACATATTTGATTTTTCCTAATATCTTTATTAATATTCCAGTGAACAAGAGAGAAGAATGCGGGATATTTTCTAGCACGTTCAACACATCTTCAACGGCAATGATGACTTGGTCTCACGTAGGTTGAAGAGGATAAGCATATATCCCGAGATTGTAGGAACAACACTTGACTCATTCATACTTACTTATATTTAAGGGGAAATGGAGACGGAAAACATACACGCATTTTCATACGCACACACTCTACACACAAGCTACTTGTAATCCTCTCCATTTTCTTCCAAAGTTGTATTCATAATCATCATAGTGAAACTTTTAAGGTTGGAGACCTAACTCCCGGGGTTTTTTCCAAAGAGGTTATCACCTCTAAGGTTTTTCTCGTTAACAAACCGTGGTGTCATTATTTCTTTTCCTGCTTTTGTTCCATATAGTCGAATTCCATAGTCCCCTCCTTATTGTTTAATCCACACACTTGTCAAAGTTAAGATTCAACTCTATTGTTTTTTCTACCAAAACAATTTGGCGCCCACCGAGGGGCCTCGTGGTTTATCGGTTATTTGGATCATTTCCTAAGCAAATTCATTATGTCTGCACCCCTCAATGTGTCCGCCGCTGGCAAGAGTCCCGCTGTTGCTCCGACATCAGGAGGTAGAACCAGCTTGTTGCCGCCACCTCCTCAGACCGGACCTCAGCAAACTCAACCTACGAAGACTCCACAAAAGGGAGCGACCTCTTCCAATGTAGATGATGACATCCGGAGTATCCTGACCAGGTTGAATCAAAGGTTGGACCAGCAAGACAACCATTCAAAGGTGCTGACCAATTCCATGATTAAGATGCAGAAAGATCAACAGCTCATCGCATCTCGGCTTGACAACATATCACCACTGCGTGCAAGGATCCTCAACTTCGACAACACCGAAGGATCTACACTTCAGAGTGAATTTATCCCAATGGGTAGTCCGCCTCAAACTCAACAGTTGACATCCTTAATGATGTCAACACCTTTGCCCGGGGACACCCTAATGACGCCACCTTCCTCAGGATTCCCCCAGTTCATCCCATTCATTGACAACACTACTGTCACAACTACTATGGACAACTCTGGTTTGCTAAATAATCTTTTCAATAATAATAATTTCAATCATATTCCTATGGCTGACCCTTTTGCAGGAAACCCACTAGCCAAGCAGATACAGGATCTCAGAGAGCTGATAATGAACGTGCCAGGCGTAACTCTTCCAATCCAACTAGTGACCCAGAACTGCTACAATCAATCCCGGTTTGTCCCAGCAATTGCAAATGTTGACATCCCGAAGCGTTTCAGTGTACCATCTATGAAGTTGTATGACGGTACCACGGACCCAGAAGAGCATGTTGCCCACTATCAAGAAAAGATGGACATAATCCATATTCCGCTTCAATTTCGGGAGGCCTGCTTATGCAGGGGGTTTGGATCAACCTTGTCTGGACCAGCTCTCAAATGGCTGATTAGGCAACCCCTAGGTTCAATTGGTTCATACGCCCAGCTCATCAACATGTTCTATAACCAATTCTCATGCAGTCGACAATTTGAGAGGTTGACAAGTGATCTCTACAATGTGACCCAGCAGCCTAATGAAACCCTGAAGGATTATGTCCACCGGTTCAATAAGGAAGTGCTAGAAATTCTAAATCTTGACATGTCGACAGCCACAGAAGCATTCAAAATGGGACTGAAGAAAGATTCACAATATTATCAAGATTTGGTCATGACTCCGTGTAAGCGGTTGGAGGAAGTCAGGAGCAGGGCAGTGAGATTCATAAGACTGGAGGAAGATGAGCTGCGAAGATCGAAGTCCTCAACCAAGATGTCGACATATGACAACCCCGACAGAAAGACTGAATCGTCCCATCGCAGGAACCACCGTTCCAATCCTTATCCAAGAATTGATACTAGCAAAATTAATTCAATAGATGGTGAGGATGAAGATAGCGATAATGTGCCTAATATTTCTGATTATTGTTTTTCTGAAGACATTTCAGGTGTACTCTGTGCAATGGGCAACCTTGGGGACAAAGCCAGATGGCCAAAGAAGACGGATAAGGCCACGGGGTGGCGTGACAAATCAAAATGGTGCGCTTACCATGAAGACTTTGGACATGTTATCAAGATTGCATCGCACTAAGAAAGGAGATCGAGTTACTTGCTCTCGAAGGGACATCTTAAGGAGTTGCTTGGGATCCGTAAAGAAGAAGGCCGAAAGTGTGGAAGCTCCTCATGAAGCCAGAAAGACTAATTTCTCCCCCAAAGATCAACAAAGGTGATCAATTTCATTAGTGGAGGTTCGTAAATATGTGGTACATCCTATTCGCCGCAAAATGACATGCTAAGGAGTCAAAAGAGGAGAAGCCGTAAAGACAGACCAGATGTCGACACCTGCCAGATCCAATCACCTTTGATGAAAGTGATCGAGATAACTTGCTGGAACCCCATCACGGCTTGATCTAGTTATTTCCTTGCATCGCTAACCGTACAATCCGGCGCATCCTGGTTGATGGGGGTAGCTCATCAATCTTATTATGTTGGGTACCCTTAAAGAAATGAACATCCCAGAATCGGAGATCATTAAGAAGTCCTCAGTGCTGGTAGGCTTCAGTGGTGAAATCAAAGAAACGGTGGGGGAGATAAAGATTCCAATATACTCAAAGGGCCTCAATACCATGGAACGGTTCTGCGTAATTGATTGCGCAACATCTTACAATGTCATTCTTGGAAGACCGTGGATTCATGGAATGAAGGCTGTACCCTCCACTTACCATCAGTGTGTGAAGTTTCCAACACCTTGGGGTGTTGCTAAGATTTACAGTGATCAACAGGTGGCCAAGGAATGTTATAAAACTTCAATGAAGGCGTCGACATCTCCAAAACAAGCATAGCAATTACAGAGGAAAGTACGTGAAGTCCTGGAAGCTAGGGAGGATGATATGAAAGAAGTATTGCTAGACCCTTCCAACCCGGACATCAAGGTACTTATTGGCACTGACATCCCATCAGATATAGAAGAGAAGCTTGTGGACCTATTAAGAAGCAGAATAAAGAGTTTTGCTTGGAAACATGATAACATGACAGCATCGAAAGATGTCATCACTCACAAACTTAACATAGATCCTAGATTTAAACCAAGACACCGTAAATGTAGGAAGTTTGCGTAAACCGTAAAACCGCATCATCAAGGAAGAGGTAGGGCGCTTACTCAAAGCCAATATGATACGAGAGGTCGATTATCCAAGATGGTTAGCAAATGTGGTTGTGGTAGAGAAGAGGAACGGAAATGGCGAGTTTGTGTTGACTTCACCGACTTGAATAAAGCCCGTCCGTAAGATCCTTTCCCTTTGCCACACATAGATTCGTTAGTTGATGCCACCTCCGACATGAGCTCCTTACATTCATGGACGCATCCTCGTGGATTTCAACAAATCCAGATGGAACCATCTCGACCAAGAGGACACCGCCTTCATAACGCCCAGTATTTATTGTTATATTGCTATGCCTTTTGGTCTAAAAATGCAAAGTGCAACATATCGAGGCTCGTCAACAAAATGTTCAAAGATCAGATTGGGGACACAATGGAAGTATATATTAACGACATGGTAGTAAAATCCAAGAAAGTCAAGATCACATAAGCAACCTATCCTGTGCCTTCGACATCTTGGATTGTTTCAATATGAAGCTTAATCCACCTAAATGCAACTTTGGAATAAAGGCGGGGAAGTTTTTGGGTTATATGGTTACTAAAAGAGGCATTGAAGCCGCCCTGCATAGATACGTGCTATTATCAACTGTCCGTCACCTCAATCCGTCAAGGATGTCCAAAGATTGACGGGGAAAGATTGCCGCACTCACCGCATTCATTTCAAAATCCTCGGATCGATGCAAACCTTTCTATGATATCCTAAGGAAGAACAAGAAGTTCCAGTGGGAGAACCAACATGAAGAAGCCTTTCAGAGCTCAAAACTTACCCGTCGACACCTCCGTTATTGGCCAAACCCGGGAGGAGGAACATCTCTACATCTACCTAGCAAGATCGAAGGCGCCGTAAGTGCGCCTTGGTGACAGAACAAGACGGTAGTCGTAACCCATCTACTATATAAGTAAGACACTCTTAGATGCGGAGACCAGGTATTCTCATTTACAAAAGTTAATTTTAGCTTTGATAACTCCGCTTCTATTAAATTAAGACACTATTTTGAAACACATACTATAATTGTACGCACTAACTATCCTATTAAGAATGTTATGAGAAAACCGGAGATGTCGGGTCGAATGGCGAAGTGGTTCGTACAATTAAGCACATACGACATTAAATATGAGCCCGGAACAACAATTAAATCCCAAGCACTAGGCGATTTTGTGGCTGATTTTAGTCCAACCATGCAACAAGAGGTGGAATTGGAGGTACGACAACTTCAAGATGATGACGTCTGAAGATCTGGACTCTCTACACGTATGGTGCTTCTAACATGAGAGGTACAGGTCTTGGAGTTGTACTAAAATCGCCACAAGGGGACATAATACCACAATCCATCGATTGTAGTTTCAAGGCCACTAATAATGAAGCGAGAATATGAGGCATTAATTGCAGGTTTAACAGTAGCCCAGGACCTAGATGTCAAGCATATCCGGGTGTTTATGGATTCTTTGCTAATTGTTAACCATTACAACGGATCCTACATAGCGAAAAATGCTAAGATGACGACATATTTGGAAATCGTAAAAATTCTTTCGGCCAAATTCAAATCATTTTCCTTGGAACAAATCCCACGAGAAGAAAATTCTCAAGCAGATGCCCTGGCAAACTTGGATTCAGCCTTCAAAAGCATTTCACAGACAAGTATCCCAATTGTGCATATTGACATCCTAGCAATTCATCATCTTGAGATGTTCGCTCTAGATGTCGACGTACCTTCCTCTCCAGCAGCAACCTCTTGGACAGCTCCTATTATCAAGTATCTCTTAGATGATACGATCCCAGCCGAGGAGAAAAATGCTAGAGCCTTCAGGATAAGAGTATCTAAGTATTTACTTATTGATAACCTCTTGTTTAGAAAATCTCTTCAGTCACTACTTAAGATGTCTAGAAGCCAGATAGAGCCCATCGGGTTCTCAAGGAGGCTGCACGAAGGACAATGTGGAAATCATACCGGGGCGAGTACGCATACCAAGGCTCTTAGAATGGGCTATTTTTGGCCCACAATGAGAAAAAAGACGCTGTTGACTACGCAAAGAAATGTGATTCCTGTCAACGACATGGGGACATCCTGCACCAACCGGCTGAACTACTACATCCTATCCTGTCACCATGGCCATTTATGGTTTGGGGAATGGACATCGTAGGAAAATTACCCAGGGCACCAGGTGGAAGAGTATTTCTACTGGCTATGACAGACTACTTTTCTAAATGGGTAGAAGCTGAGGCGTACGTACAAGTTCGTGATCGAGAAGTTATATCTTTTATCAAAAGAAATATATTCAGCCGGTTTGGGATACCTTCAGAAATAATTTGTGACAATGGCTCCCAATTCATTAGTAAGAAAACCCAAGATTTCTTGACATCTTGGGGAGTCAAGATGGTGACATCTTCACCTGTTCACCCTCAAGCCAATGGACAGGCAGAATCTAGCAACAAAATAATCATAAGCAACTTAAAAAAGAGACTGAACCAGAAAAAAGGATGATGGGCAGAAGAGTTACCAATGGTTCTATGGGCTGACAGAACGACATCTAAGAACGCTACTGGTCAAACCCCCTATTGTAAGTGCTCCAATTTGAGCTTGTTAGTATTTTCGTTAGAAAATTAACGAAAGTTATAACATTCCTAACAATTCCTAACATTCCTAACATTTCTAACCAAGCAAGGGCAAAGTGGGCATTGTTATTTAAGGATAAACCAAGGAAAGGAATCAAAAAAGCAAAAGAAATAAGAAAAACCAAAAATAGAAATGAATTTGGAACAAAAAGCTGAAATTTGTTTAATTTGAATTTTCAAAAAATTATTCCTTGTGTCCAAAGCCTGAAGCAGCATTTAATGAACAGTGCACGCTGTCAACCCTATCCGCGCGGACATCATTGTCATTTTCAGAGGGCTATAAATTGAGCCCTCCAGTCTCAAAAATAAAGGAGAAGAACACATTTCCTCAACTGCACTTTGGCGAAAATAGAGAGAAAACAGTGAGAATTCCATAGAATTGTCACATTTTTCTCAACTATTTAACCAAAATCACACTCACTCAAACACTCTCATATTCAAGCCTTAAACACTCTTACATTCAAGCCTTCAAACAAAAAACACAAAGAAGATAGGTATAACCTCCCTCTTCTTACCCTAAATCTCTCATCCATGCATGCATTTTCAAGCTACAAAATGTAGTTCATTCATCTTCTTGTCTTAGATCCAAGAAGATCACCATGGAATTTTATCTCCATGGATGATCTTCTACAAGGATCTACATTATTTTCAAAGTATTCTTACTTTCTTGTAAAGAAAACACATTTTCAAAACCCTAAAAATCATTTTCATACATCAAATCTCATTTTCAAAGGATAAAATTCCCCTTCCCAAGCAAATGAAGTGCTTAGTCCTAATGTACCCCAAGGATGGTTTGATATAGTTGATTCACCACTAAAATTTCAAGTGATCACTAATCAAAACCTAGGGAAATGGGGACAAGCATGGATGCCAAACCCCCTTTAAAATCACATTTTCCTTCTTGAGAAGTTGCTGTCCAGTAGCAATTTTCTAAGACCCCAGTCCATGGTCTAAATTTTTGGACACAGATAAACTTGGAATTTGGTGTTGACTACAAAACACTTTTTGTAGCCAACATCCAGAGCTTTCCAGAAATATTTTTACTTTATTTTTTGCGTGAGTAAATCTTCCTTTTTCAAATTTTCTTTTGAAGGTCAGATCACCAGTCTCTGGGAGTCCAGATCTCATATCTAAGATTTTCAGAGGGTTTTGGGTCCTCAAATCTTCTCCAAAATGGAAAATTCTTTCACAGAAATCTTATTTAAGGTGTCTGGAACAACTTTCATTCTCTGAGTTTTCTCAGATTATGAAGTTTTGAAGCCCTTAAATCTATTTCAAAATCAAGTGTCCACTGCCTTTTTCATTCTGGCAGAAGTGTTCTTCAACTTCCAAAAATCTTTTGAGTACCAAAACTGTAATAACCCAAAAAAATTTCGAGAATTATTTGGTAAATTGTTAAATTTTCAATTAGGCTTTTAGAGGGACTAATAATTATATTGAAGTCCTAGAAATTATATTATGTGGGTTAAATTATTTAGATGAGTTGGGCTTCGGTATTGGGCTTAGATTTAGTAAAACCCTATTATAAATATTCAGTTTTAATAAATTGTTTTAATAATTAAATTATTTCCTTAAATTAAATTATTTGAATTATCTATTTAATAAAAAGATTGAATTGTGTTTGGGCTTTAGTTATTATTGGGCTAAATTACCTAATGGGTTAAGAGAACCTAATTAGTCAAGGATTAGAAAAACCCACCTATATATATTCCTTTCTAATTCCTAGGGTGACAAACTAAATAAAAAAATAGAGAAGGAGAGGCGGCCGCCAGAGGGAGCCGTGAGGGAGAAGGAGAAAGAAAGAAAAACAGGGCTTGGGTGTGATTGAAGAAAGAAGAAGTTTGTGGAATTAGGTAAGAATTCTTTCGTCCCATAATTATTGTTCTTAAATTTAAAGCCTAGAAATTTCTAGAAACTCTTGAGATTAGATTGGGGTTTTTATTATGAATATTGTTGATTAATTAAGAATTTATTTAAGGACATTAAATTTATCGAATTATTGATTAATTGAAAACCTAATATTGATTAAGATTGGAAAGCATGTTAAGTAAATTAGGTTGGACCTAATATGCATGCTAGGGTTTATGATGATTGAAATTAGGGTTAGTGTGTGTTGTATTAATATTTTGATGTTAAAACTTGTTTACAAAATTGTTTTGGGTAAATATTTGGTATCAAAAAGGTTTTGATTTTGAATAAAAGTGTTTTTGGTTAGAAATCTAACCAAGATTAAAAGCTGAAAATCAGATTTCCAAAACCCTAGTGACCAAACTGTAAATCTGAGAATTAGGGGACTGTTACGTAATTTTTGAAAGTCAAGGAACTGTTCTGTAATTTCTGAAAGTCAAGGGACTGTTCTGTAATTTTTGAAAGTCAATGGACTATTCTGTAATTTTTGAAAGTCAAGGGACTGTTTGGTAATTTTTGAAAATTAAGGGGCTGTTTTGTAAAATCTGAAAGTTGAGGGGCTATTTTGCAAAATTCTGAAAACTAAAGGGACTTTTCTAGAAATAAGAAAATTTAAAGGGACCTTTTTGAGAGTAATGAAAAGTCAAAAGACCTTTAGGAAATTATTTAAAAAAAGGGGAATAAAAATGTTAGAAACCTAAGGGTAGTTGGGTAAACCCTAGAGGTGTTTTGGTATTTATGTGAAGGATATTTTGGGAAACTCTAGAAGTGGAAAGCAACTTGAGACGGAGTTAAATAATGGAATTAACTCATAAGTTCGTGAAGTAAAATAATGTTAAGTTGGGACGGAGTATTAAGTAGTTAATCCGTACTTAACGGATATTATTTATTTGTGTAGATACGATCGGAGTTAGCAATTGTTCGAGTGCAAACAATCGAGGTAAGGGATTATACATCTTTAAGTTAATTGATTTCCGCTCCGTTTCATTGTTTAGGTTTCCCCATATTTCTTGGCGATGTACGTTTCTTTGATACGTAAAAGCTGACCTCACGTCAGTATTTGTTTTGACTCTCTCGTTTACCGTTATTTGCTAATCTTTTGTTATTCATTTGCTATATCGTCCTTTTGTTTTCGTAAATACAGAATTTTGTTGTTATTGTGAAAGTTCGTATTCTGTATAAAAAAATGATTTTTTTTATGATGTGATTTTTGTTCCATTAATGATCACTAAGTTAGACAACCTGCTTCGGCGGGGTATATTTGATACTTTGGCCTTCGGGCAAACTTAGTTCACCGCTTCAATGTAGTAGTGGTGCACTGTTTAGGACTCTGCGGAGTCAACCTTTGTGCCCTTTGTGGGATTTCGAACCCTTTGTGGGTATTAGTGCTCTTTGTGGGCTTTTGTTCCCTTTATGGGATTTTGGTTTGATAAGGTCAGTGGACCACTTATGTGATCATGATGTCTGTGAATGATTTGATTATCTACAATTTGGTATGGGACAGTTGTAGATAACTAGATCATTCGAGTCAATTTTGTTCAGCTTATCAGTCCTTTGAAATTCCTTATAATCTGTGAGTGGTTTAGTTAATTAAAGCTGGTATGGGACAGTTTTAATTAAGTAAATCATTCGAGTCAATTTGAATCGATTTCGTCATCATTTGAAACTCCAAAATATTTGTCAACTCAGTTTGTGAAACCATTGAGATTTTGAAAGACATGTGATTTGAGAATTTGTTAAATAATGATTTCGAATTTGTACTTCGTTATGTCTTCGATTGTTATTTGAAATTTGTATCATTTGATATTCCTTCAGGTCAACCCCTCCTTAGTAACCAGAGGGGTTGTATATGAACTTACTGGGCATTGTTCGCTCACCCTTTCATCTTCTTTTCTTCCAGATTTCATATAGGAAGAATGTGAAACGGTTCGAGAGCACTTCATAAGGAGTTCAAGGATCGTTTTGGCTTATTTCATTTTAGACTCTTTAGTTAGTTATTGCAATTATTTGAGAGTTTGTAAGACTTTAAAGATTTTATTGGATTTTAGTTACCGTTATTTGGTTTTGAATTATTATTTATATTGGAGAATTATTATTATTATTGTTGTGGAAATTTGGGGTCGTTACAGTTGGTATCAGAGCTTTGGCTTTAGATCTTTGGGAGTTTAGGATGTATGAGAATAAATTTAATTTGATCTTTCAGATCCTTGGGAGTTTAGAATATATGAGGATAAGTTTGATTTGAGCCTTTAGAACTTTGGGAGTTTAGAATGGGTAAGGATAAGTTTGATTTTGGCTTTAGATCTTTGAGAGTTTGGGATGTATGAGGATAAGTTTGATTTGATCCTTTAGATCTTTGGGAGTTTAGGATGTATGAGGATAAGCTTGATTTGATCCTTTTAGATCTTTGGGAGTTTAGAATGGGTAAGGACAAGCTTGATTTTGGCTTTAGATCTTCGGGAGTTAGAATGTGTAAGGATAAGTTTGATTTGAGCCTTAGGTTTTATCTCAATGTCATTCCTGGAGTATTTAGTGTAGATTGATATGATAAGATTAGTTGCTTCATCGGATTATGAAAGTTTAGAGGACTAAACTTCTTTTAAGGGGGTAAGAATGTAATAACCCAAAAAAATTTCGAGAATTATTTGGTAAATTGTTAAATTTTCAATTAGGCTTTTAGAGGGACTAATAATTATATTGAAGTCCTAGAAATTATGTTATGTGGGTTAAATTATTTAGATGAGTTGGGCTTCGGTATTGGGCTTAGATTTAGTAAAACCCTTTTATAAATATTCAGTTTTAATAAATTGTTTTAATAATTAAATTATTTCCTTAAATTAAATTATTTGAATTATCTATTTAATAAAAAGATTGAATTGTGTTTGGGCTTTAGTTATTATTGGGCTAAATTACCTAATAGGTTAAGAGAACCTAATTAGTCAAGGATTAGAAAAACCCACCTATATATATTCCTTTCTAATTCCTAGGGTGACAAACTAAATAAAAAAATAGAGAAGGAGAGGCAGCCGCCAGAGGGAGCCGTGAGGGAGAAGGAGAAAGAAAGAAAAACAGGGCTTGGGTGTGATTGAAGAAAGAAGAAGTTTGTGAAATTAGGTAAGAATTATTTCGTCCCATAATTATTGTTCTTAAATTTAAAGCCTAAAAATTTCTAGAAACTCTTGAGATTAGATTGGGGTTTTTATTATGAATATTGTTGATTAATTAAGAATTTATTTAAGGACATTAAATTTATCGAATTATTGATTAATTGAAAACCTAATATTGATTAAGATTGGAAAGCATGTTAAGTAAATTAGGTTGGACCTAATATGCATGCTAGGGTTTATGATGATTGAAATTAGGGTTAGTGTGTGTTGTATTAATATTTTGATGTTAAAACTTGTTTACAAAATTGTTTTGGGTAAATATTTGGTATCAAAAAGGTTTTGATTTTGAATAAAAGTGCTTTTGGTTAGAAATCTAACCAAGATTAAAAGCTGAAAATCAGATTTCCAAAACCCTAGTGACCAAACTGTAAATCTGAGAATTAGGGACTGTTCTGTAATTTTTGAAAGTCAAGGAACTGTTCTGTAATTTCTGAAAGTCAAGGGACTGTTCTGTAATTTTTGAAAGTCAATGGACTATTCTGTAATTTTTGAAAGTCAAGGGACTGTTTGGTAATTTTTGAAAATTAAGGGCTGTTTTGTAAAATCTGAAAGTTGAGGGGCTATTTTGCAAAATTCTGAAAACTGAAGGGATTTTTCTAGAAATAAGAAAATTTAAAGGGACCTTTTTGAGAGTAATGAAAAGTCAAAAGACCTTTAGGAAATTATTTAAAAAAAGGGGAATAAAAATGTTAGAAACCTAAGGGTAGTTGGGTAAACCCTAGAGGTGTTTTGATATTTATGTGAAGGATATTTTGGAAAACTCTAGAAGTGGAAAGCAACTTGAGACGGAGTTAAATAATGGAATTAACTCATAAGTTCGTGAAGTAAAATAATGTTAAGTTGGGACGGAGTATTAAGTAGTTAATCCGTACTTAACAGATATTATTTATTTGTGTAGATACGATCGAAGTTAGCAATTGTTCGAGTGCAAACAATCGAGGTAAGGGATTATACATCTTTAAGTTAATTGATTTCCGCTCCGTTTCATTGTTTAGGTTTCCGCATATTTCTTGGCGATGTACGTTTCTTTGATACGTAAAAGCTGACCTCACGTCAGTATTTGTTTTGACTCCCTCGTTTACCGTTATTTGCTAATCTTTTGTTATTCATTTGCTATATCGTCCTTTTGTTTTCGTAAATACAGAATTTTGTTGTTATTGTGAAAGTTCGTATTCTGTATAAAAAAAATGAGTTTTTTTTTATGTGATTTTTGTTCCATTAATGATCACTAAGTTAGACAACCTGCTTCGGCGGGGTATATTTGATACTTTGGCCTTCGGGCAAACTTAGTTCACCGCTTCAATGTAGTAGTGGTGCACTGTTTAGGACTCTGCGGAGTCAACCTTTGTGCCCTTTGTGGGATTTCGAACCCTTTGTGGGTATTAGTGCTCTTTGTGGGCTTTTGTTCCCTTTATGGGATTTTGGTTTGATAAGGTCAGTGGACCACTTATGTGATCATGATCTCTGTGAATGATTTGATTATCTACAGCTGGTATGGGACAGTTGTAGATAACTAGATCATTTGAGTCAATTTTGTTCAGCTTATCAGTCCTTTGAAATTCCTTATAATCTGTGAGTGGTTTAGTTAATTAAAGCTGGTATGGGACAATTTTAATTAAGTAAATCATTCGAGTCAATTTGAATCGATTTCGTCATCATTTGAAACTCCAAAATATTTGTCAACTCAGTTTGTGAAACCATTGAGATTTTGAAAGACATGTGATTTGAGAATTTGTTAAATAATGATTTCGAATTTGTACTTCGTTATGTCTTCGATTGTTATTTGAAATTTGTATCGTTTGATATTCCTTCAGGCCAACTCCTCCTTAGTAACCGGAGGGGTTGTATATGAACTTACTGGGCATTGTTCGCTCACCCTTTCATCTTCTTTTCTTCCGGATTTCATATAGGAAGAATGTGAAACGGTTCGAGAGCACTTCATAAGGAGTTCAAGGATCGTTTTGGCTTATTTCATTTTAGACTCTTTAGTTAGTTATTGCAATTATTTGAGAGTTTGTAAGACTTTAAATATTTTATTGGATTTTAGTTACCGTTAATTGGTTTTGAATTATTATTTATATTGAAGAATTATTATTATTATTGTTGTGGAAATTTGGGGTCGTTACAAAAACTCTACCCAAAAATCACACCAAAAATCATGGGATTTGTCCAAAGTCTAATAAAGAATTTCCAATTTTTATTTTTCTGAGTTTCAACTTATTTTGGCCAAAACACACACACACACACACACACAAATGATTTTCAGCTTGGAAGACTCGTTTTACGAGGCATTCCGGGTGCACACTAACGTCCTTCCCGGCATGTAACGTGACCTCCGAACCCAAATCTCTAATCTCGGGCATTTTTCAAAGTTTTGGCCCTTAAAACAAAAATGGCGTGGCGACTCCGGTCTTTTTCGATAGGTTTTTCAAAGAAACGAAGAATTTCAAAGTTAAACCATTTTTCGAAAAGAAAAATTTTGGCGGCGGCACATCATCACAGTGGCGACTCCGCTGGGGACGATCAAGCTTTTTCTAAAAAAAAATGATATTTGGTATATTGGTGGAAACCATTAAACTTCCCGTTATCGCCTCCTAACACGAGTCGGGGATAAATTGTGGTTTAACAATCCCACGTACCGGTATCATCGTTTTCAAAAAAAAAAAGAAAAGCTTTTGAGGGTCAAGCTTCCGTCCCGGCTTTAAAAATCATTTGTTGTGCGTGTTGATTTTTTGCACATTTTCGTGTTGTTTTGGCCGCCTCGGAAAAAGTCAAAATTTTGACTGTCGGAATCATGTCCCTAACTGTCGGAATTTTTGTGCTTATGTGCTCATTTCAAAAAAAAATTAAAAAAAAAAATTTCAAAAAAAATTTTCAAAAAAAAAAAAGAAAATTTTCAAAAAAAAAATCATGCATCATATTTTTAAGACACATAAAAAATTTCTATTTTACTCAGAAAAGAAAATAGGCGCTTGCACACTACGCGCACGTGACCTTACACCGCACCACTACGTCCCTAACTCCGGGAAATCCTTGTCGCGGCCCGTTTAGTCTTATTACGCCTCTCGGTGCAAGCACAGGACTACCCAAACATCCCATGGAGCCTCGTGTCGACCATGCACTTGTCCGTGACACACTTTGTCCGAGACCCGGTTGGTTTTTAGTTTGGCCTCGTGGCCATGCCCCCTGCCTGTATAGACCTTTCCTTTCAAGCCTTTGTCGGCATACCGACTCAATATCTTTCGGGGACCCTAATCGGTCCCGAGAGTTCTCTGCCTGGTTTTCCGCCGCAGAGACTTTGACCAAGATATTGACCAGCGCCTTGACTTCGGCTCTGACTGGCACAAATTATACACTGACTCACAGCATTGACACTGAGTCATCAAGGATTAATGATTATTCTATGCCTAATTACGGCCTAATTGACGACAAGTCAAGATCAATCGGGGACACTTATCAGTCCAAATCATGCCGACTTTTTGTCGAGCCCTCGGACATGATCTTGACTTTGACGTCAGCTTTGTCCGTAATTTACATCGAATGCTCGTTAAGACTCGATTACCCGCCGCACTTTTAGGATCGTTTTTCTTTCGGTCGGTGGGACCCGCTTGCCCTATAGGACCCTCGCCGGGGCATCCACCCCTGGGAGGTCGAAATACTGTGGAATACGAGGGGCTTATAGACGTAGTGACGGGGCCCACTGATCCAGATCCCGAGTAGTTTGCGAAAAGAAGAGAAATCTTTTCCAACCGATTAGGTTAATAAAACATGTTTTAAGTAAACAGGAACAAATAAGCTTGCATGTTGCATGAGCCCAAAGCCCAAACACTTACCCTCCTTTCATTCCCGGACATCGAACCTTCGTGTCCTTTTCCCCATGACTCCTCACAAAGGTTGGTTCCGGACACGGGTCACCGTTTGATCGGTTAAGGAAGAGTCAAGCGCGTCATCGGCTTCACCGTTTGTTCGACTCCGGGTTTTGAGAATGTACGCATCGGCCGGTAATGATGGGGACAACGTCACTCCGCCTCCGGGACCCCTCGAGACGTAAGAACAACGGTGGAATCGGTTAGCGAGAACGTATGAGGTTACGACAGGAAGCATAGCTGAATAGCCTTATGGAGGCTATTAAGAGCCACGGTTTGGCCGCCAGCCTCAATCCCGATGGCACCTTCACCGTGGAAGAAGACGAGGATGCCAATCCCACTCTCAGTCGCCCTGATTACTCCAGGATGCCACCACCCACCTCCTATGGTGCCACTACCAGAACCCATGCTCCTCGATCTTTGGGTCAGCCAGCTCCCCAGCTCCAGACTACTGGGTCCACGCAGCCCGACGACACAAATCGGTTCACGGTTCCTCGGTGGGGACAAAGCCGATCTGTAATGTCTTCTCATGGTTGGGGCTATCTCGGAATGCCACAACAAATTGGAATGCCGCCATAGTTTGGAACCGATCAATCCGGGCCTTCGCAGCAACAGTTCAAAGGGCCACAACAGCAGTTCGGCATGCCTCAACAGCCGTCAGGAGCCCCTCCTCAGAATGATGTTAGCTGTTTGCTCCTCCCACACTTTCACAAACCCATTTCTCACTCGGGGTTCGATGGGTTACCAAACCTCCATCCCGGTCTCATCCGAATCACCGGGACCGCAGTACCCCCGGGTTATACACCATTGCCTCGGCCCGGCCATGCAATTCAACGGATGTGATGCCCGCACCTAAGCCTACTTATGGGCCCCACTCCGGAAATCCAAGCTATCCGGCTACATCAGGACTGCCTCCACCCACCTTGCCGGTTGAAAACCAACAGCAGGCCGCAAGATTCTATCCCTTTGCCCAAGGTCCTACTCATGCTCCCTAGGGTAACTCAGCCCAAGGACAGGTTTTCACCTACGTCCCCGGGCCAGCCATTCCATCCACCGATGCTGCCTCCGGTGGTAACCCCTCTCCTCGGTTCAAATGCCACGGCTCCGCCACAAGACCCTCATCGGCACAGTTCATGGAACAACACAAGGAAATGAAAGCGCGGATCATTGAGTTGGCGCAAAAGTCCGCTTTCCGGCCTACGGGCCGGACTCCATTGTTCCCCTGCCTCACAAATTTGTTATGCCAAATCTAGACCTCTTTGATGGTACCGCATGCCCGAAAACCCATTTGGACACATATACCTTGGCGATGAAGGCGAAAGGATGCACCAATCAACGGTTGATCGACTATTTCATCTATCTTTGAAATCCGGTGCCTTAAAGTGGTTCTTGTTTGAAACACGAAGCCGGGGCTACGTAGGACCAGATTACCAATGCCTTCACGAGAGAAATATAAGGCCAACTTGGAGTGGGAAACAAACAGGTTGACTCTACAAACAACAGTGGCAAATGGCCCCGATGAGAATGTTGGGGACTTTTACAAGCGGTGGAATGCGAAACTCAGCGAAATGGCCATCCCTCCTTCCGAAGAGGAACAACTGGACATCTTCCGGTCATGCACGAAACCACATCGAGAGCCTCCCTCGGTCACTTCCCGTACTCGGACTTACGGGCCATGGCTAACTCCGCGGCTAAGTTTGAAAAGGCTTACAATCGGCAACCTGCCGCCGCACTCCGCTACGTATATCGGACTCCTCCTGCAAACACTTTGCCCACCGCTCCTGCTAAAGGCAAAGAGATGATTAACTATGCGGGACAGGAATGTAATAACACAACTTATTTTGCTCCCAGAAAACCAGCCGAGCCCAGACCACGGGTCATGAACCTCGAAAACTTTGGAATGCCTCTGAATGACATCTTTAGGGGACTGGTGAAAGAAGGCTTGCTGCGGCCTTTGGAGAATTTCCAACCCAGGAATCCAAACGCTCCTGTGGATACCTCAAAGTATTGTGCTTTTCATCAAGCCCATGGACATCTGACTGACAACTGCTTCACTCTGAAAAAGGCGATCCAGGGACTGATAGAGCAAGGAACGTTGGAAGGCCCCGAGGGGCCTAATACAGTCAAAAATCCTCTGCCAAGGAACCATAATCAGGTAAACATGATTGAATGCGGAGAACCTTCGCATGCCCGGGAAGATGCTGATGAAGGTCCCCAAATACCCGTGGCCAACCTCGTCGAGGATCCTGAGTTCGGATTCCCCCTCAGCCTTGAGGATATTGAACGAATCAACCCACCTTGGTCTCATGTCAGAGATTTCCTGCAAAAATACGAGGCCTGCTATTTCTCGGATGAAGGGAAGGCCAATACCGAAGAACTGGGGCTGTTCCGGTCAAAACATGAGAGAACCATTTACACAAGATGGTTAGAGCAGTCAAGAAAGATTGAACAAGAAAGCTTCAGGCGGGCGCACATCTTGGGGCTTATCGGCAAAGAAGCCGAAGAACATCTGAGCTAGTACACTTCTGCAACCGGTTATTTGGAGAAGTCGAATACGATCCCGAAGGCGGTGAACCGAAGAATCGAGAGGAGGAAGAATCCTTCTACATTCTACACAGTGTCAAATACGTGCCACCCCTCTCACTCTTCCCCCAGTTTACGGGAGGAGAAGCCGAGTCACAATTACCACTTCCGGGAATGGGAGCATATGACAATTTCTGCGGCTGCACGCACCCATATTCCCCTAACGAGTTTGATCGGCGTTCCCTCTCAGCCGAAATCCCGGTAGTATGGGAAGAAGATTCCGATGACAGCGACGACGATGATGATGACGAGAGCGAAGAGTCAACTGAGGCCCCAGATCCGGAAACAATCTGGAACAATCATGCCAGAAATGAGCCCATGGGAGCCAGGCATAATGGTTGGTTGTCAGGAAGCGACGATGAAGGACCACCGGAAAATGCAAGTCAAATACCAGTAGGGATGGGCCCCCAAGAGCTGCACCTCGTAAGATGCACCTGTGGTCAGTGTCCGGATTCAGAGGATGAAGGACAACAAAGCCCGCGCCCAGATCTGTACATATCCGAAATCCTAGAACACAATGTTCCTTATAAGAACCTGACTGGCAAATGGAAAGGGTTCATTGAAGCACTGGTCGAGAACCGAGGGTTTCAACGACCAGAAGATGAGGAATTCGTAAACGTCATCGGATCTTTTTCTTCTTTCCCGAGAACGGATGGCATAACAACCGTAAGGGTCACAACCGGGCTACTTGAGCACAGCGAGTGCCTGCAATCACTAAAAATGGTTATCGATCTGAACGTCTCCCCAGTGGCTTTCATACCTATGGATCCACATGACGCCTTCCTAATTGCTCCAGTGCCCGACAATGGACCCCGGGTCCTCCTTATTTGGACCCAGATCTATCGAGCTGCTACATCAAACTCCGAGGGGGAACGTTGTCTATCCTTCACTTGTGGCTGCCCTACTTGCAAAGGTGAAAGAAAAAAGATGTATGATGAAATGGAGGCTGATAGCCATAAGACCAAAGACACTTCGGAAGACGAATGTGGAACCAAAAAGCCACCGAGCCCCGACCATAGCGACTCTTGTTGCATGATAACTATGAGCAAGGCAGACTATGGGAGCGAATCGGAGGACGCCCTAGCTCTGTGGGCCATCCAAGGGGCAACAACACAACCCCAGACTCAAAGGCACAGCTGACTTGGGAAGCGGTTATAAGAGCCGCCCAGAAGGGGCCAGTACAGCTCGGCCCTCACCGTTGCTAGACTCAATCGAAACGGTGGCCGATAGCCAAAAAGGCTCCCCGTTGACCTTAGCGGCGTTGAAGAAATCTAGTCAAGAAGCAGCGATGAGGAAGTTAACCTGTTGACCCGATCAGGGCAAATCTTCCAAGGGAATCCCAAGGCGAGATAAGAAGGCTACGAGATCAAGCACACAGGGAGAACCGCCGCCCCTATGCTAAGACAGTCGAAGCTCCTGACCTCGAAAAGGCGGATCCCGTGCTCACCCAGTTGAAGCAAACACAGGCCAACATCTCTCTATGGTCCCTACTCACCTCATCCTATCCCCACAAGCTAAAGCTGGAAGAAAGCCTGGCCCGCACTCTAGTCCCTATTGATGCTACTCCCGATGACGTGGTACGGTGATTGGAAACATCCACTACGGGAACATAATCACTTTCACGAGATCTCGACCTCCCTCAATTTGGGGTTGATCATAACGAGCCTCTCTTCATCACAGTCCAATTGGATGAACGACGCCTCCCTCGGGTCTGGTTGATAATGGGTCGGAATGAACATTCTTAAGCAAAGATCATGAGCACCTTGACATCAAGTCCACGGACTTAAAACCTTCCTCCCTCACGGTCAAAGCTTACGACTCGACATCTCGGCAGTCCTTGGAGTTGCTACCTTGGACCTCTGGTTTGAACGAAATTGATACTGTGGAATTCTAGGTTATTTATATCCCGATCACTTTCAATGCCTTATTGGGAAGACCTTGGCTGCACCAGGTCAAGGGGGTCGCCTCAAGCCTCCACCAGTGTGTGAAGTTCGTCTCGAATGGGGACCTGACAACCATTTATGGGGATTTAGTCACCTTGGAGGGCACGGATACGGGTGGAATACCTATTACGGAAATCAAACATGACGAGGAAGGCCTCATGCTAACGGGCTTCACGGTCGAACCTCCAAAGGCCCAAGTTTGCAACATAGATCGACAATCACCGGGATAAAATCCCTCACGTCTTGAAAATGATGAGAAAGATGAGCTATCTACTGGCCTCGGTGCAGGGAAGCACCAACAAGGAACTCACAAACTCATCGAGGTGAAAGGACATAAAACTCGCCACGGCACAGGATATGAGGCCTCCTCGGTGGACCGCAAAAGGAAAAAGATTTGAAGGCTGCCACGGGGAAGGGTCCCGGTCGACTACCCTAAATCTCTCCCTTTCGAGTCCTAATTTGGGCGACTACTTCGTAAAGGGTCCCACACAACCGGGTAACATCACGAGCCCACTCCTACGAAGGGTGGGTGAAGCTACAGGATAGCCTCAACAAGTTCAGGGGAACCAAAGCTAACCCGGTCCGCAGAATGTTCCTGGACCTACCCAAGATACCTGGGGCTACCACTACCATGAAGAGTGAGTATACCTTCAAAGGCGTGCCAAGCCTAGTGGAACAGTTCGAGAAGCTCACAACCACAATTCCTCTTTTGCCCGGGAAGGTCCGAAACATGAGTTTGAATTGACCATGCCGAAAGCCAAAGCCACGAAGTCTTTTCGGATGATTGGGATGGTCCGATTATGCAATGATTATTCGTGGAAGAGATCCGGGTGCCGGACACGATTGATTTCGGCTCGGTCAAAGGAATGGTAGCAATGATCGAGGGAGGAGAACAGAAACGAGACAGCCCGAGTCATGAGATCACCGACAAGAATGCCGCTAAAGAATTGGGAAACTCTCTCGGGCCGTCCGCGACCAAAGAAGAAATGATCACCAAGCCTGGATTGGTCTCCCGTCCCTTTGTGTCAACCTAGGAAGAGTCCTCCGAGTCTCTCATTGTTAAGGTCGAGTCTCTAGGTTCGTCCGATGGCCTTACGCCTGAAGACTGCGAGTCTGTAGCAAATCTTTGTACTCCCTTTCGTTCCTAATGAAATGACGAACCTTTCTGAGTATCCCTTGATTACCACTTTAACTAATGATGAGTTAATAAAAAAACATTTGATAATAATTCATTAGACAAAGAAGCAGACACATTAAACAAAAAAAAAATCAAACAAAAAAAAATCTTTAAGCAGGTTGTTCAGAAAAAAGGAAAATCGAGCCTAAGCTGCCGAAGAGATTTTGACGAGTGTGAATCTGAGAACTGCGGAAGAGCCTAAAGAGACACAGATTGGTGATTTCTTCGAAGGAACTGGAAAGGATGCCTTACAAAATCCTACAAGATCCTCAATTCAAAGAAAGTAGCCCTCTTCATCAAAGAGAACATCATATGTAGATACGGGTTGCCAGCCGAAATCATCTCAGATAATGGATCCCACTTCGAAGGGGAATGTGAAAGGCTGTTGGCAGAATTCAGAATAACTCGTCACAAGTCATCTCCTTACAGGCCCCAAACCAACAGAGCCGTCGAAGCAGCAAACAAGACTCTGGAAAACATCATCCGGAAAATGACTGTCCGAGGCAGAGATTGGCCCGAGAAGCTACACTGGCACTCTGGGGCTACGAGAACATTAGTCGAACGGCAACGGGAAACACCGTTTGCCCTCACATACGGAATGGAAGCCGTACTCCCAATCGAATTGGAAATCCCCTCACTCAGGTGTCTTTGTTGGAAAGCCGGATCAACTAGGTCGAATGGCTCCAGTCGCCATGATGAATTGGCCCTACTAGATGAGCGCCGATTGAAAGCAATGGAACACATCCGAGCCTACCAAGGGAGAATGGCGAGCCTTCGACAAGAAAGTAAAGCATCGGGAGATCCGAGAAGGTGATCTCGTTTTGAAAGAAAAGCCCCGGTCCGTATCAACCCCTCGGCAAATGGGAGCACATGCAGGTCGGGCCATACGTCGTCCGAGAAGATCTTCTCAGGAGGAGCCATGCAACTTGCGGATCTCGACGGAAATCCCTTTGTACATCCGGTGAATGGTGACAAGGCTGCGCAGATACTACGCGTAAAACACCGAGTCAAAAAAAAAAGAGTGCCAAAGAGTAATACCCAACTAGGTTGAAAACCCGAAAAGGGCGGCCTAGGTAAAAAACAGGGTTGCACCAAAAAAAAAGAAACAAAAAAAATACAAAAACAAAAAAAAAACAAAAAAAACACAACAAAATCGACCAGGTTGAACTACGAAGACCTGAGCTCCTCAAAATGAGGGGAACGTAGGCAGCCGGAAACGGTTCGGTCTAAAGCACAAATAAAAGTCATACTTTGACATCAATACACTGATCAGACCATGAAAGTGTCTCGAAAAACTCTGAAGCAATTCAAATATTCATTACAAGTTAAAAACTTTTTGATGAGTCTAAGCCCGATTCATTCCTACAACTGGCAACCTGCTAAAAGAAATTAAGATACATAATCAAACTAATGTGTCTGCTACGGCAAGAAAGCGATACTCGGAAACCTCAGAGTCACTCCATGCCACTCGAACTGGCCTCTCCCCTCTTCTTCCCCCTTCGAGTCTTCTTCTTCTGAACAGGAAAAATGTCGGTCTTCCTCCTACCAAGCTCTGGTATAGGAACAGGATCTATCAAACCAGCCTCTGTCAGGGCCTTGGTAGCCCTAGCGTCATCTCTCATCTCTTGTAGCCGGGCTGATAGCATAGGAGTCCTCCTCTCCTGCCTCTTGACATAAGCCTCATAGTCGGTCACATCATCTCCGCTCCTGTCATGAGGGTTGGCCCTCGCCTCGGCCCTCCTCCTCTCGGAAACTGTCAGGTCCTCCGCACCCACAATGGCCTCACGCCGTCTCAAAATAGCCATCTGAGTCTCTCCCAAATGCCTCTCGTACCAATCCAGGTACCAAGTGGTCGAGAACACGGGTCTCGGACGCCTGAGGATAACCCGAGGAGGAAAGACGTCATACCTCCATGCTCGGGAAAGAAAGGAAAACACCGAAGGATCATCCATAGAAACAGGAGCCACCACCCTGGTGGCTTTATCATCAAAGTCCTCCAAAGGAACCTGCTCCAAGCCGAACTGTCACAGAACTAAGGACGGAATATAGAAGCTAGACTGAGAAAGCCCCGGAAGCATAACCACATGAGATCCGTCCTGAAGCACTCTGCGAGTCTCCACCCGCCAACAAGGCACTGACCATCTGATATCTTCTGTCCGGCGACCAGCCATCCAACGCTCCCATGAGCCCTGATAATCAAAATCTATGGCAACCCCTCTCCTGGCGAATGTCCAAGGCTTGATCATATCAGGAGTTTCCCTAAGAATCCCCAAGCGCTCCATCAGCCACAGAGTCAAGAGGAACGGGCTGCCCCCGTGCATATACCGTCTCCCGGTAGCCAGCCTATCGAGAGCATGGAAAGTCTCCCCCAAGATCAAAGGTACAACATCTCTGCCCAAGCGACAATGAACGACTACATCCAGCAGAGACTGATGACAGATCCCAAAAGAATAGACCATGAACAAGGTCCCAAACATGCAAAGTGCAAAGGCATCCCAATAGGCATCGTCAAGCAAGCCTAAGCCCCTAAATCTATCAGGGAGACCGGAAATATCAAAATGATCGGGACCACAGATCATACCTTGTGCTTCCTCCGGGGAAAGATGAAGGAGGTTGCACAATCTATCAACAAAAGAGGCCCCTCCGGGCAAAGGAACCGCAATCTCTTCCACCTCCGGACCGCCAAGCAAAGCCCAGAATTCTTCCACGGTCGGAACAACCTCATTGTAAGAAAAGCAAAAAACATGCCTTCTAGTATCCCAAAATGATGAAGAAGCTCTCAAGAGGTGGTAGTCCGGAACCAATTCTTTGAGGGACCATAAGCACTTCACCTTGTACCTTTCTTCAAAGAATGACCTCCTCTCATGCATAATCTCCCGAAACCACTCTTTAAACTTGGTGAAGAATTGCATTTGAGAATTTTGGGATAATTTGGGTGGATTTCTCATGCTCACAATTCTCTCCATGGTTTTTCTCTCCTTCTCCCCGAAAATGGCTGTTTGAACTGGTGGTTAAAGAAGATATTTGAATTTGAAATAATGGGAGACCAGATCTGAAGCAAAATTAAAGGACAATGTCAGATGTAGGTCCTATCCACGCGGACATGATTGTCTTCCATCAGAAAAATCTTTGCAACAGTCCAAACTGCTGTACCAAAGGAATATTTTGTCCCACCAAAGCCTGTCCAAACCAGTTCATACACCAAACATCTACACCCTTGCCAAAAAAAAACCTAGGCTCATGCAACATTGCATTCATACAGCATTGCATTCAAAAAAAAAAAAAATAAATAATAAATAACAATAATCCTGAATTAATACATTCCAAAAATAAAGGGAGTGTGCAAAAAAAAAAATCAAAAAAAAAGTAGGTAACAATAATCCTAAATTATTACATCCCAAAAAAAAAAAAAAAAAAAAAAAGAAGAGAAAAGAAGAAAAGAGCAAAAAAAAAATGTGCATAAAAAATAAGCTGTACAAATCTCAAATCTCAGAAATCAATTCAATCTCAAGTAATCAATCGGAGTCCCCAGCGGCCGACGTCTGCCCCCGGTCCCTCTTGCGGCTCGGACCCGCCTCCTCAGGAGCCATGAAAATCTCAGGCTCAGAATCGTCGTCCTCGTCCCCGGAAGAAGGCTCGTCAGGACCAACCGGCACGCTCTGATAGGGCAAGCCAAGATCTGCGAAGAAATCATATCCGAAGGTGAAGGCGTCGGACTCCTGGACGTGCGAAGAAGATCCACCATGCCGCGCACGTGTCCCTGCCCGTAAGGATCTCCGAGAATGACGTGGTCCGAAGGTAGTACCACGCGGGGGTCAAGGAGAGGAGAAAGAGGAGTCTCAGAAGAAGTCTCTGAAGGAATAGGGGAAGCCTCCTGCCTGACAGGCGCCGGCCGTGGTCGCCTCGCTCTAGCCTGAGGAGCCCCGCAAGCAACCATCCTCCTGATAAATCTCTTAGCCCCGATCACCTGCTTCGTCAACTTCTCCACGACCACCTCCGAAAACTGCACGAAAGCAAAAGCGTCAGAAATAGTTGAAGCAAAAAAAATGATGACAGGAAAGAAAAGAAAAGACAGAAGCAAGAAAAGAGGTGGGAATGAAAAGCCATACCTTCATACCCGGACGAGGCCGGAAAGCTCGTGGAAGCCGCTCAGGCTGAGGGATCTGCACCCTCAATCGGACCCCATCCTGGACATATGAAAAGTCCGTCCGAGGGTACCGCGGGACCCCTAACCCCTCTCTATCCAGAACCTGGGGCGTCCTCAGCCTCCTCAAGACAAATACTGGATACGGTTCAATCGCCACAAATTCCGAGAAGTGCTGGCCGGCTCGGTAATCATCCCATGACGCAGATCTATCACTCGGGTGCATCATATCGGCAGGAGGCTCCACCGGTGTCATCAAAGGCGAATTCACGCCATGCTGGCGCGTCACCCTCTCTCCCAGATAATAGACGTCGCAAGTCAGACCTCTCAGAATCCTCCGCTGCACAGTCCATATCTCAGCGCCCTTCAGCTGCGCCACATCGAAACGATCCCAGGGATAGAATATCATACCCTCATCCGTCTCAGCCCTCGTCAAAGGAAGGCAATCCGAGTACCTGAGGGTCATGCGCCCTCTGGAGCCCTTCTTCTCCCGGGCAAACTTGGACCAGGAACGCATGGCTGGATACGCCCCGACGTACTCCTGTTAGTACCCGGTCCGAAAAAAGGTATTCTAAATACCTGGCCTGGTGTAATTAAATAGAAACCCTAAAATCCCTTAAACCAATCGGTCAAACCCCGCCGTCATTTGCCTGCCTGGAAAGCACGCCAGGTCAAAGTGCCGATCGGCCCTTTACTCGCTGTATGGTCGATCGACCCTTTTATTTGGTGCCGATCGAACCTTCAATCATTGTGCCGATCGTCCCTCTAGTCAGTGCCGATCGACCCTTATATTTAGGGCCGATCGACCCTTCAGTTAGCCCAGCCCAGGTACCGAAGCACTATAAATAAGTGTGCCCAGCTCCCCAATTTCAACACACAATTCACTCGGGAGAAACGAGACTACTCTTGTTTTACCCACAGTTCTTCCTATTCTCTTCGAATCGCCCTAGATTCGACCCCAAAGTCTTGCTACAATTGGTAAGACTCTTTTTTAATATTTTTGTTCCCTATTATTATTATTGTCTTATTATATTTGCATGCTTATTATATTTTAATTGTTCCTTTATGCTAGATTTAGGACTGTTTTAATATATTTAAATATGCAATAGCCGAGGATGATCTAAGGTTTCGCCCAAAGAAACCCAATGGATCTAGGAACTATTTCTTACCTTCCACCTTAGTTATAATTGTCCCATGATCAATAAACCCCCAAGGATGAACGTTGATTAGTGCACCTTCCAAGGGCCTAATTCAAAGGTTCTAGGGTGTGATCATCAACTAATTCTTTCTCTCCCCTCCTCCTTATGCATGATCCCGTTTCTTCTATCTATTCCTGTAAACACCGCACACAACCAACACCCCACATGCTAGGAAGACCGATCCGTCGGGCAATAGGAGTGATAGCGTTTCTTCTTCTGTTGTAACTTGACCCCCGAACCCAATTAACTGTTTAGCCTTTTTTCAAAGCTTTGGGCTATATCAAAGTGGCGTGGCGACTCTCAAAATTAAACTAATATTTTAATATGGTTTAAGGCGAGTGTCACTAAACGAATATCCCATTTCGATCCGACATTTTTATGATTAATTATTTCAAACTTCCGAATGCGCGTTGCATCGGGACGGGGTATTCACAGTGGCGACTCTGCTGGGGACTGTTTTAAAACTTTTTCAAACTAAGTGGGTCAGACTTTCGTTTTCTTGTATGGTGATGTATTTTACTTTCTTTTTCTTTTCCTTCTATTCTTAACTGTTGCATTGCATGCATGCATTTCTTGTAAATAAAAAAAATCTTTCTCTTTTTTCCTTAAAAAGAATTAGACTTTTTACCTCACACTACCACTAGAGTCCATGTCACACTGCACAGACACCCTTTAACCCATCGGAGAAGCCAAAGTGCGGGAAGTGTGGTGATCATGTCGCCTCCCTTCCGAGTCTCACTTGGCCATCCACTCATCAGTGCGCTTCGGCTGCACGGTGGGAGCCTGAAACCTAACCCTTGTGTCATCCACTTTACTAGGAACACACTCCATGTGACCGGTTGGTTTGACTAGCTTTTTTATGTAGACAATTAATAGGGTCTTTATGTTAAGTCACTACGAATCAATGATAAGTCAAGATCTATCGAGAGATTAAGGGCCCTAAAAAATTGATTTCCTTTCAAAGGACGTGCTATGTAAGGTTGAGTGATATATTGTTAAAGGATCTTGGCCTATCATGGGTTTGTGGTACTTTTCATAAAAATCATATTAAGTGTCTATACGAGAAGGTTAGTCGTTAGGATCCACCACTTTAGGATATTTAGTTAGTTGCGAAAAAGGGGTATCCCTTCCAACCTTAGTAGGACTAAAATGCACAAAGCTTTTGTAAATAAAAAAAATTCAAGCTAGTACACTGCATTGAGTCAAACCTTCCCCTAAAGCCGAGTCTTTTCTGATACTTCCGCAGAGCTAAGGTCGGGCCGCGTTCTTCATTCAACAATGACAACCTTGCCTCCATCAACTACTCCAAGCACGCCTGCTGCCTCTGCAACCGGCTCTACACCGCCACTTCAATGGAAGGTCCCGTCAACCCCAACTTCAATGACATTCCGCCCGCTCCGCACGCCTACTTTGCGGGTTTGACCATGAGGGTTGAGAAACTTGAAGAGCGTAATCGCACTTTGAAGAACCACAATCAAGAGCCGAAGGATCATTTTGTTGAGGAGCTCAAGAAAGGGGACACAAGGTTATTTTGATGGGGAATGAAGTTGTCGATGTTGAAGATGAAACTGTCAATGCTCCTAATCCTGCCAACCCCAATGCACCTACCTTCCCTCTACCCAACTACGTTCCAAATAGCTACAATAATGTTCCACCACCAGCCATGTATGGGAGCTCGAGCAAATCTAAAAGACCTTATCAACCTCCTGCCGACACACCCAAAGACCACTTTGCTAACCTACCCCCTCCCACTTTACCCTTCAATTATTCCGGCCACCATATTCCTACCTACTCCACCTCCCCTACCATCACTCAACCCCCACCATGCGTAACTCCAACATTGCTACGCATCCGAACCGTGTTAGCCTTGGTTGATCAAGTGAAGTTGTTAACCGAACAAATGGGAAAGCAAGGTGTGTCCCCCATTAAGATGCTTAATCCAAGCAAGGTTGCACCCCTACCTCAAGATTTCAAGATGCCCAAGATGGCCATGTTTGGAGGAGTTACTTGCCCAAAGACACATTTAGACAAAGCCTATACGTTGGCGATGAGGGCTAAAGATTGTACACCCGAGCAAATGGCAAGAATGTTCCATAGCACATTGGAAGGGGCTGCTCTCCGTTGGTTTTTGAAGTTGAACGAAGAGGAAAGGGATACCTGGGACAAGGTTAGTAGGGTGTTCTCTGAAAAGTATCAAGCAAACATGGATTGGCAGGTTAATCGAGCTGATTTGGAACACACGCTCCAAAAGAATGGGGAGTCAATTTATGATTTTTATAAGCGTTGGAATGATAAGTTGAGCGAAATTCAATATCCGCCCAAGGAGAATGAACAGAAACAGATTTTTTACAAGTGCTTGTTGCCCGGACACAAGTTGGCAGTTGGTAATGGGTATTTCCCCAATCTTAGGGAAATGGTGGATTCGGGAGTACGATACGAAAGTGGCATCACCGGAATCACTCCACCGAAGGACACTAGGGCTGTTAATAATTCGTTTTGCTATAGAGCTCCCGCCAATACCGCAGTAAAGAAAGAGCCGATGGGGCAAGCCAACTATGTACAAGGGGGAGCTGCTTTGGATGTTCAAGCTGTAATGAGGGGGAATAACAATGTTCACCGCGAAAAGGAAGTGTTTGACGATTTTGGAATGCCAATGGGCAAGGTTTTTGAAGTACTAGTAAAGAAGGGCTTGGTCAAGCCGCTTGAGAATTATGAACCGGTAAACCCAAGGGAAGGCTTAGACGCTTCTAAGTATTGCCACTACTACAAATACAAGGGTCACACTACTGATTACTGCCTTCAGTTCAAGCGGTTAGTGCAAGACTTGATTCGGCAAGGCAAAGTAGAGAAGCCGAAGTCTCCAAATGTTGTGGGGAATCCTCTCCCTAACAATAGGATCCACATGGTGGAAGGTAATTTTATCGATTTGGTAGAGATGGAAGATGCTTTTGAGAAACCTGGGCCGTCAACAGAGGAGGTGTTCTCACTATTGTCGAAAAGGATTGTTTGTGCCGGATTTGTCCGAGTATGCCGGCTTTGCTTTGAAGAGGGTCGTGCGAAGCTCATCATTGAAGGGAAGATAGAGAATCCTAGTAAGATGGTTGGTAGTGATATTGCTATGGTAGAGAAAGACCTCACTGATCCGGTCAGTGCATTTGTGACGAGACAGTGAGGCGGTTGTGTCGGTTGTAATTTGAGTTCAATTTATAAAGAATTTTCTTGTTATATGCTTTGTCTTTTGAGGAACCGTCCGCAGAAGTTGCCTCGTTAAATGATGATTATGTGGAAGAGAGTCCTAAACCTCTCTCGTTGGCCGAAATTCACGCAGAAGTATCCGACATGGAAAAGCATGGGGTTAATCTACTCACGAGGTCCTAAGGGTGTATCAAGCGTAAGATAAAGGGCGAAGAAAGTCTTTGGTCCGAAACCGAAGTAGTGAATCCCGATAAAGAAGACCCTATTCTCACTCAACCGAAGCTAACCCAAGCCAATATATCCTTATGGTCCTTGCTAACGTCCTCGTATGCTCACAGGATGATGTTGGAACGTAATCTTGCTGCGACTTTGGTACCGTCTCGACACAAAGCCGAAGATGTAACGCAGATGATCGGCAACATACACTTCGGGAATATCATCACGTTTTCGAGTTGGACATGCCGGAGTTTGGATCGGATCATAATGAACCACTGCACATTACTATTGAGGTCAACGGGAAAAGGTTGCCACGTATTTTCATTGATAACGGTTATGCGGTGAACATACTGCCTTCCAGGATGATGGACGTCCTTGATCTAAGTCCCACGCATTTGAGACCTTCACTCATTCCGTGCGAGGATACGACTCTACTAGCCTGGTCGGTGTTGGGAATAATCGGTTGCCTCTTACTTGCGGGACCACTACTATGATTGCTGAGTTCCAAGTCATAGACATACCTTCCACTTTCACCATGCTGCTGGGTAGGCCATGGTTGCATCAGATGAATGGAGTCCCTTCCTCATTACATCAATGTGTGAAATTTCGATCGGGCGACCAAGTGACGGTCATTTACAGCAATTTGGTAACATCTCAAGGGTCAAGCACCGGGGGAAAGCCGGTCCTACGATTCAAGACGAAGAGGGTAGTTCAATGTTCAGCGGTTTTCGGCTAATAGCACGAGCACAGTGTTTGCGCGGTTGACCTCACAAAAACATCGGACAGAGTACGACCAGCTGTCAGAATGATGAGGAACATGGGATTTGTACCAGATCGGGCTGGGTGAACATCTCCAAGGACCTACGCAAGCAATGGAAGCTACGATCATCGCAGCAGCACGGTTTAGGCTATGTTATTACCCCGAAGATCGGGTCAAGAGAAAAGAATTGAGTACCTCAAGAGGGCAAAGCTACCCTACGAGAAGCCGCAGATGAGGCCATACCGCCTTTCCCTCAATAGTTACTTTGTCAAGGAGGGCGAGGAATTCTCTTGCATGGAGTTTAGCGAGCCTTGGTTTGATCACACAGGTAAGCCGCAGAAGGGTTTCAAAATCTTCAGGATACAGAGGTTGACAGATCGAAGCCGAAACAGCTCTCATGGATCCACGTCAAAAGAGAGGCAAGGTTGTCACGCCCGTAGCCGGTACACCGTCAAGACCGAAGATGAGTTGGCCGATTAGCTAGGGCAGTATCTTTGGATGGGCCGTCGGCCGAGGACATAGCAGCTTCAGAGGAGTCGAGGAATGGGATGGTCGACCCTCGCTACGGCATTTGGGGAATCTGAATATAGAAGATGATATGGTTGCGGTCATTGGAATAGAGAGCGCACAGACAATGTTGATCCAAGGACGTTGGTGACACCCATGGTTGGAAAGTCAAGAATTGGTGCGTATTTGGCGGACCCGTAGCCACGAAGCAATACATGGTTCAAGAGCCGGGATTGATGCCTCCTCCTGCCGAGTCTCCCATTGGTTCCCCCAAGTCCTCTGTTTCTTCAGAGTCATCTGTTTTGTTTGAGTCTGATGTGTTTTCTTTCGAGTTTGAGTCTTCCTCTAAGTCTGATGACCTCACGTCGCAGGACTACGACTTAGTTGCAAATGTTGTTTTACCTTTCGCTATGAATGAAAAGCTAGATCTTTCTGAGTATCCCCTCATAGCCAATCTTTTAAATGATAAATTAACTAAAAATAATGCTCAACTTAATCAAATTAACTTAGTTAATAATGATTCATTAGAAGAAGCGGACACACTAAACAATGAATACATTAAAGAAATTTCTAAGCAAGTTATCAATCAAAAGGAAGGTCGAGCCCAAGCTGCCGATGAGGTGTTATCATGTATTAATTTGGGAACGGAAGAGGAGCCGAGAGAGACACAGATTGGAAGCTTCTTCAAAGAGGCTGAAAGGGAAGCGTTGATCGAGCTGCTTAAAGAATATTCGGATGTGTTCGCATGGTCATACAAGGATATGCCGGGGCTGGATAACTCAATAGTGGAGCACGTAATACCACTAGCACCGTACGCCAAGCTCTGTCTGCGTAAATTGCGCCGCATTAAGCCAGAATGGTCTCTGCAAGTTAAAGAAGAGATAGAGAAGCTCCTCCGAGTGGGCTTTATCAGAGTTATTGAGTATCCGACGTGGTTATCTAATATTGTGACAGTCAGTAAATCGAATGGCAAGGTTAGAGTTTGTGTTGACTTCCGAGATCTCAACAAGGCTAGCCCAAAGGATGACTTTCCGTTGCCCAACATCGACATGCTAGTAGATGCCACTGCTAACTACGAGGTCAAGTCTTTTGTAGATGGTTTTGCAAGATATAATCGGTATCAAGATGGCGGAGGCGGACCCGGGAGAAGACGGCTTTCACTACACCATGGGGAACATACTGTTACACTGTAATGCCATTCGGATTAAAAAATGCAGGGGCTACATACCAAAGAGCGGTCACAGCATTATTCCATGACATGATCCATAAGGAGATCGAGGTGTACGTCGATGACATGATCATACATTCCAAGGGGTCAGACGGTCAGCATTTTATTGATCTGAGGAAGTTCTTTGACAGGCTGCGCGAGCACTCCATGCGTCTGAATCCTGCCAAATGTACATTCGGAGTTATTCGAGGAAAGGTCCTGGGTTACATGGTCACCGAACGCGGGATTGAGGCAGATCCGAGGAAGATTCAAGCTATCATGGAGATGAGGCCACCACGTACAGAAAAAGAAGTTAAGGGATTCATGGGACGGTTACAGTACATCAGCCGCTTCATTAATCAATTGACTACTATGTGTGAGCCGATTTTTAGACTGATGAAGAAGACCGCAAGTATAGACTGGGATTGGAAGCGTCAAGAGGCCTTTGAGGAAATCAAGAGATACTTGGTCAATCCCCCCATTGTGATGATGTGTATCCGAAAATTTTCCCATTTTTTGTTTAAAAGAAAATCAACGAAAACGGAGTCGCCACGCCATTTTAATTTTGAGGGCCAAAACTTTGAAAAAAGCCCGAGATCAGAGATTTAGGTTCGGAGGTCATGTTACGCGTCGGGAAGGACGTTAGTGTGCACCCGACGCGCCTCGTAAAACGAGTCTTCCAAGCTGAAAATCATTTGTGTGTGTGTGTGTGTGTGTGTTTTGGCCAAAATAAGTTGAAACTCAGAAAAGTAAAAATTGGGATATCTTTTTAAGACTTTAAACTGATCCCATGATTTTTTGGAAGATTTTTGGATTGAGATTTGGTACTCAAAAGACCTTTTGAAGTTGAGAGCCATTTCTGCCAGAATGAAAAAGGCAGTGGACCTTTGATTTTGAAATGGATTCAAGGGTCTTAAAACTTCATAATCTGGATAAACTCAGAGAATGAAAGTTGTTCTAGACACCTTAAATAAAGTTTGTGCGAAGGAATTTTCCATTTTGGAGAAGATTTGAGGGTCAAAACCTTCTGGAAACCTCAGATATGAGATCTGGATTCCCAGAAGCTGATGAACTAGCCTCTGAAAGAAAATTTGAAAAGAGGAGTTTTACTCACCCAAAAAATAAAGTAAAAATATGTCTGGAAATCTCTGGATGTCGGCTACAAAAAGTATTTTGTAGTCAACACCAAATTCCAAGTTCATCTGTGTCCAAAAATTAAGACCATGGACTGAGGTCTGAGAAAATTGCTACTGGACAGCAACTTCTCAAGAAGGAGAATATGATTTTAAGGGGGGTTTTGCATCCATGCTTGTCCCCATTTCCCTAGGTTTTGGTTAGTGATCACTAGACTTTTTAGTGGTGAATCAACTATACCAAACCATCCTTGGGGTACATTAGGACTAAGCATTTCATTTGCTTGGGAAGGGGATTTTTATCCTTTGAAAATGAGATTTTATGCTTGAAAATGGTTTTTAGGGTTTTGAAAATGAGTTTTCTTTGAAGAAAGTAGGAAAACTTGAAAATAATTTTGATCTTTGTAGAAGATCATCCATGAAGATGGTCTTCCATGGTGATCTTCTTAGATCTAGAGCAAGAAGATGAAAGAACTACATTTTGTAGTTTGAAGATGCATGCATGGATGAGATTTAGGGTTAGGAGGAGGAGGGTTTACCAATCTTCCTTGTGTTCTTGAGTGTTTGGCTTGAGTATATGAGTGTTTAGGGCTTTAATATGAGAGTGAGTGGATGAGTATGAGTTGGGAAAGATTGGAGAGAAAATGGTGACAATTCAAGTGAATTCTCACTGTTTTCTCTCTATATTTCGCCAGAGGTTCGGTGCAAAATGTGTTGTTCCTCCCTATTTTTGTGACTGGAGGGCTCAATTTATAGCCCTCTGGAAATTGCAAAGATGACCGCGCGGATGGGACTGCTTGGCGTGCACTGTTCATTAAATGCAGCTCCAGCTTTGGACAAGAAGAATATTTCTTTTCAAAATTCAAATTGACCAGCCAGATTATGTTTCCAGCATTTCTATTTGTGGTTTTATTCTTTTGTTTTTCTTTTTTAAGATTCTTTTTAAGGTTTAACCTTAAATAACAATGCCCATTTTACCCTCACTTTGTTAGAAAAGTTAGGATTGTTAGGAATTGTTAGAAATGTTATAACTTTCGTTAATTTTCTAACGAAAATTCTAACAAGCTCAAATTGGAGCACTTACAGTAGCCCCTCGGCGACGACGCTTTCGAAGGAAGCGGGGTCGTCGATAAGAGTAAGGCTCCATATTTGGCGGGATGATCGAGTGATCGGGTGGCTGAACCTAGCGATAGGCTACCTACGTATCCCGATTGGGAATCAAGCCAGTCGTAGTTCGGGTCTTTGACCCTGGAGATGATGGCGTTTTAGGTGCCTCGAACACGATGAGCGAGTTCTACGGTCGGTTCTTTGGAAAGAAACTCTGCTGGGGATAAGAGATGACCATTTTCGGTCTGATGGCTATCCGCTCTGCTGGGGATAGGAATGACCATTTTCGGTCTCTGCTGGGGATGACTGCGATTTATCGCTTTCCTAGTGATAGCGTCTTAGGTGCCTCAAACCTTGGAGATGGCGTTTTTAGGTGCCTCGGACCTTGATGATGGCGTTTTAGGTGCCTCGAACCTTGATGATGGCGTTTTAGGTGCCTCGAACCTTGATGATGATGGCTTTTTAGGCGCCTCGGATCTTAATTTGAAATGGCCTTTCGGTGGACTTAGTCTGCTGCCGAAGGATAGGGTGACCGTTTTGGTCGAGGGGCTGGACCTAATGATAGGCTACCTACGTATCCCTAGTGGGAATCAAGCCCTTTCGTAGTTCGAGAACTACTCGAGATTCCGTTGGCTTTTGGGATTCCGTTAACTTTGCTGGGGATTTCGTTAGCCTTTGCTGGGGAAAATCAGACGTATTTGTCTGGGAAATCGGTCTTACGTTTGACTGCCGTTGGATGATTTTGATGAAAGATACGGGATCTCGTTATCTTTCTCAGGGCACTCGGTCTTACGTTTGACTGCCGGGGGATGATTTTGATGAAATATACGGGATCTCGTTATCTTTCTCGGGGCACTCGGTCTTACGTTTGACTGCCGGGGGTAATTTTTGATGAAAGATACGGGATCCGTTATCTTTCTCGGGGTACTCGGTCTTACGTTTGACTGCCGGGGAAGATTTTGATGAAAGATACGGGATCTCGTTATCTTTCTCGGGGCACTCGGTCTTACGTTTGACTGCCGTTGGATGATTTTGATGAAAGATACGGGATCTCGTTATCTTTCTCGGGGAGATCGGTCTTACGTTTGACTGCCGTTGGATGATTTTGATGAAAGATACGGGACCTCGTTATCTTTCTCGGGGAAATCGGTCTTACGTTTGACTGCCGGAGGATTTTGATGAAAGATACGGGATCTCGTTATCTTTCTCGGGAGATCGGTCTTACGTTTGGCTAGTTGGAAGATTTTGATGAAAGATACGGGATCTCGTTATCTTTCTCGGGGAGGAGATCGGTCTTACGTTTGGCTAGTTGGAAGATTTTGATGAAAGATACGGGATCCGTTATCTTTCTCGGGTCACTCGGTCTTACGTTTGATTTGCTTAGGGAATGATTTTGATGAAAGATACGGGATCTCGTTATCTTTCTCGGGGCACTCGATCTTACGTTTCTTTGCTTAGGGAAGATTTTCTTGACAAGGGGCGACTTTGGTTAACTTTGGTTAACTTTGTCAAGTTGGGGGGAATTGCGAGTCACGAAATTTTAAGGGGCAAAAGGGTCATTTTGACCCTTGCAATCCTAGCCGCGCGGATAGGGTTTGAAAACCAGGGGTATTAATTAGGGCCAACGCCCTTTTCTTCTTCCCCATTCAGTTTTGAAACAGACGAGAGAGAGAGAGAGAAAAAACCGAGGAGAAGCCATTGTTGGCCAAGAAAAGCTTCAAAAATCTTCCGTTTTCTTCGATTTTTTGAGCAATGGAACACGGGGAAGGCGCTTTTCAAGGCCAAGGGCGTGGCCCGATAGCGGAGAGACGATTGGAGCTCGTCCGGATGAGGAGGCATTACAATCTTTCGCAATCGATTGAGGAGGAGCCCTACCCCGATGCTTGGCAACATTGGGCTTCGGATTCGAATCTCCGAACGGTATACTTTGAAACCCTTTGATTCCTTTGTTGATTTCTTGTTTGAAATTTGAATTTTAGGTGATTTTTGAAATTTTTTTTTTGAAATTGAATATTGATGTTCATTGTCTTTGAATCTTGATGATTATGTGAGTAACCCAAAATGTGCATTTTGCTTGGGAAAAAGAATTGGCATTTTCGCCATTTTTTTTTTTTTTAAATTCGAAAATTGCATGTGAAAATTCGAAAATTGTGATTTTTTTTTTGAAATTGAATATTGCATGTTGATGATGATGATTTTTTTTTTGAAATTGAATATTGATATTGATGAATGATGCAATGCATGCATTTTGTTTGGAAAGAATGGGCATTTTGCCAATATGGGATGTATGTATGTTTAGGATATATTTTTTTTTTGAAAAGTGGGACGGATTTTTCCTCCCGTTGCATGTAAGATGGATGATATGCATGTATGCAATTTTTTTTTTGAGATGATGGATGGTATGCATGTTATTTTATGAAAATGGGACGGAGTTTTTACTTCCGTAGGAATGCATCTTTTTTTTTTTTGATGAATGCATTGGGATTTCTTTGGCTTGTTTTCTTTTATGCGAGAAAAATGGGGCTATGCTCATTGTATCTTTGTTATCTTTGTCGAATTTTTTTAAATGCATGTGTATGCTTTCTTTTTTTTTGTGTAAATGCAAATGCAAATTTTTTTTTTTTTTGACATTTTCTCTCTCCTTTTTTCTTTTACAGGGCGGAAACCGTTTTGTGACGGAGCAGCTGAACAAAATGAAGACTCGAGGATCAGTGGAGTCCGTGATTGACTTGTGGGACCGGCTTCCGAATGCGGGCCGAGGAGCTTTGCCGAGTCCGAGACAGATCGTTGTCGAGACGGGGCTTTGGGAGTTTGTCGAGTGCTTGAGGGGGCTGGTCAAGTTCCCTAAGAGCAAGGGCTTGATGTTTGCTCTGGCGCAGCATTGGTGGGATGCGACCCACACCTTCCACTTCTTCTGGGGCGAGGCTACGGTTACGCCCTCCGACTATGCTGCGATTACGGGCCTGTCCTTTAATGGACGCAGCATTGAGTGGCGGGATGGCTACGGCGATGCGATCTGCAGGCTCTTCTGGGATTTTCCCCTATTCCCAAAAAGGGGATGGGGATGGAGTATGCCGTGGTCTACGGCAAGATTGTGGAGACCATAGCGAGTTATGAGGCTGGGGAGGAGAGGATAGGCGCCGATCAGATTGCCAGGGCCTTCTTGTGGTTTGCCTTTTCGAGCACCCTCTTTGGGCATGCTTTGAGGGACGGCGGTCTTTGCCTTGTTGAGGTCCTTGGAGGACATGGAGACGGCGGAGATGTCTCGTGGGGAGAGGCCGGGTGGCGAGCTTTATTTTGCTCTCGATAGGTACGGCGGAAGGCTGTGAGCTCTTTGTCTTGCTTTGAGTTTGCCACTGGAGGTATAAGCTCTCTTTTTGCTTTCCCTCCTTTTTTTTTGAGCACGCACTTTTCTTTTGCTTTGGATTGATTGGCTTTTTACCTTTCGCGGTATGGGCGTTGGAGTTTTTCCACGTCACGATGTGGCGGCGGCCGCGGAGTACGTCGGGCGTATCCGGCCATGCGATCTTGGTCCAAGCATGCCGGGAGAAGATAAGCTCCGGGGCGTACGACTCTCAGTACGCGGATTGCCTTCCTTTGACGGAGGCCGAGACGGATGAGGGGATGATATTTTTCCCCAGGATCGCTTCGAGGTGGCGCGGTGAAGGCGCGAGATCCGGGCTGTGCGGCGGAGGATTTTGAGAGGTCGACTGCGATGCATATTATGCAGGAGAGAGGGTGACGCGCCGGCATGGCGTGAACTCGCCTTTGAGGACACCGGTGGAGCCTCCCGCCGATATGATGCACCCGAGCGATCGGTCCGTGACACTGGGATGATTACTGGCGGCCCGGCACTTCTCGGATTTTGTGGCGATTGAGCCATATGCGACATTCGTCTTGAGGAGGCGAGGATGCCTCGGGTTTTGGATAGGGAGGGGCTTGGGATCCCGCGGTACCCTCGGACGGATTTTCCTATATCCGGGATGGGGTCAGATTGAGGGTGCGAATCCCTCGGCCGAGCGACTTCCACGAGCTTTCCGGCCTCGTCCGGGTATGAAGGTATGTCTTCACCTTTTCCCCTTCTTTTCTTTCTTTTGTTTCATCATCTTTAGCATCACTTCTTTTTTTTTTTGACGCTTTTGCTTTTGTGCGGTTTTCGGAGGTGGTCGTCGAGAAGGCGACGAAGCAAGTGATCGGAGCCAAGAGATTCATCGGGAGGATGGTCGCTTGCGGGGCTCCTCGAGGCTAGAGCGAGGCGACCACGGCGGCGCACTGTCGAGACGGGGAGGCTTCCCTGTTCGCTCGAGACTTCTTCGAGACTCCTTTGTCTCCTCTCCTTGATCCCAGCGGTGCGCCTTCGGATCACGTCATTCTCGGGGATCCACACGGGCGGGGACACGTATGGCGGCATGGCGGGTCGTCTTCGTATGTCCGGGAGTCAGACGCCTTCACCTTCGGATACGATTTTTCGCGAGATCTCGGCTTGCCCTATCAGAGCGGGCCGGTTGGTCCTGATGAGCCTCTTTCCGGAGACGAGGACGATTCGAGCCCGAGATTTTCGGGGCTCTGAGGAGGCGGGCCCGAGTCGCAAGAGGGCCGGGGGCGGACATCGGGCCGGAGACTCCGATTGATTTTTTTGAGATTTGAGATTGAGATTTAGATTTGTACAGCTTATGCACATTTTTTTTTTAATGTAATAATTTAGGATTTTATTTATGTTTGTTTGTTTTTTTTTTTTATGCACACCCTTTTTTTTTTTGGAATGTAATAATTTAGGATTTTGTTTTATGAATGCAATGCAGTATGAATGCAGTGTTGCATGAGCCTTGTTTTTTGCAAGGGTGTTTGGTATATGGGTGGTTTGGGGAGGTTTTTTGCACGGGTTTCGAGCAACGGGACGGAATATTCCTCTTTTGGTGTAGCGGCTTGGGCATTGCGAGATTTTTTTGGAAAGCAATCCTATCCGCGCGGATGGGGACTGCATATCGACATTGTCCTTTAATTTTGGTTGAGACACTGGTCTTGCTTTATTTCAAATTCAAATATCCTCTTCAACCTCCAGTCCAAACAGCCATTTTCGGGGAGAAAGAGAGAAAAACCATGGAAAACTTTAGAAAAGCTCCAAAATTGTCCAAAGAAAGGCAAATGTTGTTCTTTGAAAAGTTCAAGGAGTGGTGTAGGGAGATTATGCACGGGAGAAGATCATTCTTTGAAGAAAGGTACAAGATACGATGCTTGTGGTCTCTCAAAGAATTGGTTCCGGATTATGACCTCTTAAGAGCTTCTTCTTCGTTTTGGGATACTAGAAGGCATGTCTTTTGCCTTTCCTTCAACGAGATTGTTCCGACTGTCGAAGAATTTCGGGCCTTGCTTGGAGGTCCGGAGGTGGAAGAGATAGCGGTTCCCTTTGCCGGAGGGGCTTCTTTTCTTTGACAGTGTGCGTCCTCCTTCATCTTTCCCCGGAGGAAGCGCAAGGTATGATCCGTGGTCCCGATCATTTCGATATTTCCGGTCTTCCCGACAGATTTAGGGGCCTAGGCTTGGATGATGCCTATTGGGATGCCTTTGCACTTTGTATGTTTGGCACCCTGTTCATGGTCTATTCCTTTGGGATACCATCGGTCTTTCTTGGATGTTGTCGTTCACTGTCGCACAGGCGAGAGATGTCGTTCCTTTGATTACGGGGAGACTTTTCATGCTCTAGATAGGGCTACCGGAAGGCGGTATATGCGCGGGGCGGCCGTTCCTCTTGACCACTGTGGGCGATGGAGCGTTTGGGGGTTCTTCGGGAAACCTACGATATGATCGAGCCTTGGACTTTTGCCGGGAGAGGTGTTGATGTAGATTTTGATGATCGGGGCTCGTGGGAGCGTTGGATGGCGGGTCGCCATGCGAAGATATCGAGATGGTCGGTGCCTCGTTGGCGGGTGGAGACTCGAAGAGTGCTTCGGGATGGGTCTCCCGTGGTCATGCTTAGGGGCTTTCTCGATCTAGCTTCTATATTCCGGCTTTAGTTACGAGACGGTTTGGCTGGAGCGGAGTTCCTTTGGAGGGCTTTGATGATGTAGCCACCGGGGTGGTGGCTCCTGTTTCCATGGATGATCCCTCGGTGTTTCCATTTCTTTCCCGAGCATGGAGGTATGATGCCTTTCCTCCTCGGGTCATTCTCGGGCGTCAGAGACCGGTGTTCTGACCACTTGGTACCTGGATTGGTATGAGAGGCATCTAGGAGAGACTCGGGTGGCTATTTTGAGACGGCGTGAGGCCATTGTGGGTGCGGAGGACTGTTGTTTACGAGAGGAGGAGGGCCGAGGCGAGGGCCAACCCTCATGACGGGAGCGGAGACGCGCGTGACCGATTATGAGGCTTACGTCGGGAGACGGGAGAGGAGGGCTCCTATGCTACCGGCTAGGCTACGGGAGATGAGGGATGACGCTAGGGCTACTAAGGCCACGACGGAGGCTGGTTTGATAGATCCTGTCCCTATACCGAGCTTGGTAGGAGGAATACCGACATCTTTCTGTTCGGAAAAGAAAGACTCGGAAGGGGAAGAAGAGGGGAGAGGCCGATGCGAGTGGCTTGGAGTGATTACGAGTTTTCCGAGTATCCCTTTCTTGACATGGCAGACACATTAGTTTGATTATGTATCTTAGTTTTCCTTTAGCAGGTTACCAGTTGTAGGAATGAATCGGGCTTAGACTCATCAAAGAGCTTTTAACTCGTAATGAATATTTGAATTGCTTTAGAGTTTTTCGAGACGCTTTCATGGTCTGATCAATTGTATTGATGCCAAAGTATGGCTTTTATTTGTGCTTTAGACCGAACCGTTTCATGCCTACGTTCCCCTCATTTTGAGGAGCTCGGGTCTTCGTAGTTCAACCTTGGTGAACTCTCTTTTTTGTTGTTTTTTTTTTTTGTTGTTTTTTTTTTGTTGTTGTTTTTTTGTTGTTGTTTTTTTGTTGTTTTTTTTTTTTTGTTGGTTTTTTGTTTTGTGCAACCCTGTTTTTTACCTAGGCCGCCCTTCTCGGGTTTTCAACCTAGTTGGGTATTACTCTTTTAGCACTTTTCCTTCTTTCTTCTTTTTTTTTTGTTTTACGCGTAGTATACGCTGCGGCTTGTCACCATTCCTTTGGGTGTACAAAGGGATTCCGTCGAGGTACGCAAGTTGCATGGCTCCTCAGGAGAAGATCTTACGGACGACATATGGCCCGACCCATACGAGGCTCCCATTTGCCGAGGGGTTGATACGGGTAGGGCTTTTCTTTTAAAACGAGATCCCCTTCTCGGATTTCCCGATGCTTTACTTTCTTGTCGAAGGCTCTAGCCATTCTTCCTTGGTAGGCCGGATGTGTTCCATGGCCTTCGATCGGCGTTCGTCTAGTAGGGCCAATTCGTCATGGCGACTGCGGAGCCATTCGACCTCGTTGATCGGCTTTCCGGCGGTATACGGAGCGAGGGTATTTCCGGCTCGATTGGGAGTACGGCTTCCATTCCGTATGTGAGGGCAAACGGTGTTTCCCCGGTTGCCGTTCGGCGATGTTACGTAGCCCCGAGTGCCGAGTGTAACTTCTCGGGCCAATCTACGCCTTGGGACGGCCATTTTCCGGATGATATTTTCGAGTCTTGTTTCTTTGCCTTCGACGGCTCCGTTGGTTTGGGGCTGTAGGGAGATGACTTGTGACGGGTTATTCGGAATTCCGCCGGCAGTTTTTCACATTCCCCTTGAAGTGGGATCCATTATACGAGATGATTTGGTGGCAACCCGTATCTGCACATGATGTTTTCTTTGATGAAGAGGGCAACTTTCCTTGAATTGAGGATTTTGTAGGACTTTGCGAGCATCCTTTTCGATTCCTTGAAGAAATCGCCAATCTGCGTCTCTTTAGGCTCTTCCGGTTCCCAAATTCACACTCGTCAAAATCTCTTCGGCGGCTTGGGCTCGATTTTCCTTTTTAGGACAACTTTGCTTAAAGATTTTTTTTTTTGTTGTTTGATTTTTTTTTGTTTAATGTGTACGCTTCTTTATCTAATGAATTATTATTAAATTTTTTTATTAATTAATTCATCATTAGTTAAAGTGGCAATCAAGGGATACTCGAAAGGTTCGTCATTTCATTGAAAACGAAAGGGGATACGGCGCTTGCTATAGACTCGTAGTCTTCGGGCGTAAGGCCGTCGGACGACCCTAGAGACTCGATCTTAACGAGAGAGAGGCTGGGAGGACTTGTCCTAGATTGACACAAAGGGACGGGGGACCAATCCAAGCATGGTGATCATTTCCTCCTTGGTCGCGGACGGGCACGAGAGGTTTTCCCAATTCTTTAGCGGCATCGCTATTGGTGGCCTCATGACTCGGGAAGCTGTCTTTGTTTTTGTTTTCCTTTCTCAATTGCTGCTATCATCTCTTGGACCGAGCCGAGATCAATCGGAGTCGGCACACTGGACTTCTTCTTCGAACAATTCTTTGCATAACCGAGACCATCCCAATCATACGAGGGAAATTCCGTGGCCTTAGCTTTTGGCCTTTGTCGGTTCGAATTCGGGTTTCGGATCTTCTGGGCGTAGGAATAGTGGTTGTGAGCTTCTCGGCTGTTCCACCGGAGTCGAGCACGCCTCTGAAGGTATACTCGCTCTTCGTGGCGGTGGTAGCCCCGAGTATCTTGGGTAGGTCCGGGAACATTCTACGGACCGGGTTAGCCTTGGTTCCTCTGAACTTGTTGAGGCTATCCTGTAGCTTTAGGCATCTGCCGTAGGAGTGGGCTCTGTGATGTTTCTGGTTGTGTGGGACCCTTTACAAAGTAGTCGGCCAAATTAGGGTGAAGGGGAGAGATCTAGGGTTGTCGGCCAGGGACCTTTCTGTGGCGGCTTCAAATCTTTTTCCTTTGCGGTGTCAGCTGAGGAGGCCTCATATCCCGGGCCGTGGCGAGTATTACTGTCCTTTCACTTTGATGAGTTTGTGAGTTCCTTGTTGGTGCTTCCCAGGACCGAGGCCGGGTAGATAGCTCATTTTTCTCATCATTTTCAAGGACCGGTGGGATTTTATCCCAGTGACCGTCGGATCTATGTTGCACACTTGGGCCTTGGGAGGCTCGGCCAGTGAAGCCCGTTAGCATGTGACCTTCCTCGTCATGTTTGATTTCCAGGAATAGGTATTCCGCAGTATCTGTGCCCTCTAAAGTGACTAAATCTCCGTAAATGGTCGTCGGATCCCCATTCGAGGCGAATTTCACACCTTTGGTGGAGGCTTGAGGCGACCCCTTTGACTTGGTGCGGCCAAGGTCTTCCCGAGGGCATTGAAAGTAATCGGGATGTCGATAACCTGGAATTCCACAGTATCAATTTACATCCCAAACCGAGAGGTCTAAAGTAGCAACTCAGGGCTGCTCGGGATGTTGAGTCGTAAGCTTTATTTGTGAGAGAAGAAGGCTTCAAGTACGTAGTCTTGATATCAAGCAAGCTCATGATCTTTGCCGGAAGAATGTTCATTCCGGACCCATTATCAACCGGGACCCGAGGAGGCGTCGTTCATCCAGTTTGGTGTGATGAAGAGAGGCTCGTTATGATCGGCCCCAAATTGAGGGAGGTCGAGATGCAGTGAAAGTGATTATGTTCCCGTAGTGGATGTTTCCAATTAGTTGTACCACATCATCGGGAGTAGCATCAATAGGCACGAGTGCGAGCCGGGCTTTCTTCCGGCTTCGGCTTATGGGGATAGGACGAGGTGAGTAGAGACCGAGAGGAAATGTTGGCTGTGTTTGCTTCAACTAGGTGAGCACGGGATCCTCTTTTCGAGTGCAGGTTTGTTTGTCTTAGCGTAGGGGCGGCGATCTTCTTTTGGTGCTTGATCTGTGGCCTTCTTATACGCCTTGGGATTTCCTTGGAAGATGCGCCGAGATCGGGTCAGCGAGTTAACTTCCTCATCGATCGTCTCTTGGTGGATTTCTTCAATCTTTGCTAGGGTCGATGGGGAGCCCTTTTGGCTATTGGCCATTGGTTACGACGGAGTCTAGTGACGGTGAGGTGGCTATCTTGGCTCCTTCTGGGCGGCCCTTATAAGCTGCTTCCCAAGTCATGAGGCTTTTGGGTTTGGGGTTGTGTTGTTGCCCCTTGGATGGCCCACGAGCTAGGGCGTCCTCCGATTCACTCTCGTGGCCGGCCTTGCTCATAGTTATCATGCAACAAGAGTCGCTATTGTCGGGGCTCGGCGGCTTTTCGATTTCATCCCTTGGATGGCCACGAGTTATGGCTATCGGCCTCCATCTCATCGTATATCCTTTTTCTTTCAATCTTGCAAGTAGGGCAGCCACAAGTGAAGGATAGGCAACGTTCCCCTTCGGAGTTTGAGGTAAGCGGCTCTATAGATACGTGTCCAAATAAGGAGCACCGGGGTCCATTGTCGGGCCTGGAGCAATTAGAAAGGCGTCATGTGGATTCATAGGTATGAAGGCCCTTTGGGGAGACGTTCGGATCGATAACCCTTTTCGGTGATTGCGAGGCACTCGCTGCGCTCGAGCGGCCCATGTGACCCTTACGGTTGTTATGCCATCCGTTCTTGGGAAAGAAGAAAAGATCCAATAACGTTCTACGAATTCTTCATCTTACGGTGATTGAAACCCTCCATTTTCGACCGGTGCTTCAATAAACCCTTTCCATTCACCGGTCGAGGTTCTTATAGGGAACGTTGTGTTCTAGGATTTCGGATATGTACGGATGCGGGCGCGGGCTTTGCTTTGTCCCTCATCCTGCTGGAGTATCCGGGCATTGGCCACAAATGCATCTTACAAGTGACACCTCGTAGGGAGTCTGTCTCCATTGGTATCGATCCGCATTTCTGGCGGTCCTTCGTCGTTGCTGGCGACAACCAACCATTGTGCCTAGCTCCCGTGGGCTCATTTCCGGCATGATTGTTCCAGATTGTTTCGGATGCGGGGCCTCGGATTGACTCTTCGCTCTCGTCATCATCGTCATCATCGCTGTCACGAATCTTCTTCCCATACTACGGGATTTCGGGTGAGAGGAACGTCGGTCAAACCCGTTGGGGAATATGGGTGCGTGCGGCCGCAAAAATTGTCATATGTTCCCATTCCGGAAGTGGCAATTGTGACTCGGCTTCTCCTCCCGAAATTGCGGGGGAAGAGTGAGAGGGGTGGCACGTATTTGACACCGGAGTAGGATATAGAAGGAATCCTCCTCTTAGATTCTTCAACATTCTCGGGATCATATTCGGGCTCTCCCAAAGCCAATTTGCGAAGTGTACTAGCTCCGGACGCTCTTCGGCCTCTTTCTTTGATAAGCCCCAGTACGAGCGCCCGCGGAAGCTTTCTTGTTCGATTCTTCTCGATTGTTCTAACCATCTTGTGTAAATGGTTCTTTCATGTTGAGCGGAACAGCCCCGGTTCTTCGGTATCGGCCTTCCCTTCATCCGAGAAATAGCGGGCCTCGTATTCTTGCAAGGAGTCTCGACATGAGACCAAGATGGGTTGATTCGTTCGATATCCTCAAGGCGAGGAATCCGGAGTCGGGATCCTCGACGAGGTTGGCCACGGGTATTTGGGGACCTTCATCGGCATCTTCATGGTCATGCGAAGATTCTCCGCATTCAATCATATTCACTGATTATGGTTCCTTTGGCGAGAGGATTTTTGACGTGTTAGGCCCTTCGGGGCCTTCCAACTTTCCTTGCTCTATTAGCCCCTGGATCGCCTTTTTGAGTAAAGCGGTTGTCGATCGGATGCCGTGAGCTTGATGAAAAGCACAATACTTTGTAGTATCCACGGGAGCATTCGGATTTACGGGTTGGAAATTCTCCAAAGGCCGCAGCAAGCCTTCTTTCACCGAGTCCCTAAAGATGTCATTCGGGGGCATCCCAAAGTTTCGAGATTTATGACCCGCGGTTTGGGCTCGGCGGTTTCTGGGAGCAAAAGGAGTCGTGTTATTACATTCTGTCCCGCATAGTTAATCATCTCTTTGCCTTTAGCGGGAGCTTGAGGCGGTGTTTGCGGGAGGAGCCCGATATACGTAGGCGAGTGCGGCGGCGGTTGCGGTGTAGGCCTTTTCAAACTTAGGCTGCGAGTTAACCATGGCCCGTAAGTCGAGTATGGGAAGTGAGCGAGGAGGCTCTCGAGATGTGGTTTCAAGCATGGCGGAAGATGTCCGATTGTTCCTCTTCGGAAGGAGGGATGGCCATTTCAGAGTTTCGAGATTCCACCGCTTGTAGAAGTCCCCAACATTCTCATCGGGGACTTTGCTTTGTTGTTTGTAGGTCAACCCTATTTGTTTCCCATTCCAAGTTGGCCTTATATTTTTTACGTGAAGGCATTGGTAATCTGGTCCCATGTGGCCCACAGCCGGGTTTCAAACGGAAGAACCACTTTAAGGCCTGGACTTCAAGGATAGGCGAAATAGTCGGCCATTGCTGGCGATTGGTACATCCTTTGGCTTTCATTGCCAGAGTATATGTGTCCAAATGGGTTTTGGGCATGCGGTCCCATCAAAGAGATCCAGATTAGGCATCACGAATTTGTGGGGCGGAAGGAACAATGGAGTCAGTGCAGTAGGCGGAAGGCGGGCTTCTTGGCGATCGGTTCGGCGATACGTGCTTTCATTTCCTTGTGTTGTTCCATGAACCGGGCCGGATGAGGGTCTTGTGGCGGAACCATGGCATTCAAGCTAGTGGGTGAGCTAGAGAGAGGAGCTACCAGCTGGAGCGTAGGCGGGTGGAGGAACGGCCGATCCGGGGACGTAGGTGAAAACTGTCTGGGGTGAGTTACCACAGGGAACATGAGTAGGAGCACGAGCAAAAGGGTAGAACCTTGCGGCTTCTTTGTTGATTTTCAAGCGGCAAAGTAGGTGGGGGCAGCCCGATGTGGCCAGGATAACTTGGATTTCCAGGAGTGGGGCCGTAAGTAGGCTTGAGTGCGGGGCTGCTGTCCGGATTGTTGAATTGCATGGGCTTGTGGTGAAGGTGTGTAACAGGGAATGCTGCGGTCTGGTGATTCGGATGACACAGGGATGGAGGCTTGGTAACCCATAGAAGTGCGAGTGAGGAATGGATTTGTGTGAGGAGCTTGGTGAACTAGTGCATTACGAGGAGGGGCTCAGCGTGGCCCCGAGAACCAAGTTGTGGCGGCATTCGAAGCTGTGGCATTCTTTGTGAGGTCGGATTGATCGGTTCCGGCGAGGAGGGATCCCGATTAGGCGTGGCATTCGAGATAGCCCCAACCATGAGAAGACATTCCGTCTTGATTTTGCCCCAGTGATTTGTGCCGTCGGGCTGCATGGATCCGGTGGTGCAGTGGTTGGGGAGGCTGGTGACCCGAAAATCGAGGAGCATGGGTTACGGTAGTGGCACCATAGGAGGTGGGTGGCGGCATCTGGTGTAATCGGGCGGCCGAGAGTGGGGTTGGCATCCTCGTCTTCTTCCACGGTGAAGGTGCCATCTGGATTGAGGCTGGCGGCCGAGGCCTGACTCTTAATAGCCTCCATAAGGCTGTTTATTTGTGCTTCTGTCGTAACCTCATACGTTACGCTAGCGATTCCACTTTGTTGCTCTGTAGAGGGTCCGGGAGGCGGAGTGAAGTTATCCCCATCATTACCGGGCGATGCGAGACATTACGAAACCCGGAGTCGGAACAAATGGTGAGGGCGACGATGCGCTTGACTCTTCCCAGCGATCAAACGGTGACCCGGTGCACAGAAACCAAGCTTTGTGCGGAGGCTGCGGGGAAAGGACATGAAGGTTCGAGATGTCAGGAATGGAAGGAGGGTAGGTGTTTGGGCTTTTGGCTCATGCAACATGCGATTATTTGTTCACGTTTGCTTAAAACATGTTTTATTAACCTAATCGGTTGGAAAAGATTGCTCTTCTTTTCGCAAACTACTCGATTCCTGGATCGGTGGGCCCCGTCACTACGTCTATAAGCCCCTCGTATTCCACTGTATTTCGACCTCCCGGGGTGGACGGCCCGGGCGAGGGTCCTATAGGGCAAGCGGGTCCCACCGACCGAAAGAAAACGATCCTAAAAGTCGGCGGGTAATCGAGTCTTAACGAGCATTCGATGTAAATTACGGACAAAGGCGACGTCAAAAGTCAAGATCATGTCCAGGGTTCGACGAAAAGTCGGCATGATTTGGAGCGATAAATGTCCACGATTGATCTTGACTTGTCGTCGGTTAAGCCGTAATTAGGCATGGAATATTCATTAATCCTTGATGACTCGGTGTCAATCTTTGGGAGTCGAGTGTATAATTTGTGCCGGTCGAGCCGAAGTCAAGGCGCCAGGTCAATATCTTGGTCAAAGTCTGCGGCGGAAAACCGGCGAGAACTTCGGCGATAAGGGTCCCGAAAGATATTGAGTCGGTATGCCGACAAAGGCTTGAAAGGAAAGGTCTATACACGGACGGGGCATGACACGGACCGGACTAAAAACCAACCGGGTCTCGGACAAAGTGTGTCACGGACAAGTGCATGGTCGACACGAGGCTCCATGGGATGTTTGGGTAGTCACATGTGCTCATCCAGAGGCGTAATAAGACCAAACGGACCGCGACAAGGATTTCCCGGGTTAAGGGACGTAGTGTGCGGTGTACGGTCGCGTGCGCGTAGTGTGCAAGCGATCTATATTCTTTTACGAGTAAAATAGAGATTTTTTTTTTTTATGAGTCTTAAAAATATGATGCATGATTTTTTTGGAAATTTTCTTTTTCTTTTTTTTGAAAATCCTTTTTTTTTTTTTTGAAATTTTTTTTTTGAAATTTTTAATGAGCACATTAGCACGAAACTTCCGACCGTTAGGGACATTATTCCGACAGTCAAAATTTTGACTTTCTCCGAGGCGGCCAAAACAACATGAAAGCGTGCAAAAATCAACACACACACAAAAATGATTTTCAAAGCGGGACGGAAGCTTGACCCTCAAAAGCTTTTTTTTTTTTTGAAAACGGTGATACCGGTACGTGGGATTGTTAGACCACAATTTATCCCCGACTCGTGTTAGGAGGCGATAACGGGAAATTTAGTGGTTTCCACCAATATACCAAATACCATTTTTTTTAAAAGCTTAATCCCCAGCGGAGTCGCCCTTTGTGATGATGTGTATCAGAAAATTTTCCCATTTTTTGTTTAAAAGAAAATCAACGAAACGGAGTCGCCACGCCATTTTAATTTTGAGGGCCAAAACTTTGAAAAAAGCCCGAGATCAGAGATTTAGGTTCGGAGGTCATGTTACGCGTCGGGAAGGACGTTAGTGTGCACCCGACGCGCCTCGTAAAACGAGTCTTCCAAGCTGAAAATCATTTGTGTGTGTGTGTGTGTGTGTGTTTTGGCCAAAATAAGTTGAAAATCAGAAAAGTAAAAATTGGGATATCTTTTTAAGACTTTAAACTGATCCCATGATTTTTTGGAAGATTTTTGGATTGAGATTTGGTACTCAAAAGACCTTTTGAAGTTGAGAGCCATTTCTGTCAGAATGAAAAAGGCAGTGGACCTTTGATTTTGAAATGGATTCAAGGGTCTTAAAACTTCATAATATGGATAAACTCAGAGAATGAAAGTTGTTCTAGACACCTTAAATAAAGTTTGTGCGAAGGAATTTTCCATTTTGGAGAAGATTTGAGGGGTCAAAACCTTCTGAAAACCTCAGATATGAGATCTGGATTCCCAGAAGCTGATGAACTAGCCTCTGAAAGAAAATTTGAAAAGAGGAGTTTTACTCACCCAAAAAATAAAGTAAAAATATTTCTGGAAAGCTCTGGATGTTGGCTACAAAAAGTATTTTGTAGTAAACACCAAATTCCAAGTTCATCTGTGTCCAAAAATTAAGACCATGGACTGAGGTCGGAGAAAATTGCTACTGGACAGCAACTTCTCAAGAAGGAGAATATGATTTTAAGGGGGGTTTTGCATCCATGCTTGTCCCCATTTCCCTAGGTTTTGGTTAGTGATCACTAGACATTTTAGTGGTGAATCAACTATACCAAACCATCCTTGGGGTACATTAGGACTAAGCATTTCATTTGCTTGGGAAGGGGATTTTTATCCTTTGAAAATGAGATTTTATGCTTGAAAATGGTTTTTAGGGTTTTGAAAATGAGTTTTCTTTGAAGAAAGTAAGAAAACTTGAAAATAATTTTGATCTTTGTAGAAGATCATCCATGGAGATGGTCTTCCATGGTGATCTTCTTAGATCTAGAGCAAGAAGATGAAAGAACTACATTTTGTAGTTTGAAGATGCATGCATGGATGAGATTTAGGGTTAGGAGGAGGAGGGTTTACCAATCTTCCTTGTGTTCTTGAGTGTTTGGCTTGAGTGTATGAGTGTTTAGGGCTTTAATATGAGAGTGAGTGGATGAGTATGAGTTGGGAAAGATTGGAGAGAAAATGGTGACAATTCAAGTGAATTCTCACTGTTTTCTCTCTATATTTCGCCGAGAGGTTCGGTGCAAAATGTGTTGTTCCTCCTTATTTTTGTATTTGGAGGGCTCAATTTATAGCCCTCTGAAATTGCAAAGATGTCCGCGCGGATGGGAGCGGCGTGCACTGTTCATTAAATGCAGCTCCAGCTTTGGACAAGAAGAATATTTCTTTTCAAAATTCAAATTGACCAGCCAGATTATGTTTCCAGCATTTCTATTTGTGGTTTTATTCTTTTGTTTTTCTTTTTTAAGATTCTTTTTAAGGTTTAACCTTAAATAACAATGCCCATTTTACCCTCACTTTGTTAGAAAAGTTAGGATTGTTAGGAATTGTTAGAAATGTTATAACTTTCGTTAATTTTCTAACGAAAATTCTAACAAGCTCAAATTGGAGCACTTACACCCATCCTTCGCCCCCCACATTCGGAGAAACCGTTGCTATTGTACCTAACAGTAACTGATACAGCCGTTGGGGCTATGCTGGCACAGGAAGCCAAGGACTCTCGGGTAGAGAACGCCGTTTATTTCGTTAGTCGGAAGCTGCAGGGGAGTGAGCTAAATTACTCAGCGTTGGAAAAAACTTGCACCGGGCTAGTTTGGGTGGTTAACAAGCTCAAGCATTACTTGTCAGCACATCCGATTCTACTGGTGTCAAAAATGGATCCAATTAAGTATTTGTTCGACAAACCTTCTCTGTCCATGAGATTAGCCAAGTGGTCAGTATTTCTGGGGGAATTCGATATCACCTACGTGCCGAGAAAAGCGATTAAAGGGAGAGCCATGGCGAGATCATTTAAGCGAGAATTTCCGAGCACGGAAGAACAGGGCTTAAACCGGAGTTTCCGTGACGAGGGGATTTTCGGCCTTGATACGAAGAGAGATGGCAACTATTCTTTGATGGGGCCGCAAACAAGAGAGGCAACGGAGTGGGAATCCTTTTAGTAGATCCCAAAGATGAACACACCCCTATCGCCATCAAACTAAATTTTACAACCACCAACAACGCAGCCTTGGTTGAATACGAGGCATGCATAGCCGGTTTAGAAGCGACCTTGGAGCGTAATGTAAAGGAGTTGGAGGTATATGGAGACTCGGCTTTAATTATCAATCGAGACGTCTAAGAAGTGGAAGACCGGTGACCCCCACACCGCAGCAGCACCCGTATTCACATGGAAGAGCTAGTTAAGCAATTCGGAAGTGACATTCCATTATCTACCCGAGAGACAGTAAATAGATTCGGCGACGCTTTAGCTACACCGGCTTCTTTGGTCGAAATCCCTCACGGAATGTACGTAAAACCATTTAGAGTTGGTCGGAGAGAGAACCCCGCTTACTGCTACGAAGCCTACTGCTGCGAGATTCAAGCCGACATCGAGGAGAATAAGGATCCGTGGTACGCACAAATTTATGAATATCTCAAGAAGGGTGATGTGTCTTTTCTAGGAGACGTGAAAGCCAAAAGCTTACAGGCATTGAAACGATTGGCCGGACAGTTTGTTCCTCTTGGATAATATGTTGTACAAAAGACATTACGATGGTCTCTGTTACTCTGTGTAGGCAGCGAAACGGGCGAGAAATGATCATGGAAGAAGTACACGATGGCTTATGCGGTCCGCACATGAATGCCAGAATGTTGAGACAGAAAATCACACGGTTGGGTTATTATTGGGTCACTATAGAAGCCGACTGCATCCAGTTTGTGCGGAAATGTCCCAAATGCCAAATGTGTTCCAATCTGAACCATGTACCCCCTCACGAGTTGTATAGCATAGTAACCCCTTGGCCATTTGCGACATGGGGGATTGATGTGATTGGCAAGATTACACCGCCGGGAAGCAATGGGCATTGTTTTGTATTAGTAGCTGTGGATTACTTCACCAAATGGATCGAGGCAAAGTCTTACAAGGTGTTGACTTCCAAGAAGGTGGCACAGTTCATTAAGGAGGACATCATGTGTAGATATGGGGTACCAAATGAGATCATCTCGGACAATGGGTCCCACTTTGGCGGAGATTGTGACAGATTACTAGCAGAGTTCAAGATTACCCGGCACAAGTCTTCCCCTTATAGGCCTCAGACCAACGGAGCAGTCGAAGCAGCTAACAAAACGATTGAGCAGATAATCAGAAAGACATCAATTCAAGGTAGGGACTGGCCCGAGAAACTACCGTTGGCACTTTGGGGATATAGAACTTCCGTCCGTACAGCTACAGGCGAAACTCCTTTTGCTCTGACATATGGGATGGAGCGGTACTCCGGTTGAGTTGGAAGTCCCGTCTTTGAGAATCTTATTAGAGAATCAAGTAGCAGAAGTTGAATGGCTCCGCAGTCGATATGATCAGTTGGCCACACTTGACGAGCGCAGACTCAAAGCCATGGAACACATCCGAGCCTATCAAAGACGGACAGCAAGGGCTTTCAACAAAAAAGGTGCAGCCCTTAGACATTAAGGAAGGAGATTTGGTTTTGAAGCAGCAACTTCCCAATAAGTTCAATCCTCTTGGGAAGTGGGCCCCTACATGGAGCGCCGTACGTGATCAAGAAGATATTTTCGGGTGGAGCGGTTAAAATGGCGATTTGGATGGCAACGAATTCAAGGAGCCCACCAACCTCGGCAAGCTCGAGACGCTACTATGATTAAGCTCTTCCTCCCTCTAAAAAAAAAAAAAAAAAAAAAAAAAAAAAACGCAAAAAGAAGCCCGCTAGATGGAAAACACGTAAAGGGCGGTCTAGCAACAAAAGAAAGGGTGCGTTCAAAAGCTCGCTAGATTGAAAACCCGTAAAGGGCGGTCTAGGCAAAAGTTAGAGCAAACAAATAAAATAAAAATCGTCCCGCTTCCATCTTCCCTTTCTAAAAAATAGTAGCTTGATGAAAAATGAACTACGACGACCTGAGCCCCTTGGTTCTCATTGTAAAAGGGGAACGTAGGCAGCCTTAATCGGCGCGGTCCAAAAAATAAATAAAAATCCAATCTGTTTTTATTAAAGCAATAAACTTTTTCATTCCCACAATCAATGCATGATTACACTTATTTGATGAGTCTAAGCTCGACTATACTAATGACTACATAACTTGCAAAAGAAACTAAAAAATTAAAAGACAAAATAAATAACTATTGTGTCTGCATATGACTGTGGGTGGATACTCGGACATATAGGTCTACTCCTTGGCACTAGGCCCCTCATCTCCGTCCTTCTTCTTCTTGGCGGCTCGTCGAGTCGGTTTCTTCTTGCTCTCTCTCTTAAAGTAAGGCGAATGCTTCTTCTTCAATGGGGGAACCGCCTCGATCGCCTTGCCCTTCAACTTCCGCTCAATCTTCTTGGGAGGATGCTCCTCCACTGTGTCTAAAGAAATCCCCAAAGCTTCCCTGTCTCTGAGAAAACGACTCGAAGATATGTTAGGAATCAATCTCCGTCTCAAGTCATATAAGATCTCCCTCATCGGTCCCAAGTTTTCTTCATACCATGTCAAATAAGCGTGTGACAAATGAGTGCTAAGGGTCCGCTGCGCAAGATAAACTCGTGGCATCCCATGAGAACTCCATAAGCTTACCATCAAAACTGAAACACCAACATCCATTGGAAGAACCTTGGAAAAATCATCAAACTCAGAAGTTCCCCAAGTTGGAGGACGGATCTGCTCCATGCCATACTGACGAAATACCCGCTCTGCATAGTAAAAAGTGGTGGTCTCAAAAGCTGGTACACGAATCAAGCATTGCCCAAGCTGAAGGCTCCGGATAAAGGAGAGACCCCAATGCTGTACTCGCCAATGAATCCTGTCGGTATCCACCTCCGCCAAGTACATCTTCCACTCCCGCTCTAATAAGCCAGAAAGCGAACCAACCTTCCTCCTGCAACCGTGAAACCAAGGCTTGACACTCGAAGGGGGAATCTCTAGAACAAAAAGTCGATCCTCAAGCCATGTGGTCAGTAATTTGGCACTGCCCCTAGTCATGAGTGGAGCACCCCTAGCTATCTGAGATATACCATGAAGCGTCTCGCCCAAGAGAACCGGAACGATGCTCCTCCCAGAACGGGCCTGATCAACCATATCCAAGCATCCACTGGTAGCCACACCCACATAAGGAGAGAACAGAACCTTGGAAAACAAGCAGAGGGCCAAGCAATCCAAAGCAAAATCCGAGTCAAAGTCATCACCATGAGCAAACCTCCCCGGCAAATCACAAATATCTATGTCTACACCCTCAACCAAGCCCCTAGCCACAGCCGTGGGAACACGAAGAAATTTAGCCACCCTTGTCACCAACGGAACTCGATCCTGAGGAACTGCTATCAAACTGACATCATCTCCGCCGCACAAAGCAAGAAAATCCTCATAAGTAGGCGTAATCTCGTTGTAAGAAAAGTTGAAGACGTGATTAGATTCATCCCAAAAAGCAGCTGCAGCATGTAAAAGATTCCAATTGGGATGCATGGGCAAAAGGGACCAAATACACTTTACCCCAAAACGTTTGTCAAAGGCATGACGAACGGAGCGAGGTACCTTGGATACCCAAACAGCCAAATCACTCTCAAAATTGCTTTGTTTCTCCATCAAAACAGAAGGGTGGGAATTCATTGTGTTGTTGTCCACGGCAAGAAGGGAGCAGTGCAAAGAAAGAGAAAAGAAAAAAGTGTGCCTTATACCGACAGCTGCAAGGGTATTTATAGGTTTTGGTATTGGTTTCCGTACAGGAAAAGGACTGCGAGGTAATCCGTGCAGGAAAAGGACAGCATATGGCCGATCGGCCCTTTCCAAAAAGAACAACAGCCGCCTTACAAAAGTGTGCCGATCGGACCTTTAAATTTGGGCCGATCGAACCTTTAATTTAAGGCCGATCGACCCTTTGGCTTCCCCAAGTACAGCACAGCTTCAGCAGCTCAAGGATTCCAAGGCTCCACCTTTTTATTATTTTTTATTTTTATTTTTATTTTCTATTTTCAGTTTTACTTTGTTTTATTTTGTTACAATATTATCCTCGTTTGTTCAATGCAGTGTACAAAAATAGATAATGTCCAAAAATAGAAAATGTTCATAAATGGAAAAAGACTAACTTTTATATTAAAACCATAGACTAGTACAGAAATCAGTTGCATACATAAGTGAGTCAGCATAAAATATAGAGTCTGCATGCTCCTTTTTTCACTACAGGTACTACAAAATGAAAAAATCCTAATGACCCCGACGGGAAGTCGAGGCACGACCTCGGGAAAATCCGGATGTCGAGCTACCATCACCATGAGAGCGTCTCCCTGCGCCGGATCCACATCCGCGATCTCGGGATTGGCGGGGAAAGTGTCGACACTGCACTTCTCGGCGGGCGGGTCGATGCATTGGTCTGCCTCACAGCCCGTACGTAAGACTCCCGGGTAACCTGCAAAAAATCAAGCGCGAGAGTTACATCACGGCTGAAATAATAAATGAATGAAGAGGAAAAGTAAGAGACATACTCCGCCAGCGCCGCCGGGAGGAAGCTGAGCACCCTCCACCTCATCGGCCTCTGTAGGTGCCAAGTCTACCCGCACCTCCCCGTCGGCCATATGCACAATGAAATGATCAGGAAATGGAGGCATATCCACTATCTCGGGAGGTGCAGCACCCATCGGCTCGGGAATAACCGGACCCCGCTCCCCCATACCAGCAGCCTCGGCAGCCGCAGCAGTCCGCCTCACCACCTGCGGTGATCTCAGATAAAGCGCCACAAAGTCCATGTAGTCCATGCCAAGCTGGAACTGATGAGCAGGGAACCCAGACAGATACTCATCCCTCCTAGGTAACCGGTTCGGATACCACATATTCCTCGGAGGATGTTGGGGCGCATAAAGCGGAGCCCACGCATAGTGCTGCCTCGACACCCGCTCGCCCAAATACATCTCATCGGCAAGCAGCCCGACCAGCAATCTGCGGGAAGCAGTCACATCCCGAACAGCGCCAACTGTCTCAGAAGCCTCAGGTGTCCAAGGATAAAGTAAAAACTCGGGCCTACTAGGACCATCAAGGATGACTCTCAAATCGGATTCACGAACCGTCTTCGGATACCCCTCAATCCGATTTTCCTTCCTCCAGTACCGCAAAACGGGCACATCCCGAGTCCGGTCCCGTAAAGTGAACGGCGCAACGCCGAAAATCTCATAAACCCAGGCCTGCAAAAGACACGAAGGACTGATATTTACAAAGACAGAAAGACTAGTAACAAGAAAAAGACGATAAAAAGTGATGAAAGTAGGCATACCTCCGTAACAAACCGAAAGGCATCAAAAGAAGAGGTGTTGGACCTCGAAACGGTATCAAGAGCTCCGGTACGGCTCGGCCAAGCCGGCCCCTCCCCAAGAGATGTCCCGCACTAAGCTCAAATCGAACAAAGCACCCAACAAGGAGAATCGCATACTTGGGCCCGAGTTGGGCAAAAGAACACTGAAAGACCGTACCAAAGAAATCCTCGACAAGTGCGTCGAAGCCCATCTTGGCCGACTACTGTCTTGATCAATGGCGGCCATGACAAGCTTATACAACCTCCCCGCATCTACACCGAAATTTCGATCGAGCCTACGCTAGCGCCAAACAGTGAATCTGACGAGCCTTATCAGAATGAAGGGTCTCATCAAAGGGCAGTGCTACGTCCGTAAATCTCAATCCGGTAAGGACGGCGAAATCTGTGGGAGTGATTGTGGCCTCACCCCAGCTCAGATGAAAAGTGTGCGTCGTGTCCCACCAAAACTCCCGACACGCCTTCACCACTGCCGTACACTTCCTAGTATGGCCCATCAGCGAGACCATGTCAAAAAAGGGGCCCAACCCCAAGCTCCATACCCTCTCACGAGGACTACCCTCACCGGTAGGCGAAGTGCCCACAACTCACCAACCGCTCTAAGGGAGCTCCGTCCCTTCATCTTCTTCCCTAAACAGTAAACACAAGAAAGGTACGTGTCATTACTCGCATTTTAAAATAATAAATATTTTGTACATGCATAAAATATTCTGTTGTTAAAATAAAAATTCTTTACCTTTATCCCGACGCGGGAACGAAGACCGGTGGATCCGTGATAAGTCAAGCCCGCATAGAAATCGGACTGGTTGTACAACATGAAGTGCAATCTCGAGGGCCGATAATTGCGCGAACCCCGCCGCCTCCGAGCCTCAACGCCCCCACCAACATCACTCCTATCGCTCTCCCCGGCATTAGGATCGCCTTCCCCTTCATCATCATCACCACTATCACCATTGCCGCCACCAGGACCGCCGTGTTCGCCGCCATAACCACCACCAGGACCGCCGTGTCCGCCGCCATTTCCACCATGGCTGCTGCCACCATGGCCGCCCTGTCCACCACCGTGTCCACCACCAAAACCGCCCCCATAACCACCATCATCACCACCTCCATAACCCCTATAACCACCATCAAAGCCTCCACCCATTTGGCCATAACCGCCCCTAACACTACCAGAACCATGGCTCCCTCCTCCACCATAACCACTAGCAGAAACTCCTCCGCCATAGCCATGAAAATCACCACCGTACGAGCCCAATGAAGGATTCTCCGATCGGTTGAGCAAAAGCTCCAAGGCAGCAACGTCTGGGTCCATAGCAATACTCTTGCAAACTCGGCACAAAAGAAATCAAGGGAGCTTGAAGATTTTCCGGCGAATTCGTAAGGAAGAAGAAAGAGTTCGTAAAGAAGAAAGAAGACAGAGGGCTCTTAAAGCCGATCGGCCGTAAAATTGGACCAATCAGGCGAAGGGCCGATCGGCCCATCAGTTTGTGCTTCTTTTGACCGATCGAACGGTCCAGAATCGATCCTGGCGACGCGAATCCGCGTCAAGCCGTCCTCAGCCAATCAGAGTGAAGGGCCGATCGACCCTTCACCTCTCCGCCTGACGCGTGTCCTTCTCGGTCAGAGTGATTGACCGGTCACTTAATACCCTCTCCTTTTTTCAAAATTCCCCATTTTCAAAATCCCCTTTTCAAAAAATAACCTCCCCGTTTTTTCAAAATCCCTTTTTTCAAAAAATCCCTCCATTTTCAAAATAAATCCTTTTTATTTTTTAAACTCAAAATTCTCTTGTTTTATCAAAATCACAATTTTTGGGGTGACTCCCGCAGAAGTCAAATTTTTCACAAGGGGTGACTCCCGCAGAAGTCAAAATCACAATTTTTGGGGTGACTCCCGCAGAAGTCAAATTTTTCACGAGGGGTGACTCCCGCAGAAGTCAAATTTTCACAAGGGGTGACTCCCGCAGAAGTCAAATTTTCACAAGGGGTGACTCCCGCAGAAGTCAAACTCTCACAAAACTTTTTGGTGATTCCCGCACAGTTACACCAGTGACTTTCGCGCAGTCACGTCTTCACATTCCAGTGACTTTCGCGCAGTCACGTCTTCACATTCCAGTGACTCTCGTACAGTCACATATTTCCGGGTGATTCCCACACAAATCGCATCTTTGGCTTGAGACGCTGCACGTCCGCCACTCTCGGGTACTAAAACGCCCACTCTTTCGAACTACGACTTGGCTTGATTCCTCTTGGGATACGTAGGTAGCCCGACGTGGGTTCAGCCGCTCGACCTACCTGGTCATCCTTTTGCGACTCAGCTCGAGTCCAAACCTCATATCCGCAAAACCATTCTCTTACCTCCTGAAATCCCTTTTATCAGGACGGATCCTATTTTTTCTATCGTCGACCCCACTTGTCTTACAAGAAGCGTCGCCGAGGGGCTACTGTTAGTACCCGGTCCGAAAAAAGGTAATCTAAATACCTGGCCTGGTGTAATTAAATAGAAACCCTAAAATCCCTTAAACCAATCGGTCAAACCCCGCCGTCATTTGCCTGCGTGGAAAGCACGCCAGGTCAAAGTGCCGATCGGCCCTTTACTCGCTGTATGGTCGATCGACCCTTTTATTTGGTGCCGATCGAACCTTCAATCATTGTGCTGATCGTCCCTCTAGTCAGTGCCGATTGACCCTTATATTTAGGGCCGATCGACCCTTCAGTTAGCCCAGCCCAGGTACCGAAGCACTATAAATAAGTGTGCCCGGCTCCCCAATTTCAACACACAATTCACTCGGGAGAAACGAGACTACTCTTGTTTTACCCACAGTTCTTCCTATTCTCTTCGAATCGCCCTAGATTCGACCCCAAAGTCTTGCTACAATTGGTGAGACTCTTTTTTAATATTTTTGTTCCCTATTATTATTATTGTCTTATTATATTTGCATGCTTATTATATTTTAATTGTTCCTTTATGCTAGATTTAGAATTTGTTTTAATATATTTAAATATGCAATAGCCGAGGATGATCTAAGGTTTCGCCCAAAGAAACCCAATGGATCTAGGAACTATTTCTTACCTTCCACCTTAGTTATAATTGTCCCATGATCAATAAACCCCCAAGGATGAACGTTGATTAGTGCACCTTCCGAGGGCCTAATTCAAAGGTTCTAGGGTGTGATCATCAACTAATTCTTTCTCTCCCCTCCTCCTTATGCATGATCCCGTTTCTTCTATCTATTCCTGTAAACACCGCACACAACCAACACCCCACATGCTAGGAAGACCGATCCGTCGGGCAATAGGAGTGATAGCGTTTCTTCTTCTGTTGTAACTTGACCCCCGAACCCAATTAACTGTTTAGCCTTTTTTCAAAGCTTTGGGCTATATCAAAGTGGCGTGGCGACTCTCAAAATTAAACTAATATTTTAATATGGTTTAAGGCGAGTGTCACTAAACGAATATCCCATTTCGATCCGACATTTTTATGATTAATTATTTCAAACTTCCGAATGCGCGTTGCATCGGGACGGGGTATTCACAACTCCGCCGTCTGTCGCCACATCGTGACGTGAAAGAACTCCAACGCCCATACCTGCGAAAGGTAAAAATCAAATCAATTAAGTGCGGAAAAGATGCGTGCTTAAAGAAAAAGGGAAAGCAAAAAAAAAAAGAAAGCTTATACCTCCAGAGCAAACTCGAAGCAGTAGAAGGAGCTCACAGCCTTCCGGCTGTATCTATCAAGAGCAAAGTAAAGCTCTGCCAGCCCGGCCTCTCCCCAAGAGACATCTCCAGCCATCTCCACATCCTCCAAACTCTTGAGCAAAGCAAACACCGCCGTCCCCTCGGCGTGTCCAAAAAGAGTGCTCGAAAAAGCAAACCATAAAAAGGCCCTAGCAATCTGCTCAGCGCCTATCCTCTCATCCCCAGCCTCGTAGCTCCCGATGACCTCCACAATCTTCCCATAAACCACGGCGTACTCCATCCCCATCCCCTTTTGGGAATGGGAGTAAAGCCAGAAGAGCCTCGCGAGGTCCACATCGTCGTAGCCGTCCCGCCACTCAATGCCGCGTCCATTAAAGGACAGGACTCGTGATCGCAGCATAGTCGGAAGGCGTAACCGTAGCCTCGCCCCGGAAGAAGTGAAACGTGTGGGTCGCATCCCACCAATGCTGCGCCAAAGCAAACATCAGGCCCTTGCTCTTAGGGAACTTAACCAACCCCCTCAAGCACTCAATGAACTCCCAAAGCCCGGTCTCAACGACAATCTGTCTCGGACTCATCAAAGCTCCTCAGCCCGCATTCGGAAGCCGGTCCCACAGGTCAACTACAGACTCCACTGATCCTCGAGTCTTCATCTTATTCAACTGCTCCGTCACGTAGTTGTTTCCACCCTGCAATAAAACAAACAAAAAAAAGAAAATGTCAAAAAAAAAAAATTTGCAAAGCATATACATGCATCACGCAACACAAAGTTTTGAAGAAAATTCGGCAGCATAACGGCATGCAATGAACCTAGCCCCATTTTTCTCAAAAAAGACAGTTTTCAGCAAATCCCAATTCATTCATAAAAAAAAAATTTCATACAAAGAGTCAACGGAAGTAAAAACTCCGTCCCATTTTCAAAAAAAAAATGCATACATGCATATCATCCATCATCCCAAAAGATCCTACATTCATACATTCATAAAAGGAGTCGACGGAAGTAAAAATTCCGTCCCATTTTCATAGAATAACATGCATACATTCATTCAACGGGAGGAAAAATCCGTTCCGTCTTTCAAAAAAAGAAAATCATCATACTTCTTTACAAAAAAAAAAAGAGCATGCACACATTCATATCAACATTGCAAGAATCCTACATTGCAACAAAAGAAGTCCGTCCCAAATTCGGGAAATTGTTCATCATAGTCTCATATTTCAAAAAAAAAAAATGGCGAAAATCCCAATTCTTTTTTCAAACAAAATGCACATTTGGGTTACCCACAAATTCATTACAACATGCAAAGCATCAAAATCAAAATCCAAGGCCAAGAACATCAATCATTCGAAATTCAAAAAAAAAAAGTCAAAAATCACCAAAAATCAATTTCAAGCAAGAAATCAACAAAGAAAATAAAAGATTCGAAGTATACCGTTCGGAGACTCGGATCAGTGGCCCAATGTTGCCACGTATCGGGATAATGCTCCTCCGCAATCGATTGTGAAAGAGTGTAATGCCTCCTCATTCGGACAAGCTCTAATCGTCTCTCGGCAACCGGACCGCGTCCTTGACCATGGATAGCAGCTTCCCCGTGTTCCATTGCTTAAAAAATCAAAGAAATTGGAAGAATTTTGAGTTTTTTGGCCTTCAAATGGCGGCTTGGGCGTTTTTCTGCTCTCTCTCTCGTAAGTTTTGAAAAAACTGCTTGGGGAAGAAGAAGGGAGGGGGCGGCCCTCATTTAAAACAACCTGGGAATTCAACCCTATCCGCGCGGATGGGTTTGTAAGGGTCAAAATGACCCTTTTGCCCTTTAAAAATCCGAAACTCTGCAATTTGATCCTAGACTTAACAGAGTTAACCAAAAGTTAACCAAAGTTAATCCCCTCTTCAAAAGAGCTTCACGGCAGTCAAACGTAAGTCCGATCTCCCCGAGAAAGATAACGAAATCCCGTATCTTTCATCAAAATCATTCAACGGCAGTCAAACGTAAGATCGATTTTCCCGAGAAAGATAACGGAATCCCGTATCTTTCATCAAAATCATTCCCCGGCAGTCAAACGTAAGTCCGATTTTCCCGAGAAAGATAACGGAATCCCGTATCTTTCATCAAAATCATCCACGGCAGTCAAACGTAAGACCGATCTCCCCGAGAAATATAACGGGATCCCGTATCTTTCATCAAAATTATTCCCCCAAGCAAAGAAACGTAAGTCCGATCTCCCGAGAAAGATAACGGGATCCCGTATCTTTCATCAAAATTATTCCCTAGAGCAAAGAAACGTAAGATCGATCTCCCCGAGAAAGATAACGGGATCCCGTATCTTTCATCAAAATCATTCCCCGGCAGTCAAACGTAAGTCCGATTTCCCCGAGAAAGATAACGGAATCCCGTATCTTTCATCAAAATCATTCCCCGGCAGTCAAACGTAAGTCCGATTTCCCCGAGAAAGATAACGGAATCCCGTATCTTTCATCAAAATCATCCACGGCAGTCAAACGTAAGACCGATCTCCCCGAGAAAGATAACGAAATCCCGTATCTTTCATCAAAATCATTCCCCGGCAGTCAAACGTAAGTTCGATTTTCCCGAGAAAGATAACGGAATCCCGTATCTTTCATCAAAATCATCCACGGCAGTCAAACGTAAGACCAATCTCCCCGAGAAAGATAACGGGATCCCGTATCTTTCATCAAAATTATTCAACGGCAGTCAAACGTAAGACCGATCTCCCCGAGAAAGATAACAGAATCCCGTATCTTTCATCAAAATCACCAACGGCAGTCAAACGTAAGTCCGATCTCTCCAAGAAAGTTAACGGAATCCCGTTTCTTTCATCAAAATCACCAACGGCAGTCAAACGTAAGACCGATTTCCCCGAGAAAGATAACGGAATCCCGTTTCTTTCATCAAAATCATCAACGGCAGTCAAACGTAAGACCGATTTCCCCGAGAAAGATAACGGAATCCCGTTTCTTTCATCAAAATCATCAACGGCAGTCAAACGTAAGACCGATCTCCCCGAGAAAGATAACGGGATCCCGTATCTTTCATCAAAATTATTCCCCGGCAGTAAAACGTAAGACCGATTTCCCCGACGAATACGTCTGATTTTTCCCAGCAAAGGCTAACAAAATCCCCAGCAAAGTTAACGGAATCCCAAAAGCCAACGGAATCTCGAGTAAATCTCGAACTACGAAAGGGCTTGATTCCCACTAGGGATACGTAGATAGCCTATCATTAGGTCCAGCCCCCCGACCAAAACGGTCACCCTCTCCTTCGGCAGCAGACAAAGTCCACCGAAAGGCCATTTCAAATTAAGGTCCGAAGCACCTAAAAAGCCATCATCATCAAGGTCCGAGGCACCTAAAAAGCCATCATCATCCAGGTCTGAGGCACCTAAAACGCCATCATCATCAAGGTCCAAGGCACCTAAGACGCCATCATCCAGGTCCGAGGCACCTGAAACGCCATCATCATCAAGGTCCGAGGCACCTAAAAAGCCATCATCATCCAGGTTCGAGGCACCTAAAACGCCATCATCATCAAGGTCCGAGGCACCTAAAAATCCATCATCAAGGTTCGAGGCACCTAAAACGCCATCATCTCCAGGGTCAAAGACCCGAACTACGACTGGCTTGATTCCTCTTAAGGATACGTAGGTAGCCTATCATTAGGTTCAGCCATCCGACCAAAAATGGTCATTCCTATCCCCAGCAGAGCGGATAGCCGCCAGACCAAAATGGTCATCCCTTATCCCCAGCAGAGCGGATATACAATTTCAGCCATCCGACCGAAAATGGTCATCTCTTATCCCCAGCAGAGTTTCTCTTCAGCACCGACTGCAGAACTCGCTCATCAGGTTCGAGGCACCTAAAACGCCATCATCTCCAGGGTCAAAGACCCGAACTACGGCCGGCTTGATTCCCACTAGGGATACGTAGGTAGCCTATTAAATAGGTTCAGTCACCCGATCACCCGATCACCCGATCATCCTGTCAAATATGGAGCCTTACTCTTATCGACGACCCCGCTTCCTTCGAAAGCGCCGTCGCCGAGTGGCTACTGTAAGTTCTCCAATTTGAGCTTGTTAGTATTTTCGTTAGAAAATTAACGAAAGTTATAACATTCCTAACAATTCCTAACATTCCTAACATTCCTAACATTTCTAACCAAGCAAGGGCAAAGTGGGCATTGTTATTTAAGGATAAACCAAGGAAAGGAATCAAAAAAGCAAAAGAAATAAGAAAAACCAAAAATAGAAATGGCTGGAACAAAAGCGGGTACATTTAATTTGAATTTTCAAAAAATTATTCCTTGTGTCCAAAGCCTGAAGCAGCATTTAATGAACAGTGCACGCTGTCAACCCTATCCGCGCGGACATCATTGTCATTTTCAGAGGGCTATAAATTGAGCCCTCCAGTCTCAAAAATAAAGGAGAAGAACACATTTCCTCAACTGCACTTTGGCGAAAATAGAGAGAAAACAGTGAGAATTTCATAGAATTGTCACCTTTTTCTCAACTATTCAACCAAAATCACACTCACTCAAACACTCTCATATTCAAGCCTTAAACACTCTTACATTCAAGGCTTCAAACACAAAACACAAAGAAGATAGGTATAACCTCCCTCTTCTTACCCTAAATCTCTCATCCATGCATGCATTTTCAAGCTACAAAATGTAGTTCATTCATCTTCTTGTCTTAGATCCAAGAAGATCACCATGGAAGTTCATCTCCATGGATGATCTTCTACAAGGATCTACATTATTTTCAAAGTATTCTTACTTTCTTGCAAAGAAAACACATTTTCAAAACCCTAAAAATCATTTTCATACATCAAATCTCATTTTCAAAGGATAAAATTCCCCTTCCCAAGCAAATGAAGTGCTTAGTCCTAATGTACCCCAAGGATGGTTTGATATAGTTGATTCACCACTAAAATTTCAAGTGATCACTAATCAAAACCTAGGGAAATGGGGACAAGCATGGATGCCAAACCCCCTTTAAAATCACATTTTCCTTCTTGAGAAGTTGCTGTCCAGTAGCAATTTTCTAAGACCCCAGTCCATGGTCTAAATTTTTGGACACAGATAAACTTGGAATTTGGTGTTGACTACAAAATACTTTTTGTAGCCAACATCCAGATATTTCCAGACATATTTTTACTTTATTTTTTGTGTGAGTAAAACTCCATTTTTCAAATTTTCTTTTGAAGGTCTGATCACCAGTCTCTGGGAGTCCAGATCTCATATCTGAGATTTACAGAGGCTTTTGGGTCCTCAAATCTTCTCCAAAATGGAAAATTATTTCACAGAAATCTTATTTAAGGTGTCTGGAACATATTTAATTCTCTGAGTTTTCTCAGATTATGAAGTTTTGAAGCCCTTAAATCTATTTCAAAATCAAGTGTCCACTACCTTTTTCATTCTGGCAGAAGTGTTCTTCAACTTCCGAAAATCTTTTGAGTACCAAAACTCTACCCAAAAATCACACCAAAAATCATGGGATCTGTCCAAAGTCTAATAAAGAATTCCCAATTTTTATTTTTCTGATTTTCAACTTATTTTGGCCAAAACACACACACACACACACAAATGATTTTCAGCTTGGAAGACTCGTTTTACGAGGCATACCGGGTGCACACTAACGTCCTTCCCGGCATGTAACGTGACCTCCGAACCCAAATCTCTAATCTCGGGCATTTTTCAAAGTTTTGGCCATTAAAACAAAAATGGCGTGGCGACTCCGGTCTTTTTCGATAGGTTTTTCAAAGAAACGAAGAATTTCAAAGTTAAACCATTTTTCGAAAAGAAAAATTTTGGCGGCGGCACATCATCACACCTATTCACTTGTATTTGGAACAAAATCAGTTATTCCAGCAGAAGTACTTGTACCTACGGCCAGATACAGTTTGTTGACATCTGAACATAATAAAGACGTCTTGATACATGACTTGGATACCATAGATGAACTGAGAGACATGGCTAAAGTTCGGATGGCAGCATATCAACAAAGGGTAGCCAGGTCTTACAACAAAAACGTAAGGATTAGAAGATTTCAAGTAGGAGACTTAGTCCTACGAAAGGCATTCCAAAATACAAAGGAGCTCAATGCTGGCAAGCTCGCTCCAAAATGGGAAGGACCCTACCTAATAGATGCGCAGGCCGGGAAAGGAGCATATCGCCTGGCAACCTTGGATGGCCAAATGATACCACGAAGTTGGAACGCCATTCACCTTAAAAGGTATTACATTTAAACAAAACTCCCCCTAAACTCATCTCTTCCCAGGTATGGATCATCTTTCAATTTTTTGTAACCTTTCTTTTTTCCTATGTACTTTTTTATTTCACTACAAATCAAGATGTCGCTAACGCACCTTGTGGAGAGACGTCAACATTAGTTGACGTCCGTTATTAACATGTTTCTGTCTTATGAGGTGTTGACATACATACATGGGGACATGTCAAAAGTACGCAAGGAACAACGAATTCTCCTCCGTTAGAGACTGGCCATCTCTTCTCAAGTAAAGGTACACAATCCCTTCTAAGGTTTAAAGAGTTAATTACCTCTTTCTTAAGATGTTAGGTTACCACACCTTCGCCTGGAGCGCAAGTTATCTCTTTAATTGAGGTGTGGGGTGGGCCTATATGGGTAAACTCATATAGCTTACCCATTCCCACTCGCTAAATGATTGATCTTACGTATTATTCTTGTGGTTATGACATATACATGTCATCTTAAGTATCTACAGCTTTGACATACTATCATGTCACCTTACGATCATAACAAGTAACCATACAAAGAAAAATTTCATCCAAAAGAAAACAAGCCTTGACATGCTTGAAAACTACTAAACCTTAACTAGATTAAAGTTACCATAAAAACATCCAAACTACCAACGTTAAAGTGCAAAAGTGTTGGACCAACCCAACACGTAAAAGAAATTGTCTTTGGTCCTTATGGACCCATTACATAACCAAATAAAAATTAAAATGGTCTTCAGGGATTCCACCCCAGTAATACCATCCAAAAAACCAGAACAGAATTATTTTACCTTTTTTTTCAAGTGGCATCTGCCGCAAGTGTTGCTTGGGGAGTGACTTCTCCAACCTCTGTTGCATCCTTTACAATCGCTTCATTTGGGTTTGAGGACACCTCACCTTCATCCACTGGTTCACCTGTCAACCTGAAAAAGTGGGCACATTCCTTATTGAGATCCCAGCTCTCAGCCTTCCCTTCTCGAAACTCCCTCATCATCTTGATCTTACACTGGGAAACGGTCTTAGCGGTAGCCAACTTGCAAGAACCTTTAACCTCCGCAATCTCCTTAAGATGATCCTCCTCGCTTTTCGCCAAGCTATTCAGTAAGTCCTTTACTGTTAGCTCCTGCTCTTCCAATGACTTGCCTTGTTGCTCCAGGGTCTTTTCATGCACCTTCACCATGTTCTCTAACACTGTCTTCTCCTTCCTAACTAAAGCAATGTCAGCTTTTGACTTTTTCTTCAGCATCTCAATTTCTTTTACCAAATCCTCCACATACCCTACAGTCTGTAAAATAATAACTTGACATCGTTAGATATTATAAAAACTTTTTGAGTTAGTTAATATCCAATTAACAACATCTTACCCCAGTCGCAAAACTCATGTATTTCTTCTTGAAATCCCCTACTGGCATTCCATCAAAAGAATCTCCAACCTCAACCACCTCTTCTTGATTAGCCTTTCTCTTCTTCACCCTAGAGCCAATACCCGCACTCTCATCTAAAGCAGGAATCTTCTTGGGAGCGGGTGGAGGTTTCATCTCTATCTTTAGAGCAGTGCCTTCGAACATGGCTTCAATGTCATCAAGATCAAAATCCGATCCTGAAATAACTGGTTTGGAAACTGCATTGACATATGAAGATTGTCAAGAAATATAGTAAATCAGATTGATAAACTAAAGTGAAAAGACAACATGCTTACCTGTAGACATAATTACAGAGGTGGAGGCCTTTTGGTCTTCCGGGACAACCAGAGACGATTCCAGTAGTCCCTTAGGAGATCTCTTGTCTAAAGGGAGCCTGAAAAATTCGTCAATCTTGGTTAAAGTGTCTTCAAAGGTGGGAATAGTTCTCCCCAGTCAATATCTGCATAAAGGTAAGAACAATTACGATTTCAGTTTGTTTCAAGAACAGAAAATCACAAAGTTAGGAATTCAAGTACCTCCCTTGTTCCACTCGCTTGAAACCTCATTCCCTTCTCCAATGGATGCCCTATCAACAAAGAAAAACCTATTTTTCCATCCCCTATCACTAGAAGATGTGGTGCTCATTAAGGAATTCCTACCTGACCTCTTCCTAAAAAGATATCTTTTTGAACCAAAAGGTTGAAGATCGTACGAATAAGCAATCTCATGAAGCCCTAGGTTTAACCCATTTTCCCTGTTCACTTTGATAACAAAAGCAAAAACTCTCCAAGCCATGGGCATCAGTTGAGAATAAGCGAGTTGGGTCTTTTGGAAGAACTCAGAAACCAACAATGGAAAAGGGTAGCTAAACCCTAGAAGAAAGGGATATTCAAGAAAACAGATCCATTTGTGGGAAACGAAGTCAGACCTAAGATTTACAGAAAACGGGTGAAAAATTGCACCTTTTGGGAAGTAGCATTGTTATTTCAGTGATTCGATTTGGGTATCACTGAACAAGCAAGTCTCTTCATCTGGTTTCACAAGAAGATTTTCGCAAACGAAATCGTCAAGACTAATCTCTATGGGACCTTGTGGGGATGGGACACTCTTAGTTTTGGACGAAGACCACCTGGTTCTACCCATGGTTAACAGAGACAAAAGCGAAAAGTAAACAATGGATGAAAGTAAGAAAACGGCAAAATTTTTACCTTGCAAGAAAGCAGCGCCGTAGTAAGCAGGAACGAAATGGAAGGTTTTAGAAGATCATTATGGAGTTTCCAAGCGGTTATTTAAATTAAAGGGAACTCTAATCCCAAAAAACCACTTTTTATTAAGCCTACTCCCCAACCGTCCATTGCCTCCACGTTTCTCTATACCCGTCCCATCATGCAAAGCTGGCAGTTGATCATTTATTGCAAAGAAAAACATTTTGCCTCCTCAGTTGCCGAGTTAGCCAAATGTTTTTGGGGACAAATTGTTGTGGGTATTTTTCAGCATGGGGACATCTTCAGTTGCTCCTACATATCAAGATGTCGTTCCACTGTAAGTATTGTTTTAATATTTACATATTTGATTTTTCCTAATATCTTTATTAATATTCCAGTGAACAAGAGAGAAGAATGCGGGATATTTTCTAGCACGTTCAACACATCTTCAACGGCAAGGATGACTTGGTCTCACGAAGGTTGAAGAGGATAAGCATATATCCCGAGATTGTAGGAACAGCATTTGACTCATTCATACTTACTTATATTTAAGGGGAAATGGAGACGGAAAACATACACGCATTTTCATACGCACACACTCTACACACAAGCTACTTGTAATCCTCTCCATTCTCTTCCAAAGTTGTATTCATAATCATCATAGTGAAACTTTTAAGGTTGGAGACCTAACTCTCGGGGTTTTTTCCAAAGAGGTTATCACCTCTAAGGTTTTCCTCGTTAACAAACCGTGGTGTCATTATTTCTTTTCCTGCTTTTGTTCCATATAGTCGAATTCCATAGTCCCCTCCTTATTGTTTAATCCACACACTTGTCAAAGTTAAGATTCAACTCTATTGTTTTTTCTACCAAAACATTACCTAAAGACACCGAAAGGTGACATTTCTACATGTCACCCACAAAATTGGTTATAACATCGTTGCATGTTATCTTTACAACATGGTTATAACATCGTTGCATGTTATCTTTACAACTTGGTTATAACATCGTTGCATGTTATCCTTACAACTTGGTTATAACATCGTTGCATGTTATCTTTACAACTTGGTTATAACATCGTTGCATGTTATCTATACTTATTGGTCACAACACTCATACGTGTTGTCTTTCGTACCCAACATAGAAATACTTGAAGGTATAAAAACATTCAAGATATCCTTGAGATAAAAAGTTAACTACACTACTACATTTCTGACCTAATGTAACGCCAATTTTCGTTGCATTAGGGCCCAAAAACCGTTACATTAGGCCTAATGTAATGCCAAATGGCCGTTGCATTCTCTTGCGTTGCATTAGGTATAATGCAATGACATAGTAAGCTAATGTAACGCCAGAGCTTTGGCGTTGCATCAGGTAAATACCTGATGCAACGCCAATTTTAAAACTATATGAACACCTAATGCAATGCCAAAAAGTAGATGAGTACCTAATGCAACGCCAATTTAAAAAGTAGTTGAATACCTAATGTAACGCCAAAAATTAGATGAACACCTAATGTAACGGCTGTTGTTATGTATTAATATTGATTACTAATAGTAATATATATACAATTAAATAATAAAAAATATTATATATAAAATTAATTGACAAACTTCATTCCCAAAAGATACATAATATATATATGTACACATGACAACGTGTCATCGACACATACTAATTACATAAAAGTTGAACAAAAACTTTCTTTGACCATAAATTTCTGTCTATTTCACCTTAAATGACAGAATCTTCAAAAAGGGCAGCATCAGTTGGCAAACCAATAGGTCTTCATCTATCTTTTCTTCGATATCCTGTGCCAATCAAATGCAGTTGGCTGAAATAAGCTTTCAGATCTTTGTTTCTAATTGAGCAAAATATATATATATATATATATATATATATATATATATATATATATATATATATATATATATATATATATATATATATATATATATATATATATATATATATATATATATATATATATATATATATTTACCAGATCATACCTTGAAGTAGGAATTATCAAACCCAACTGTAATAAAGATAAACAGTGCTGCAGAAAGCAGACCAGGCTCTCACACACACATTTCATCAAACACGTTGCGGGTGCAAACCCACCGGCCCTAAGCTTACCACCTCCCTCACTCACTCCCTATTAATTAAGATAAATTATGTATCTTTCTAACCTTTGTTCACATTAAAATAAAGTCGAGAAATTAATGTTGATCAATTTTGATTTGTTTGAGACATTCAAACAATCACATACAAGTGATTCATTCCATATATAAACAGATATGATGAGACCTAAAAACAAAGCACGGGCAAAGGCATACCTCGACTGAACTGTGTAGCCTTTGATTTCCACTTTTGTTCTAACCCTTCTCTTCTGATCAACTCGTGTTCATGAAAATTAGAAACTTAGGGCATGAATATTGGGCAAAATCAAAATCAGATGGAAGGGAAGATTTAGGGCAAAATCAAAATCAGATGGATGGGAAGGGTTTAGGGCATGGATTGAATTAGAGGAGAGATGATAGAAGAGAGAAGAGCGTTACCAGTATTGAAGGATTGTGGTGACGCAAAGCTTGAAGAGCTAGGGAACCGTTCTAGAGAGAGAAGCGGGAGGGGATTTGCGCGCAGAGAGAAATAAGGAGAAGAGAGAGAACCGAGTTTGTGGTCCTTTAATTTTTCCTTTTAAAAAATGAGGGAAATATTAATTTGGGGAAAATATTAAAGCTCCCGCGCATTAGTAAATTCTTTAGCCCGCCTTAAAAAAAAGAGGAAATTATTTCGGCGTTGCATTAGTAATTTAGTCGTTACATTAGAAAAATCTAATGTAACGCCAAAAAATCTAACGTAACGCTGAGATCAAAGCCGTTGCATTAATCAAAATGTGCCGTTACATTAGCTCTGTCGTTGCATTAGACTCGTTACATTAGCTCTGGCGTTGCATTAGATGCATTACATTAGCTCGGTCGTTGCATTAGATGCGTTACATTAGCTCCGAAATGTAGTAGTGCTAAAAGACTAAAGATGTTAGACCAACCCAACACCATCAAAGCCAAATGTCTGGACTCTTATGAGCCACTTACGAAAATGCAAATATAAAGGTGTCTTAGGGGCAACCCCCTACTCCAAAACCCAAATTCACATGCTAATAAAGGCATGGCCAAATACAACATAACCAGTGTTTAAAAATGTAAAAAATAAATTGTTTTTCATGCTGCAGGTACAGCACCAAGTTCCTTACCTTCATCCTCCTTAACAGACGTTCCAACTTCTTCTTTGTCCATTCCTCCTGCTACTCCCTGTTCCATCTCCTTGACATCACGAGAATTCACTTCACCAACATCTACAGCTTCACACAAGAACGCATTCAACATAGCCACTTCATCCTCGATCCTCCATGCACTATGCTTTCCAGCCTCAAATTCCTTGATCATGTTGATCCTACTCTCCATTACTGCCTTGGTGGCGTCAGCCATGAATTTCTCCTTCACTTCTTGCAGCTCTTTGATGTGCTCTTCCTCTACCTTCAACATCCTGGTGGTAAGACTTACTAACTCTTTCTCTGCCTGCTCAGCTCTTGCACTTTCTTGATCAGCTCTTCCACCTTCCACCCTTGCCTTTTGGGCCCAGATCTTGATCTGATCCTCTTTCACTTCTACTTCTTTTAACAAAAAATCCGTAAACTTCATCACCTATAGGAAAAACATGTTCTCATGTCAAACAGTTAACACCTAGAAAATTTTATGCAAATTAAAAAGGATTTTTACCTTCTCACAAGAGCTTTCCATGTTGGTCCTCACATTCTCCACTTTCAAATCATCCTCCACCACAATCACCGTGTCATCTAGCTTTCTTTTCCTCCCTACCTTGACTGAGTTGTCTCCTTTCGGGAGAGGGGGTTTACCTCCTTCTAACTTCACACCAACCTTAGCCCTAAAACTTGACATGATATCATTCACATCAAAACCTGCTTTCGAACGGGTTACTGTATCATGAAAAGGATAAGGGTCACATGGATAAACACCAAAATCAAGAATCTTATTTACTATAAAGGAGACTTTACCATATGACATCTTGACTGGGCTGACACTTGCAGAAACTCTCTCCTCCTCTCTAGAATCTTCCCCAACAAATTCAACAGGAGAAGGCCTGTATTTGCGCAAGGACTCAGGAAACAAATTCAAAATCAGGTTCACATTAGCAGCAGTCTCTTCTGACGGTGGGAATAACTCCTCCAACGATGTAACTGCACAAAAAGGAAGCAAACAACTTGTCAAAATAACAATAAAGCAATATGGAAGGATGTAAACAAAACTCTAATCAAACTCTACCTTGACAGTTCCAAGTGGACACCATCTCGTTGCCTCCCTCCAGACTTGCTTTCTTCACATAAAAATACTTTTGTTTCCACCCTCTATCTGCTGCATCTAGACCCAAAACTAAGGGATCTCTACCAGGCCTGATCCTAAAATTGTATCTGCCATTTCCAAACGCCCTAATATCGTAAACAAAGGTTAGCTCTTCCAACCCAGCAACAAGCCCCTGGTCAGCCGAAATTCTGTCTAGGGTGTGCAATGTACGCCAACTGATGGGCATCAATTGACAATATGACAGTTGTGTGACCTCAAAAAAGCAGGTAATTAGGGGAGAAAAGGGGAATTTCAAGCCTATGGTAAAGGGATACTCATAAAAAACTACCCAATCGAGAGAAAAGCAGTCAGCACTACAAGATTCGTTGGGCACAAGGAACTTTGCGTTGGGGGAAAGCGCGTTGTTCCTCTTCAGAGCATCAACATGGGACGCTCTGAGATTGCACCGTTCATCATCCTTTTTCCTAATAACCCTAAGCATTTAAACCCCTTGGGAGGAGAAGCCTCGACGTCAATGACCCTTTTGCCTTTACCCATAACGGCGACCGGAAAGAAATGAAGAAGCAAGAAAGAGAAAACTCACCGGGAAACGGACGAGAATTTAGCGCCGGTAAAGTGGAGACTATTTTGAGAAGAAATTTAGTTTCTTTCAAAAATTAAATTAATATGAAGGGACTGCTACAGGCGCTTACAAAGCCCATAATAGCCCTAATTCCTCGTAAATTGTGTGAGCCAACCACCTCATCAACTCCCTTTCAAGACCGAGGCGACATTTGGCAAAATATTAAGACTTTCCGTATTTCAGCATGGAAAAGCCTTAATATTTTGGGGGCAATTGTTTCACCCTAAAATTTTCGCTCAGCATTGTTGTGGGTAAATTCAGGATTGCTACATCTTGAATAGTTGCCAGCATGTCGTCATCTTTACACCCATGGACAAGGTAAAATTTACTTAGATAATTAATTCATTATTTAATTATTTCTGTTATATATTTAATTACAGGTATAAAAGAATGTGGGAAAAACATATTCCATGGACCCATTTCAACGGTTGAGAAGACCAAGTCAAGATAGAGATAACATGGCCAAAATTCTAGGGAAGTTTGTTAGGGTTTAAGTTATCTTCAGTTATTTTTTCTATTTAAAATCTTATGGCTGGAACACATACACGCATTACTCACACACAGCTCACAAACACATTGTAATCCACCATAGCTTCATATTTTGTAACTCAGAAAGATTAATACTATTGTTTGGAAAGGTAGGTGCTCATAATCACCTCCCGAGGTTTTGTGCCGGCGAGATAGTTATCTCAAGGGTTTTCCTCGTTACATGATCGAGCCATCTTAGTTTCATTGTTACACCGATTATATTCCATTGCACCTTCCTCAACTTTATTTCGAATTTCTTTATTGTTGATTGTTTTTTACCAAAACAGTTTGGCGCCCACCATGGGGCCATTGGTTTTTTAATCGGTTTAAAATCCTCACGTTATTACCATGTCTACCCAACCTATGACTTCCGCCGTCAGCAAAACCATTCCTATCCCTAGCAGTACGAATCCCCAAACCAGTAGCAGGCCAACAACCGGAGGCCAAGAAACATTGCCTCCTCCTTCGCCTGTGAATTCTGGAAAGAAGCAGATGTCACCATCTCCTGATCTTGAGATCAAAAGCATGCTTGTTCAGATGACGAACCAGCTGGATCGCCAACAGAATAGCACCTTCTTAATAGCCGAAAGCTTGATAAAGGTGCAAAAAGAACAAGAGTTGCTCTCTAAAAGAATGGATGCTGTCTCTCCTTACCGTCCTAGGGTCCTTGATTTCAACATTGGGGACAGCTCTCAAACTTTTAATGAATTCCTTCCAATGGCATCATCTGTAAGGATGTCATCATCACCAATCCTGACGTCTTCTCCCCCCATAATGACTTATGTGGCGATGTCGACACCCTTAGCCACCAGTGCCTACATGATGACTTTTCCAGAAGGACCCATCTTCACTAATGACGTCCTCTGCAGATAATGCTAATCCTTTTGTTAATTTCAATACTAGTTCTTCCTTGGATAATACTGCTCATGCTACTAACCCTTTTGCAGGTACCTACATTGCAAATCAGCTTTGGGAGTTGAGAGATATGATCATGAATGTGCTAGGTGTCACCTCGCCTATCCAGCAGGTCTCCCCAACGTGTTACAATCAGTCTCGCTTTACTCCAGCAATTGCGCATGTCGACATCCCGAAAGGATTTAGCGTTCCTGCCATAAAGTTGTATGATGGAAGTTCTGATTCTGAGAAGCATGTCGCCCACTACCAAGAAAAGATGGAGATCATTCGCATTCCACTTCAGTTTCGTGAGGCTTGTTTGTATCGAGGGTTCGATTCGACGTTGGTAGGACCAGCATTGAAGTGGCTGATCCGTCAACCTCCTGGTTCCATTGGCTCATTTGCTCAACTTGTCAACCTGTTCAATAATCAATTCTCTTGCAGCCGGCAATTTGAGAAGCTCACCAGTGATCTTTACCGTATCACCCAGCAGCCCGCCGAAGCCTTAAAGGACTATGTTAATAGGTTTAATAAAGAAGTTCTGGAGATCCCCAACCTGGACATGGCGACAGCTGCGGAAGCTTTCAAAATGGGCTTGAAGAAGGATTCCCCTTACTATGAAGATTTGGTGATGAACCCGTGCAAGAAGATGGAGGATATCCGAAACCGAGCTTTAAGATTTATCAGGCTGGAAGAGGACAAGGTGCAGCAGTCCAAGCATCCTGACAAGGCTTCATCATATGACCATCCTGACAGGAAGATAGAGTCGTCTCACCAAAGACAGAGCAGATCCAGACCCTACCACAGAAATGACCATAACAAAGTCAATTATGTGGAAGATGATGGAGATGATGACGATTTTGAATCTCCTAAAATTTCTGATTATTGTTTTTCTGTTGATGTTTCAGGTATCCTGTGTGCAATGAGTAATCTTGGAGATAAAGCAAGGTGGCCTCGAAAGACTGACAAGCCGTCCGGCTGGAGGGATAAATCCAAGTGGTGTGCCTATCACGAGGATTTTGGACATCTTACCGAAGATTGCATCGCCTTGAGGAAAGAGATTAGTTACCTGTTGTCTAAGGGACATCTTAAAGAGCTCTTTGGGAACCGCAAGACCAAGGCGGAGAACAAAGAGCCCGTTGCAACCAGACCGCCATCTCCTCCACCAGTAATGAAGGTAGTTAATGTTATTAGTGGTGGTTCTGATATTTGTGGTACTTCTTATTTTGCAGCTAAGAGATTTACCAAGCATGCTAAGGATGAGAAGCCTGAGAGATCCTCAAAGATGTCGCAGATCACATCCCAAGATGTCATCTCCTTCGAAGAAAGTGACAGGGACAATGTTATAGATCCTCATCATGACGCCTTGGTCATTGCACTCCAGATCGCCAATTGCAAAGTCAGACGTATCCTAGTAGATGGGGGCAGTTCTGTAAACCTCATTATGCTAGATGCCTTGAAGGAAATGAAGATCCCTGAAGATAGCATTGTAAAAAGAACCTCAGTGCTCGTGGGCTTCAGTGGAGAAACCAAAAGCACAGTGGGTGAGATTACACTTCCAGTTTATGTCAAAGGTATCAACTCCATGGAGAGATTCTGCGTGATTGATAGTGCAACATGTTACAATGTGATTTTGGGAAGACCTTGGATCCATGGAATGAAGGCAGTGTCATCCACCTATCACCAATGTGTTAAGATGCCGACACCCTGGGGAGTTGTCAAGGTTTACAGGGATCAGCAGTCAGCTAAAGAATGTTATATGACTTCCATGAAGGCTTCGACATCTCCCAAGATGGCATAGCAATTACAGAGAAAGGCCCGTGAGGTTCTGGAGGCGAAGGAGCATGACCTGAAAGAGATACCATTAGACCCCTCAAACCCAGATCTCAAGGTGCTGATCGGTCAAGACGTTCCAGCAGAAATCGAAGAAGATCTTGTCAACCTCTTGAAAAGCAGGATTAAAAGCTTCGCCTGGAAGCATGAAGATATGACATGCATTAGCATAGATGTCATCACCCACAAACTCAACATTGATCCATCCTTCAGACCAATTCACCAAAAGAGACGAAAGTTCGCACAGGAGAGGAACCTAATCATTCAGGAAGAAGTAGACAGATTGCTCAGAGCTAAAATGATCAGAGAAGTCGAATACCCAAGATGGTTAGCAAACGTGGTGGTGGTAAAAAAGAAGAATGGCTAGTGGAGAGTTTGTGTCGACTTCACAGACTTAAACAAAGCCTGTCCCAAAGATCCTTTCCCCTTGCCACACATTGATACTTTGGTAGATGCTACTTCTGGACATGAAGTGTTGACCTTCTTGGATGCATCTTCAGGATTCCAATAAATCCAGATGGAGCCATCCGACCAAGAGGATACCGCCTTCATCACCCCAACAGGTATTTATTGTTATATTGCAATGCCTTTTGGACTAAGAAATGCAGGTGCAACATACCAGAAGCTGGTCAACATGATGTTCAAAGAGCAGATTGGGGACACCATGGAAGTATACATCGACGATATGGTGATAAAATTGATGAAAGCTGAAGATCATATTCAGGATCTTACTCAAGCATTTGACATCCTGGACAAATTCAACATGAAGCTGAACCCAGCAAAGTGCAATTTTGGCATGAAGTCCGGTAAATTCTTGGGCTACATGGTGACGCAAAGAGGGATAGAGGCAAGCCCGGAGCAAATAAAAGCCATCATCAATCTAACGTCACCTAAATCCATCAAAGATGTTCAAAGATTGACAGGAAAAGTGGCGGCATTGAATCGATTCATCTCAAAAATCCTCAGACAGATGCAAGCCATTCTATGACATCTTGAAGAAGAATTCCAGATTCGAGTGGACAGAAAAGCATGAATAAGCCTTTCAAGATTTAAAGCTGTACCTGTCAACGCCTCCCCTACTCTCAAAACCTCAAGAAGGTGAGCCATTATGTGTTTACTTAGCTGTCTCCGAAACTGCAGTTAGTGTCGTCCTGGTCCGTGATCAAGATGGCGTCCAGCAGCCGGTATATTATGTAAGTAAAACACTGCTCGATGCGGAAACCAGGTTTCACACCTTGAAAAATTAATATTAGCTTTAATTTCTGCTTCAATTAAGTTTAGGCATTATTTTGAAACTTATATCATTGTCATTCGTACTAACTATCCAAATAAAAAGTGTAATGAGAAAACCAGAAATGTCAGGAAGGATGGCCAAATGGTCCGTTCAACTAAGCACTTATGACATCAAGTATGAGCCTAGAACAGCAATAAAATCACAAGCACTTGCAGACTTTGTGGCAGACTTTAGTCCAAGCATGCAACCAGAAGTAGAACTTGAAGTCCAACAACTCCAAGATGGGGACATCCTGCGAAAGTGGACTCTATTCACAGATGGTGCTTCTAATATGTGGGGCACAGGGCTAGGTGTTGTCCTAAAGTCGCCACAAGGGGACATCATACCCCAGGCCATTAGTTTTGATTTTAAAGCCACCAATAATGAAGCAGAATACGAGGCCTTAAGCGTGGGCCTAACCGTGGCTTTAGACATGAACATTAAAGCAATACAGGTATATAGTGATTCATTATTACTTGTCAATCATTTCAATGGTTCCTATGCAGCAAAAAATGCCAAGATGACAGCTTACTTGGACATTGTGAAAATTCTGGAAAGCAAATTTCAAATCTTCTCTTTTGAACAAATTCCCCGAGAGGAGAACTCTCAAGCAGATGCATTGGCCAATCTTGGATCAGCTTTCAAAAGCTTATCTCAGACCAATATACCAATCATACATGTTGACATCCCTGCAGTAGAAAGGTTAGAACTTTTCTGCACAGATGACGACATCCCAGAAGATTAGATAGAGACATCTTGGACGACGCGAATAATTAAATATCTTCAAGATGGAACCATCCATAATGAAGAAAAGAATGCAAGAGCATTCAGGGTAAGGATTTCAATATTTGTATTAATAGATAATGTGTTATTTAAGAAATCATTTGCAGGTCCATATTTGAGATGTCTCGAAGCTGATAAAGCCAATGAAGTTCTAAGAGAATTGCATGAAGGATCATGTGGTAACCATTCTGGGGGCAGAATCTTATATATGAAGGCTCTAAGAATGGGTTACTACTGGCCAACAATGCGTCAAGATGCTGCCATCTTTGCCAAGAAATGTGATTCCTCCCAGAGGCACAACGACATCTTGCATCAGCCCGCAGAATTACATCATCCAATTCTCTCCCCTTGGCCATTCATGAGGTGGGGAATGGATATAGTGGGAAAATTGCCTAAAGCTCCCAGAGGAAAAGTATTTTTGCTTGCAGTGACTGATTATTTCTCTAAATGGGTTGAAGCTGAATCTTACGTGCAAGTTTGTGATAAAGAAGTCATATTCTTCATTAAGAGAAATATATTTAGCAGATTTGGCATCCCCTCTGAAATAATATGTGACAACGGCTCCCAGTTTATTAGCAGGAAGACGCAGGATTTTCTTGCTAGGTGGGGAGTCAAGATAGTGACATCCTCACCTGTGCATCCTCAAGCTAATGGCCAGGCAGAATCAAGTAACCAAATAATCATCAATAACCTAAAGAAGAGGTTAGATCAAAAGAAGGGAAGATGGGCGAAAGAGCTTCCATTTGTCCTTTGGGCAGATAGAACCACACCAAAGAACGCGACATGCCAAACCCCTTGCTCCTTAGTATTTGGAGCAGAAGCAGTCATCCCGGCAGAAGTCGTCGTCCCTAGTGCCAGATTCAAGATGTTGACACCTGAGCAAAATGATGCCAGCCTGAGTCATGATCTAGATACCATTGACGAACTAAGGGATTTAGCCAAGATCAGAATAGCAGCATATCAACAAAAGATTGCTAGATCCTACAACAAAAATGTTAGATTATGAAAGTTCCAAGTCGGTGATCTAGTCCTAGGAAAGGTGTTTCAGAATACAAGAGAGCCCAATGTTGGAAAGATGTCTCCCAAATGGGAAGGGCCATACTTAGTTGATGCCGAAGCAGGTAAAGGCTCATATTGGCTGTCAACTCTGGAGGGAGCTAGGATTCCCCGAAGCTGGAATGCCATTCACCTCAAGTCCTACTTTATGTAAGTTTCCATAATTACTTTACAATGAAAATAAAACCAAGGTACGATCTTTACCATTCTATTTTCAATAAAAGTAATTGTTTCCATTTTTGTTTATTTGTTGAATGATTACTGACTTAAGCATTGGAGGGGCGTTAGCTAAGCTAACGCCCTCCCCTAACATGTTTCTGTTTTGCAAGAAAACAAGAAGCATTTGAATAAAACTCCTTGATAAATTAAGATGTTAGCATCCTTCCAAGAAGTTAACATCTTAAATTAGGTACGACCTTTTTCTTACTTTCTGTTTAAAAAGTATTTTTATGAAATTCTAGCACTTTTTTACTTTCTTTTATCAAATAAAATATGACATCAGAAAAGATGTCGAAATCTCTCATTAACTTGTTATTTTTCAAGAAGTATTCAATACATTTCAAATCCTCATGAAAACAACCGTTTTGAGACTGGCCATCTCACCTCCGTTTAAGGTACTTAATCCCTTCAAAGGTTTAAAGAAATTACTTTCTTTCGTCTCATTAAGGTTTAAACACCTCGCTTGGAGCGCACGATGTCAACCTTGATTGAGGTGTGTGATGGGCCCGTATGTTTATATATACGAATTACCCATTTCCACTCAATCAATGTGTTAGACCCTAAGATTTTTACAATTGGTTATGACACATACGTGTCATCTAAGAACAAACGGTTATTGACATTCACATGTCAATCAAAGTAATTGCAAAGGATTTCTACATCCACTCGCAAGTTGTCACTATCTACGAAGAGGTTAGCATACCAACCTCCTAATTTCATTTTTCATAAAGATACTTGAGAAAAAGTTTTCCATCAAAACCCAAGCAAAAGTTTTACCCTATGAAAAGCATAAAAAGTGTTGGACCAACCCAACACTTGAAAAGCAAATTGTCTTAGCCCTTATGGGCCGATTACAAACCAAAATATTTAAAAACATTGTCTTTGGGACGCAGCCCATTTTCAAACCAAAATTTTTTAACCAAAAGTTTTTTCAAACCAAGAGAACCATTTTCTTTTTTCCTTCATGGGGTGGCTACTGCCGCAGATGTTGTCGCTGCTCCTTCCTCAAGGATATCATCATCCTTAGCAGCTGAAGATCCTTCTCCTACTTCCTCTCCCTTAGAATCCAAGGACTTCAAGAGCGAACATTGTTGCTCAACATCCCACTCTGTGTGCCTCCCAGCATAAAATTCTTCCATCATTTGGACTTTTATTTCTATCATGCAACGGGCAGCGGAGGCCATCATGTTCTTCTTCACATCTTCAATCTCCTGCAGCTGGGTGTCTTGGATGGAAGACATTCCTTTCATCAAGCTTTCCACCTCATTCTGTAGAACTTCTATCTTCTTAGCCGAAGCCTCCTTCTGTTTCTTGTTTTGTATTGCCTCTAGCTCCAACTTCCTATTCCTTTCCTCAAGACTGCTCATTCTTATCTTAGCTGCATCAACACCCTGCAAAAGACACAATTGATCAAAATTTGAGATGCGTTATTCAAATAAAAACTCCTTTGAAACTCTGTTTTTTCAAAAAACCTACCACTGCTGCTCTAGCAAGCGCCTCTTCAACATCCACCAAGCCTGTTTCATCAATGTTTATCACCTCCTTAGAACTACCCTTCCTTTTCTTCACCCTTGCTCCTACAGATGGTGCCTCCATCTCTTTCTTAGAAACCGATAACTGTAAGCTTGCCTGGGTTTGCCCAACGAAATCCTAAAGGTCCTTGAGGGAAAAAGCAGCCATAGACTTAGAAACTATCAAAAATAGAAGGCATGTTGTCAGAGGAAAGCAAAATCTAGATACCAAAAAGGCAAAACTTTGTGGACAAAATAGGATCTTACTAGTGGACATCTCTGTGGATGGTGGTATCTCCTTGTCTTCAGAAGTGACTATGGCTTCAAATGGCTGGAAGGATCGCTCTCCCTCTGAGAACTCCAACAATCTTCTCACTTTTCCATTTGTCTCGGCAAATGGTGGGAAGAGCTTAGCCCAATCAATGACTGCAAAAACAAACAAAGAAAATTACAACAAGTAACTGCGGGAAATAAAGAAAAACTGAAGTTTGAAAGAGGGATACCTTCCCTGTTCCATCCAGTTGCCAAGAAATCTCCTTCCTCTAAGGAATCCTTCTCAACAAAAAATTATTTTGATTTCCAACCCCTATCGTTCACGGTTACTCTAAAAACAGAGGTTTCATGCCTGACCTAGTTTTAAGAAGATATCTCGTGGAGCCAAAATTTTGGAGCTCATATACAAAGGTTAACTCCCTTAAACCTATGTCTAGCCCAAATTCACGGTTCACTCGCAGAACACAAGAGAAAATCCTCCAAACCATGGGCATCAATTGGACAAAAGCCAAGTTAGTTTTTCTAAAAAAACTCACTTATCAATGCAGGAAATGGATACGAGAAACCTAGAGTGAAGGGATATTCATAGAAACAGACCCATTGCGGAGAAACGAAATCGGCCCTAAGAAATACATCAAAAGACCTAAAGATGGTGGAATCCGGGAAGCATCGTCGATCCTTGATAGATTCGATGAGCTCGTTGTTAAAAACACAGATCTCTTCATCTGGTTTTGCCAACAAGCCTTTGCATGAAAAACCCCCATCCTCGTTCAAACTCAGAGGGTTTTTCGCAGCCTTGCCCTTTCTTGATTTAACCATTTTTCAAAAAAGCAAAAAGGGGGAAAAAGGGAGGGAAAGATTTTACCTTGAGAAGAAATCACCGCCGTGAAGAAGGAGATGGATGAAAACGATTGGAAAAGTGGAGAAGAAAGTGAAAGGAACTCGGTTAAAAACCCTAGATCCTTGGTAGTTACGCTAATTAAGTGGGATTAAAACTCTCAACTGCCACGTCTCCCTTCGAATTAATAACTGTCCAAGCTTCTAGAAGGAAGTAGAAAAACCATCCTTTTAAATTCATTTAAAGGCAATTTTTGGGGACAATTATTGTGGGTAAATTCAGGATTGCTACATCTTGAATAGTTGCCAGCATGTCGTCATCTTCACACCCGTGGACAAGGTAAAATTTACTTAGATAATTAATTCATTATTTAATTATTTCTGTTATATATTTAATTACAGGTATAAAAGAACGTGGGAAAAACATATTCCATGGACCCATTTCAACGGTTGAGAAGACCAAGTCAAGATAGAGATAACATGGCCGAAATTCTAGGGAAGTTTGTTAGGGTTTAAGTTATCTTCAGTTATTTTTTCTATTTAAAAGCTTATGGCTGGAACACATACATCCATTACTCACACACAGCTCACAAACACATTGTAATCCGCCATAGCTTCATATGTTGTAACTCAGAAAGATTAATACTATTGTTTGGGAAGGTAGGTGCTCATAATCACCTCCCGAGGTTTTGTGCCTGCGAGATAGTTATCTCAAGGGTTTTTCTTGTTACATGATCGAGCCATCTTAGTTTCATTGTTACACCGATTATATTCCATTCCACCTTCCTCAACTTTATTTCGAATTTCTTTATTGTTGATTGTTTTTTACCAAAACAAGCATGTTATACATCTTGGTCATCTACTTTGAGGTAACGTCTTGACTTACATCTAAACTAATGCCTTAAAATTGTTTGTTGTATATTTCCTATTTTTCAGGAACGGAATTATGAATAAAATAACTCACTCATATGACCGTTTGAACTTGGTCAAACGATGACATAACAACTCCACCTATTAACCAAAGGGATAACGGCTGATCTTCATCAACAAATGGCGAGATTCTAGGCAAAATATCAGCATGGCATTCAAGTTGTTATTTTCAGTTACAATCATGCATATATATTACCTTTAGAACGCACATGTATTCACGTTACACACTCTCGCTTACTCTTGTGATGCACTTTGTACTCGAAAACTACTCAAATTAATAATACTTTTTTGGTTTAGGTAGGCTTTTCCTAAAGCCTCCCGAGGTTTTTTCCTGCGAACATTTGTTCAAAGGTTTTCCTCGTTACATCCTCGTGTTCATCTTGGCTTGTGAATTATATTCCATTTGTGCCCAAACATCCTTGATAGATAAATTTAATTGTTGAAATTTGTCCAAAACAGTACCCATAAATTATTTTTTAAAAAATATAGATTTTTATTAAATAAAATCTTAAGCGAGTACAAGATTGATATCTTGATGCAATTCTGAAGAAATAATCTGGAGTATTCCAGAAAGGTTTCTTTTACTTTACTCTTAGTTTTATCTTTTTAAGCTTATCCTAATTTTGTCTGATGTTCATGTATTTTGGTTAAAGTATCTAGTTACAATGTTAGAGAATTTGAAGGGTTGATTCAATGTATTGCCCATGCTTGGAGGGATGTTCCAATGCATCTATAAATAATGGCTAAAGTGATATGATTCAGCAGAGTTTTAGGAATAAAGACATCAGTATTAGCAAGTGTTCTTGCCCGAGAGTTGAGTGATTCCTCTTATCACAAGCGAGGCCTTGGTTGCGTAGAGTGATTTCACAATTAGTAGTGTTGAATGAGTCCACTACCGCCAGTTGAGTAAGTCCCAGGTTATCATATTAACCTTCATCTTGCAGCCATAATTAGGCCTGCATCAAGTTGGTATCAGAGCAGTTCGCTGCGTTGCTCAAACTCTGATCATTACCATGCCGCCACGTCGTCGCAGAAACGTTACTGATATCAATCTCCAAGCACAATTTACTGAACTTTAACGATAAATGACTGAGCTTCTTGCTAGGAGGACACCTTCTCCTGCTCGAAGTAGCGAAAGTCATCAGGAGGTTCATGACAATGAATTTTTTGGAGAATCTCAATCTTCTGTAGGTCTTTTCAATGAAGACGAAAATCCTTTTGCTCGATGGAATGATACAATGTTGGAATAATTGGTACGAGTTATTGATGGGGGTGATAGATCCATAAATATTGCAGTTCCAGATTTTGATGGAAAACTGAACGCTGATGAGTATTGTGATTGGAAGGCTTCTCTTGAGGCTTTCTTCGAGTAGAAGAACCTTCGCGACTATCGCAAGGTTCAGTTTGTTGATACTAAATTGAAAGGATATACGCTTATATGGTGGCAGCAGTACCAGCGCAATAGAGAGCGTAGGGGGGTACCTCGAGTTGAGTCTTGGCTCGAGATGAAGCTGAAGTTGGACGAGAAATTTCTCCCCTTGGACTATAATCAAACTTTGTACCAGAAGTTTCATATGCTGCGACAACTTGTTGATCAGTCTATTGCTAGTTACAGCGAGGAGTTTTACAAGTTAATGAGCCGGATTGAGTTGAACGAGACCGATGATCAGCTGGTTGCTCGTTATATGACGGGTTTAAAGAGTTCTATTAGGGGAGAGCTTTACATGCTTACCCTCAACTCCCTTGAAGAAGCTTATCAGATGGCTTTGAAGGGCGAGGAAAAATCCAAATGGAGCGCGTTTAGAAAAGGCAAAAGTTCAAGGACTTCCATTTTGAAAGGTAATTCATTTCCCAACAAAACCCCAGCTGCAACATCTTCATCCGCTCAAGGTGTTGGACAATTGACTAAAGAGCGTGGTAAGGCCATTCAACAAATGACAAATTCATGTTTTAGATGTGGGGAATCTGGTCATAAGGCGTATGAATGTCCCAAAAATAATGCTGAACTTCACCTCACTGAAGGAGTGGTAGAGGATGACCCATTTGAAGTTGAAGAAGAGGCGGAGAAAGTACTTGATGAAGAGTTTTGCCAACCTGATTACGATGCTGAAAGTCTTGTTATCCAGAGATTAATGGCTGTCCAGAAGGAAGACTCATGGCTTCGTCATAATATTTTTCGTACATACTGCACATCGGGTGGAAAAAAATGTATTCTGATGATCGACTCCGGAAGCTGCGAAAATATGGTGGCCCAAAGTGTGGTTGACAAATTGCAATTAAAATGCGAACCACATCCGAATCCTTACAAAGTTTCATGGTTCAAGAAAGGGGGAGAAGTTCATGTTTCTAAATGGTGTCGCATTAAGTTTTCAGTTGGTAAGTATGAAGATGAAATATATTTTGATGTTCTCCCCATGGATGCTTGTCACCTTCTCCTAGGCAGGCCATGGCAATTTGATAGAAATGTTCATCATGATGGAAAAAAGAATACTTATTCCATATGCAAGGATGGGATCAAGTATGTCTTATGTCCATTGAAGGATACGCCAAACAACATTTCACAAAAAAAATAGGTTAGTCTTATAGCTTACAAGGATTTCAAGCAGGAAGATGTGATGTACGCCTTGGTGACTGTTGAAGCAAGTGGGGGCTGCGATGGTAGCGTTCCATTCAATGTTGGGAAGTTGCTAGAAAAGTTCAAAGACTTGGTGCCGAGTAAACTACCCGCTGGCCTACCTCCATCTCATGACATTCAACACCAAATCAACTTCATTCCAGGTGCTATTCTTCCAAACTTGCTTCATTATAGAATGACACCCAAAGAGCATGCTGAATTGCAAAGACAAGTAGAGGATTTGCTTGCTAAGGGTCATATTAAGGAGTCTTTAAGTCCTGGTGCTGTTCCTTCACTTTTGGCACCTAAGAAAGATGGTACGTGGGGAATGTGTATTGATAGTAGAGCTATCAACAAAATTACTATCAAGTACAGGTTCCCTATTCCTCGCTTAAATGATATGTTTGATATGCTGGTGGGTGCAAAGATTTATTCAAAAATTGATCTTCGTAGTGGATATCATCAGATTCGAATTAGAGCGGGTGATGAGTGGAAGACCGCTTTTAAGACCAAACATGGTTTGTATGAATGGTTGGTGATGTCGTTTGGTCTTTGTAATGCTCTCAGCACTTTTATGAGACTTATGACTCATGTTTTTGAAGGATTTTATGGGAAAGTTTGTTGTTGTCTATTTTGATGACATCCTTGTTTATAGCCATGATGAGGCACAACATCTTGAGCACTTGGCCATGGTGTTCAAAGTCTTGGATGAAAATAAGTTGTATATCAACCTCAAGAAGTGCTCTTTCATGACGAATCAAGTGGTGTTTCTTGGGTATGTTGTGAGTGAGGAAGGCTTGCGGATGGATGAAGAGAAAGTTAGTGCAATTCTTGATTGGCCAACACCAAAGACATTAAGTGATGTAAGGAGTTTTCATGGTCTTGCCTCTTTTTATCGTCGCTTTATAAAAAATTTCAGAACCATTGTTGCTCCTATAATGGACGTGTTGAAAAGCAAAGAATTCAGGTGGACCAATGAAGCGGAGGAGAGTTTTCAACTCTTTAAAGGAAAACTCGTTGAGGCACCAGTTTTGGCTTTAACGGATTTCAATAAAATGTTTCAAGTTGATTGTGATGCTTCCAATGTTGGTATAGGTGCTGTTTTAATGCAACAAGGGAAACCGATTTCCTATTTTAGCAAAAAGCTTAATGGGTCAAAGCTGAATTATTTTACTTATGATAAGGAACTTTATGCGGTGGTTCGGGCATTGAAACATTAGGAAAGCTATCTTGTTGGTGTGGAGTTTGTTCTGTACTCTGATCATGAAGCTTTAAGATTCTTGAAAGCACAAAAGAAGTTGAATTCAAGTTATGCAGGCTGAGTATCTTACTTGGAGAAATTTACTTTTCTCTTGAAGCATAAAGATGGGACTGCCAATAAAGTTGCTGATGCGTTGAGTCGAAGGTACATGTTGTTAACAACTCTTTCTTATGAGGTTCTTGGGTTTGACCTCATGCCGGAACAATATGCCGCCGACCCATTCTTTTCAAAGGTGATGAAAGATTTAAATGATGGTCTAAATGATGAATTTTTGATCATAAATGACTACTTGTTCAAAGGTAGCATTCCTCAAGGATCCTTACGATTGCTTATCATTCAAGAGCTACATAGTGGTGGACTTGGATCGCAATTTGGTAGAGATAAAACTGAATCACTTGTGAAGGAGCATTATTATTGGTCGTCTTTAAAGCGAGATGTCACCAACTTTGTACGAAAATGTGGTATTTGTCAAAGGTCAAAGGGAGGAGCACAAAACATTGGTTTATACCAACCACTTCCTACACCAAATGCTCCATGGGATGATCTTTCAATGGATTTTGTACTTGGTTTACCAAGGACGCAACGTGGAAAAGATAGCATTTTTGTTGTGGTGGACAGATTTTCTAAAATGGCTCATTTTATACCATGCAAAAATTCTACTGATTCTTCCCAAGTAGCAAATCTGTTTTTTCGGGAGGTGGTGCGTCTACATGTCATTCCAAAATCTATTACTTCTAAGCGTGATGTTCATTTTAGGAGCAATTTTTGGAAGACGCTATGGAAAAGTCAAGTAGGGACACAATTAAAATTTTCCAGCACTTGTCATCCAAAAACAGACGGTCAAACTGAAGTTGTTAATCGCTCACTTGGGAATATGCTTCAAAGTTTGGTAGGTGAAAATCCTAGAAGATGGGAGTTTGTCCTTCCACAAGCTAAATTTGCGTATAATAGCTCATTTAGTAGGTCTACTAAAAGGATGCCTTTCGAGGTGGTTTATGGGCGACAAGTAAACCAAGTTCTGGACCTCACACCTTTGCAAAATCAGTCACGAGTTAGTATAGATGCAGAGGAGTTTGCTTCACATATTAGTGTGATGATGTACCCGATTTTTGAAATCAAACGGAGTCGCCACGCCGTTTTTGTTTTAAGGGCCAAAATTTGAAAAAAGCCCGAGATCAGAGATTTAGGTTCGGAGGTCATGTTACGCGTCGGGAAGGACGTTAGTGTGCACCCGACGCGCCTCGTAAAACGAGTCTTCCAAATATTTGAAATCCTTTTGTTGTGTGTGTGTGTGTGTGTGTGTGTATTTTGACCAAAATAATTTGAAACTGAGAAAAGTAAAAATTGGGATCTCTTTTTAAGACTTTAAACTGATCCCATGATTTTTTGGGTGATTTTTGGGTTGAGATTTGTAACTCAAAAGATTTTTGGAAGTTGAAAACCATTTCTGCCAAAATGAAAAAAGCAGTTGACCCTTGACTTTGAAATGGACTTTAGGGCTTGAAAACTCCAGAATCTGGAAAAAGTCGGGGAATGAAAAATGTTCAAAACACCTTAAAAAAGTTTTCTGTTAAAGAACTTTTCATTTTGGAGATGATTTGAGGGGTCAAAACCTTCTGGAAATCTTAGATCTGAAATCTGGATTTCCAGAGACTGATGAACTGACCTTTAAAAGAAAATTTGAAAAAAGGAGTTTTACTCACACAAAAAATAAAGTAAAAATATGTATGGAAAGATCTGGATGTTGGCTACAAAAAGTATTTTGTAGTCAACACCAAATTCCAAGTTTATCTATATCCAAAAAATTAGACCATGGACTGAGGTCTGAGAAAATTGCTACTGGACAGCAACTTCCCATGAAAGAAAATATGATTTTAAAGGGGGGTTTTGCATCCATGCTTGTCCCCATTTCCCTAGGTTTTGGTTAGTGATCACTTGACATTTTAGTGGTGAATCAACTATACCAAACCATCCTTGGGGTACATTAGGACTAAGCACTTCATTTGCTTGGGAAGGGGATTTTTATCCTTTGAAAATGAGATTTGATGCTTGAAAATGGTTTTTGGGGTTTTGAAAATGAGTTTTCTTTGCAAGAAAGTAAGAACACATTAAAGAAAATGTTGATCCTAGTAGAAGATCATCCATGGAGATGAACTTCCATGGTGATCTTCTTGGATCTAAGACAAGAAGATAAAATAACTACATTTTGTAGTTTAAAGATGCATGCATGAATGAGAGACTTAGTGTAGGGAGAGGGAGGTTATACCTATCTTCCTTGTGTCTTGTGTTTGAATGGATTCAAAGGCTTGAATGTGTTTAGGATTTGAAAGTGTTTAGGGTTGATGATTTGAGTTGGTTAAAGAGAAAACAAGTAGATAACAATGAAGTCCTCTATGTTTTCTCTCTAATCCTCCTCCTAAAGGGTGATTTGAGCTTGAGTTAGTGTATGTATGAGAGTATGTATGAGAGTGATTTGAAAGTATTTTGAGTGAGTGGATTTGGGAAAGATTGGAGAGAAAATGGTGGCAATTCAAGGGAATTCCCACTGTTTTCTCTCTATATTTCGCCAGAGTTTCGTTGCTGTGATCAAATTGTGTTGTTTTACTGAGAGAGAAGGGTTCAATTTATAGGCTCCTGTGAGGGACAAAGATGTCCGCGCGGATCCGACTGTCGCGTGCACTGTTCACTTCGCTGCTGCAGGGCTTTTGGACAGAAGGAATAATCTTTTGAAAATTCAAACTGGTTGTGTTTTTCAACTTGCCCAATTCGGATTTTTCCAATTTCTTTTGCTTTTTGAGATTCTTTTCCTTGTTTATCTTTAAATGGCAATCCCTAATCTACCCTCACTTTGTTAGAAATGTTAGGAATTGTTAGAAATGTTAGAAATGTTAAAACTTTCGTTAACTTTCTAACGAAAAAGCTACCAACTCAAATTGGAGCACTTACAAGAGCCCCTCGGCGACGGTGCTTTCGAAGGAAGCGGTCGTCGATAAGAGTAAGGCTCCATATTTGACAGACGATCAAGTGATCGAGTGGCTGAACCTAATCAATAGGCTACCTACGTATCCCGAATGGGAATCAAGCCGGTCGTAGTTCGGGTCTTTCGACTATCTTTAGTCGTCGACCCTGGAGTGACTGTTTTAGGATGTCAACCTGGCGAGCGAGTTCTAATGTCGATTGCTGAAAGAAACTCTGCTGGGGATAAGAAATGGCCCTCTTTGGTCTGATGGCTAGGGTTGTATATCCGCTCTGCTGGGGATAGGAATGACCATTTTGGTCTGGTGGCTGAACTTAATGATAGGCTACCTACGTATCCTTAAGAGGAATCAAGCCGGCCGTAGTTCGGGTCTTTCGACTATCTTTAGTCTTCGACCCTACTGCTTTAGGAAAGTCGCCCTAAGATTTGACTATTTTCGGGAAGTCACCCTATGATCTGACTGTTTTTGGGAAGTCGCCCTAAGGTTTTGACTATTTTTGGGAAGTCACCCTATGACTTGACTATTTTTGGGAAGTCGCCCTATGATTTGACTATTTTTGGGAAGTCACCCTAAGGTCTGACTATTTTTGGGAAGTCACCCTATGGTTTGACTATTTTTGGGAAGTCGCCCTGTTACTTGACTATTTTTGGGAAGTCGCCCTACGGTTTTGACTATTTTTGGGAAGTCGCCCTATTGGTTTGACTATTTTTGGGAAGTCGCCCTAAGGTTTGACTGCTTTTGGGAAGTCGCCCTAAGGTTTTGACTATTTTTGGGAAGTCACCCTATGATTTGACTATTTTTGGGAAGTCGCCCTATGGTTTGACTATTTTTGGGAAGCCACCCTAAGGTTTGACTGTTTTTGGGAAGTCGCCCTAAGGTTTTGACTATTTTTGGGAAGTCACCCTATGACTTGACTATTTTTGGGAAGTCGCCCTATGGTTTGACTATTTTTGGGAAGTCACCCTAAGGTCTGACTATTTTTGGGAAGTCGCCCTAAGGTTTGACTATTTTTGGGAAGTCACCCTAAGGTCTGACTATTTTTGGGAAGTCGCCCTACGGTTTTGACTATTTTTGGGAAGTCTCCCTATTACTTGACTATTTTTGGGAAGTCGCCCTACGGTTTTGACTATTTTTGGGAAGTCGCCCTATGGTTTGACTATTTTTGGGAAGTCGCCCTAAGGTTTGACTGTTTTTTGGGAAGTCGCCCTAAGGTTTTGACTATTTTTGGGAGGTCACCCTAAGGGATGATTGCGATTTATCGCTTTCCTCGTGTTGTGTGTGATAGCGTTTTAGGTGCCTCGAACCTTGATGATGGCGTCTTAGGTGCCTTGAACCTCGGTGATGGCGTCTCATGTGCCTCGAACCTCGATGATGGCATTTTAGGTGCCTCGAACCTTGATGATGGCGTCTTAGGTGCCTCGAACCTCGATGATGGCGTTTTAGGTGCCTCGAACCTTGATGATGGCGTCTTAGGTGCCTCGAACCTCGATGATGGCGTCTTAGGTGCCTCGAACCTCGATGATGGCGTTTTAGGATAGATGGTCCTCTAGTGGACTTCATTTGAAGGGATCGGTTTTACGTCTGCTGCCGAAGGAAAGGATGACCGTGGCCGGGTCGAGCGGCCGGACCTAATGATAGGCTACCTACGTATCCTTAAGAGGGAATCAAGCCGGTCGTAGTTCGAAAATAGCCGGGATGGTCTTTGATGGTTTGACAAGATTTGAGGTTTGACTATTTTTTGGGAAGTCGCCCTAAGATTTGATGATAATGTTCTTTTAGAAAAGTAGTTGATTAAGATATGCTTTCATACTCAGTGTTGCGCTTACCTCGTAGCCGAGGCTACTACTGATGTTGATGAAGAGTTGTTAGGTTGCCGTTCGTGGACGGTTTCGCCGACGATTTGCCGTCTTTGGAGGCATTTTGACCCGAAGGAGGAGTTTGGTCGAGTCCGCATCTTGTCCGGTGATCGTCAAACTTGTAGAGGTTTTGAGCTTGTCTTCACATTGGGACTTCTTGCTTTTGAGAACTTGGTGTCTCTAACCGCATTGTATTTGAGAACTTGGTGTCTCTGACCGCATTGTATTTGAGAACTTGGCGTCCCTGACCGATTTGCATTTTGAGAACTTGGCATCTCCGACCGTACTGTATTGGAGAGCTTGGCGTCCTTGACCGATTTGCATTTTGAGAACTTGGCGCCTCCGACCGTACCGTATTGGAGAGCTTGGCGTCCCCGACCGATTTGTATTGGAGAGCTTGGCGTCCCGACCGATTTGTATTGGAGGACTTGGCGTCCTTGACCGATTTGTATTGAGAACTTGGCGTCTCTCGATCGATTTGTATTGGAGAACTTGGCGTCCTCGACCTCGATTGTATTGGAGAGCTTGGCGTCTCTCGACCGGATTGTATTGGAGAACTTGGCATCCCCGACCGGATTGTATTGGAGAACTTGGCGTCTCTGACCGAATTGTATTGGAGAGCTTGGCGTCCCTGACCGATTTGTAGACACTGGAGGCGGTCTTCATATGTTTGTGGATGTTGGGGGATGTTTTCATCCATTTGAGGTCGTCTTTGGTGAAGATCATCCTTGCCGAAAAGGGGGATTACGTTTGAATTCCCGCATTTGTTAGTGAAGAGGAAGATGCATATATGGCATTCATGATGGCGGATGCATGCATAGAACCAAAAATGATTATGAGATGATGCGTTTATTTGCTTTCTCGAAGATGCACTTGGCCTAAGCTTTGACAGGAAATTACGATTTATGATTTTCAATCACTTAGGATTTTTCCTATTGATTCAAGTTTTGTGCATGCTACATGAGCCCCGGGAGATTTTTGTGGGGATGCATGGTGATGAGAGGGGATATATGTGTTGTTGACTGTTTGGGACAAGCTTTGAGCCGGTGGGGTGATATCCTTTAGTCGCGGACCGAATTGCATGTTATTGATGAGGTCAATTTTGATCTTGGGATGAAGTTGGATTTGAACCCCGGTCTCGATTGAAATTTCTTTTCAGCCTCTGACATTTGAAGCCGACGCCGATGTGCTCTAGAATCAAAGCATGTTGACATGAATGAACCCTCTTTGCTTGGGTTAGTTGTGATTTGACGAAATGCCGATATGAGGAGATTCCCAATTCTCAACTTTTGATGATGCAGGGAGTTGCCATATGCCAAGTTCTAAAGCCGAAACTCCAAGACAAGCTTGTTGAGGTGACCATACCTTTCTTCGAAGATAGGCGTGACTTGATAAAGCCCCATTCCATGGAAAAGACATGGCGAAAACCACGGAATCTTTCTCTCGAATGATTTGATGAAGCCCTGTGTTTGACAAAGCGTCACTACAGAGGTCCAGCTTAAAGGTTTGACCGACATACCGATGAAGTACCGAGCCAATCGATCAACGTGAGAGCCTTCAAGGTGAAGTTGTCATGAAGGGAGAAACCCATCTTTGATACCGACTATGAAACTAGAATCCTCTCTTCGAAGAGTGTCTTCCATATGGGAACCGTTAGCCATAGTGGCACTTGGCTTGTTCGTGGCTTCAATCATATTCACCCTACTTTTTTTAGTGGAATGGATTGTTGATCGTATTGGGTCCTCGGGGGTCCCCTTTTCGATCGCTCACACCGCCCTTTTTCAGAGTCGTGTCGAGGTGGAAGAAACCCTGATCCGTAGGTGTGCGACAACTCGCCGATTGTAAGCCCTCTCAAATTTAGCCCCTAATTGATCATTGCCCGTAGATCCGGATAGGGAAATTGCTAAGTGAGATCCTCGATGTGGTTTCAGCGTGACTCGAAAGATGTCTAGTTGTTCCTCTTCAAAAGGAGGAGTTGCCATCTTGCTTGTAAAAGTCCCCGATGTTCTCGTCTGACGCCGCATTGTTGTCTGCAGGTCAAATCTATTTGCTTCCCACTCCAAGTTGGCTAGTAGTCCGGTCCCATGTAGCCCCGGCCTCGGATTTTAAGCGAAAGAACCATTTTAGAGCACTCGGACTTCAAAGAGAGATCGAAATAGTCGCCCAACCGCCGATTGGCGCCCTTTGACCTTCATTGCCAAGGTATACGTGTCCAGTATGGGTTTTCGGGCATGCAAGGCCATCAAAGAGATCCAAATTAGGCATCACGAATTTGTGGGGAACAAAGGAGTCCGGTTCGTTGGTCGGAAAGCGTACTTCTTAACAAATAATTCAAGAATCCGTGCTTTCATTTCCTTGTGTCGCTCCACGAACCAAGCCAAATGAGGGTCTTGTGGTGGAACCATGGCATTCAAACCAAATGATCGAGCTAGAGAGAGGAGCTACCACCGGCGGCAGACATGTGGAGGGAACGGCCGATCTGGGACATAGGTGAAATCCTCGTCTCTGGCCCGAATCACCCTGTGGAGCTTGAGTAGGACCCCGGGCAAAGGGATAGAACCTCGCGGCTTGTTGTTGATTTTCAACCGGCAAAGAGGGCAAAGGCAGCCTTGATGTAGCCGGGTAACTCGAATTTCCTGAGTGAGGCCCATAAGTAGGCTTAAGTGCGGGCCGCCGTCCCCGATTGTTGAATTGCATAGTCAAGGTGCATGACCAGGGGTACCGCGGTCCCGGTGATTCTCGATGAAACCGGGATGGAGGCTTGGTAACCCATCGAAGCCCGAGTGAGGAATGGATTTGTGAAAGCCGTGTGAGGAGCGGCCGAGCTAGCATCATCCCGAGGAAGGGCTTCGATCGTCGTTGCCCCGGGACTGCATCGTGGAAGCATTCCAAACCGTTGTCGCGAAGGCCCCGATAGATTGGTTCTAAACCGAGGTGGGATTCCAATCGCCGTGGCATTCCGAGGTATCCCCAACCATGAGGAGACATTCCGTACCGATTTTGCCCCCGCCGAGGAGCCGTGAACCGATCGGTTACGTTAGGCCGCATGGGTCCAAGAGTCCGTATTTGGGGTTTGCCGTCCCGTTGAGACGGCCATGAAGGAATCTTGTGAGGCTTGTGCGGTGCCGGGATTGGACATCTTGAACCGGGTTGCCAAGGCATTTCAAACCGATGTAACCGAGAAGCTCCCGATCGATCCGTACCGAACCGCCGAGGCATACCAAACCGCCGTGACATACCGAGCCGACCCCGACCGCTTGAGGCATACCATACCGGCCCAAATCGGATCAAGTCAATTTGTTTCCCAAACGACCGTCCTGCATCGAATCATGAATGTATATCGATCGAGGCCGAAAGGATGGCCGATTCGCAAGTTGAGAAGAGTGTGAGGAAGGTGGTGGTAGTCTGCCGGCCAAGATAGGGATGGGGATCCTTTTCCTCTTCTACCGTGAAAGTTCCATCGGGGCCGAGGGCAATCGTCAAACCAAAATTCCCGACATCTTCCAAGGATGAACATCGAAACCTCATTCCGATTGGCACAAGGAGTTTTATGGACTCAGTTCCAATATTAGCCATAGAAATATGATGAATTTCTGGTCTTGGTTAAAATTCTGTCCTCGTCCTTGGACATCAAAGAACCGCACTTGACTAGCCCATGACCAACATGGCGATCAAATCTCATCTTGCTTGGTGGAGCCTTGGTCTGAAGAGATGTATTTGCGAAGTCTTGATTTGGAAGAAGTAACTTGGCAAAGCCTCGGTCTCATGACCGTGAATCTGACACAATTAGAGAGGCTTCAACCTGGTAGGCACCGTAGACCGATACCGAACAAAGACCCAACCCATCTTGTAGCAGAGTGAAGAACCAACGTTCTTGAATTATCATGTAGCAAAAGAGGCAACCCATCCTTCCATATTTACTTTATTATTTTCTTTATTCAATTAGTCAACCGGAAGAAAATGTAAAAGCAAGACAATTTTAGGAATGTATACCTAGGGCATATATATTTTTTCGAAAAGTGGGATGAATCCCCGATTTGTATTATTTGATGGCCTCATTTGACGAAGGCACAAAAGAACTCGCTTTGGGTTTGACTCTTTTGAGAGAGCATAAGTTTAGAAAGGTTTGTAAAAGTGTATGGAAGCCCCCGCCGACGTAAAATTAGTGTTTAGCCTCTATTTTTCCTATAATGTATAAAAAGAAGACTTGTCGAGACATCTGAAAATATGTTTTATTCAAAATGATCACAAGATTGCTTAAAACCCTTTATTAATGTTCGGGTTATTCAACCCCTAATCTCGATATGAACAAACATTTTGATTAATCATGAGGAGAAAGTCAACCCATACCAAGAGTCGAAGTTGGCGAATGGTGAAGAGGGATCGTGTATAGGAGAGGCTATTAGTGAGGCCGGATTTTCCGGGGATTTGAATGTGTTTATGACCGGACCATTTCTGGTTGCCTACGTTCCCCTCATTGTGAGGAGCTCAGTCGCCGTAGTTCGGGTCCGAACCGTGTTTGGCTTTAGAAAAGGGGTATGAACATTTGTGGTACTTTTGGTGAAAAGGCTCGGATAGGAAGTTTGGATGATAAGGTGCGGGCCTTGAGGTGATTCCTTGACAAGTCATTTTGAGCGATTCCGTTGCTTCGATCGTCGTCCTTCATCGGGGAGAAAGATTTTGGATGCAGCTTAAGTGGCTTATGATATGTTTTTGCCGTTGCTTTAACCGCTCCCTTGTTGTCGACAACTTCCGTTCTTCGGGCTTTAATTTTGCCCATATGTCAAACCTTCCGATCGGCGGTGCTAGGTCCTTGGCCTCATTTTTTTTGAAGCTTTTTTTTGAAGCTTTTGTTTTTTTTTTTGAAGCTTTTGTTTTTTTTTTGAAGCTTTTGTTTTTTTTTTTTGAAGCTTTTGTTTTTTTTTGAAGCTTTTGTTTTTTTTTTTTTTGAAGCTTTTGTTTTTTTTTTTTTTTTGAAGCTTTTGTTTTTTTTTTTTTGAGCCCCTGAGGAAGAAGGCAAGCTTCTACTTGAACTTTCTTGATGCATGGGGGCGGAGGCAAGCCCCGTTTTTTTTGATATGGGGTCGATCTCCCGATGCCGAGTGACCTTGTTGTCCCTCGATGTTGCCGCCTTCGTTGACTTGATCAAGGTGATGATGGGGATATGTTTTGGAAAGTGTATGGCTTGATGGAGGCCTTTGTGAGGTGAGGAAAGTGTATAGGGAGGGCATTAGTTGACTTTCTCGCACCAATTAATTAAAATCTTAATCATTTCCAGAGATCATTTGTTGAGCGATGCGAGTGATCATTTAAAATAAAACCATTTCATTAAATGTAATGTAGGTGTGCAAATAATGTCTCAAGTCTAGCGAGAAAAGAAAAAGACTCTTTATAGAAAACTTAAGATTAACTACAGTGTCCAAGGAGGACTTGATTGAACGAAGAAAGTACTAGAACCTACGAAGGTTGACTAAAAGACTGCTTTTAATATTAAAGGATGGGTAGCCCCTAGTCTAGCTACTCTTTGTTGTTGGACCGCCAAGACGCTTGAGCTTTCCATCTTTCTCGTTAACTTCGATTCCATTACCGCACCGAGGCAAAGGATCGCTACGTGCCCATGATACCGGTGGGAGTGGAGGAGTTTGAGGCCATGGAGCACTGGGCGAGCACAAGTTGTCCAAAGAAACGGGTCGGAAAAGTCACGGGGACGAACTTTGTCGATCGAGCATATTGATGGAAGGAAGTGAACCCGAGAGGACCTCGAGGGGTATTGGGCTCGTTTGGGAGGATTCAGCGATGCGCCGGTTGTTTTGAGTGAAAGGGGTGATACTAGCCGATTGTGTCTTCGGGCCTTTCTCAAGCTTGGAACCGGCATTAGACAAGTGTGCTCTGGGGTAGGTTGTCCTATCGGATTCTCTCACTTCGGGCACTTGAATTTTGCGCGACGTAATCATTTCTTTGCCCGGTTCGACATCTTGGGTCAAAGGAGTGCTAGTACTTATCATAAGATCAAGCTTCTCCCGCATTTGTTTCACTTGCTCTATCAATATTGCCACATGGGGATCAACGGAACATTCGAGTTACCGGAACTCGCAACAAGACTCTTATCGCCAGAGGGAAACACAAACCGCAGATCGGTGAAACCGACGGGTGAATTCACTAAGTCCGGTAGACGACAACGGAAAACTTGTGGCATCCGGATTTTCTTTTAGCAACTCATGATCGCATTCAAAGTGGGTGTAGAGGCTTTAACATAGCCACATAGCTCAAACCGATTATCTGAAGCCGGAGCATAAATTGGCGGTGTATTGCCGAAATTGAGGAACAGGTGTGATGGAGCCCAACTCGTTCGAGGAGCCGAGGGCGATGGAGCCCTAATGGCCCGAGGTGGCCGGAAAGGGCTGAAGAGGAATTGTCCTCGGCAAGGGATCATATGTGGATGGAGGGAGGTGTTGGCCGTGGGATGGAGAGTTATAGGATGAAGGGACCGAAATCACTATTTCGAAGTCTCATCTTCGACCATGACCAGGGAACCATTCGCCTTAACTATTACCTCGAACTCCATGGCGGCGAGAGCATTGATGAGAAGGGTCACTGTTCTTCATGAATCTTATGGGCGTTTTCCAAAGCCAGACTAACTCTTCCTTCCTAATCATCGGATTTCTTGTATCCTTATCGCTTTCGCCAAATCTCGCCATCGATCATTATCATCCCATTTAACCTTGGCGTCGCCGTGAACTTATCTGAGGGCGAGAGTTCAAAGCATTTCACCAAATCCAGCTTTGCCATGGCCACATGCTTGTTGCATAAACCATCCATTCTCAACATTTGTTGCGACTAAATCATCTCGGCTTGTCGTAGTCTCTGTTGAATTCACGTAGTTTGAATCATAAAATTCAATCATGTTTACATTCGCGTTGTTTGGGAAATGATCATCGGGCGGGGTTGAGATCACCGAGGCGCTCGAGTTTGCCCTTCTTAATTAATCCCCGAATCGCCTTTCTCAAAGGTGTACAGCTTGTCGGTCGTATGACCGTGGTACCGGTGGAAAGCACAATGCTTAGTGGTGTCAAAAGGGATTTTGGGATCCTTGGGCCGATAGTTTATCATGGGTTCGAGGAGACCCCGCTCTAGCAAGCTATTTAAAACTTTGCTTAAGGGAACACCCAAATCCTCGGGATTCGAGATTTGGTCATTGACTTGGTCACCATTCGAACAAATGGTTTGCCGGTTTTGGTCCATTGGGGCGCTCAAGCTTGCCCGTTTCGATTAACTCAACCGCTCTCTTCAAGACTATGCAGCTTGTCTGGTCGTGTGGCCATAATGATCATGGAAGGCGTAGTGCTTACTCATGTCGAGAGGTGCATTTGAGCTCCTCGATGGTAGTCCTTGAGAGGCTCCAAAAGGCCTACCCTTACTAAGCCCTTGAAAATTAAGCCCACGGGCATCCCAAGATCATCAAAACGTTCTCGTTGCCTTAAAGGACCACCATTTCTTGGTTGCTTTTGGGGGCCGTCAATTGTACACAATGCCTTCTTTCCTTTACCGGATGCTCGGAGCCGTGCTGGAAGGGTAAGGTTTATAGCGGCGAGACATGTCTCGTACTCGTAGTCTTTTCCCGTGCATGAACCCTTTTGATGTAATCATCAATGTAATCGTCGAGATTCGACCTTTGTAAACTTCATTCGTGTCGATACACAAGATTGATATGGTGAGATGGCCCGAGTCGAGCGATCGTCGATACTCTCGTTGCTAGGCATTTCTTGTACCTTCTTAATTGGTTCTACCAATAATCCATTCGACGAGTCAATAGGAACATTAGGATTGCATGACCCCGCCACAAGATTGGCATTAGCAAACGAAACCACAATAGGAAGTACTCGGTGGGAGGAATGACAGCCCCGAGCATTAAAAGCGTGACCGTAATCTTCCTCATAAGGCCTCGGCAGCTTGCCGAAGATGAAGATATATGGCTCGTAATGGGTGGATACCAGTGGAGCAAAAGGAGTGCGGATCCGTAAGGCCGCTGAAAACATGAGGTTTCGAGGCATCGTAACAAAGAGGATTGAATGTGTCTTGACCGCACCGAGGAACATGACCGCAAGGGAAATGTGTATACCGTACTTGATGAGCGTGAGCAGCTTGCGTAACGGCCGGGTGGAGAATTTGATGAGGAGCATTTGACCTTGTCTGACTTCCCAACCGTGAGGGGCGGGGTAGAGCCCGACGAAGTGGTGATAAAAGCCCGGTGGCCCACGTGATCTTGCAGCATCATAGGGGCCAGTGTGCTTTGAGAATTGGAGGAAGCTAAGCCGGCCCTCTCGAACCATGGAGCCCGAGAAACGAACTGTCCCATTCCGAGATGGTGACCCGAGCCGCACCGATGCGGTGAAGTAGTAACCGACCCCTTTCCAAGTCCGCGGGGCGAAAGCCAACCGATTCAATCCCGGTGGTGAGACCCGAGAGGCACCGGGGGCAAGGTTGACCTAGATCGGACTGTTGAGGAGTATCGAGCAGTGAGGGCCGAGATGTACCGAACCGACCAATTCCTGCATTGATGGCCCGAGCCGCATCGAGGTTTTGGAGTAGCGAACCGACCCATTCCAAGCCGCGGACAAATGTAGACTGATTGAAACCCAAAGATGAAAACCGATAGGTGCCGGGGGAAGTTGACCAAGATCGATACGATGAGGCCGAGAGGCGGTGGATGATTGATAGGTCAGATGCTTGGCCCATTAGTAGTTCCACACGAAAGGGAACAGGCATTTGATGGTAGTTGGCATGCCCGGAGGGTAATTAGCTCCAATCTTCGCATCAACCGTAAAGGTTCCATTAGTGGTCGCGAACAATTGCTAGCCCCCGGGTTTCGATACCTTCCAATAACCGACCGATTCGAGCCTCTTGATGTTGTCTTATCTCGTTCCAACATCTCGATTCCACTGCTCGGCATTTGGCGGATTTTCGGGTGCGGAGCCGTACGTCCCCACTGTTCTCCTCTCGAGTTGGCCATTCGAAACTTTGAGCCGAAGCGAGGAGGAAACCGATGAAGTATCTCGACTCGAATGACCGAGCCGAACAAACGATGACCCGGCTTCGATCCAAACTTCGCTTACTGTGGGAAGGCACGAAAGGATGTGGTTCACTCTGGGAAAGCTTTAACAGGTTGGTGTTCGGGCTTAAGGCTCATGCAACATGCGATTATTTGTTTAAATTTACTTAAACATGTTTTATTAACCTAATCGGTTGGAAAAGATTTCTCTTCTTTTTTGCGAACTACTCTGATTCCTGGATCAGTGGGCCCCGTCACTACGTCTATAAGCCCCTCGTATTCCACCTGTATTTCGACCTCCCAGGCGGATGCCCCGGCGAGGGTCCTATAGGGCAAGCGGGTCCCACCGACCGAAAGAAAAACGATCCTAAAAGTCTGGCGGGTAATCGAGTCTTAACGAGCATTCGATGTAAATTACGGACAAAGCTGACGTCAAAAGTCAAGATCATATCCGGGGGCTCGACGAAAAGTCGGCATGATTTGGACTGATAAGCGTCCACAATTGATCTTGACTTGTCGTCAGTTAAACCGTAATTAGGCATGGAATAATCATTAATCCTTGATGACTCAAATGTCAATGTGCCGGGAGTCAATGTATAATTTGTGCCGCCGTAGCCGAAGGTCAAGGCGCCTGGTCAATATCTTGGTCAAAGTCTCGCGGCGGAAAACCGGCAACTTCGACCGATTAGGGACCCGAAAGATATTGAGTCGGTATGCCGACAAAGGCTTGAAAGGAAAGGTCTATACACGTACAGGCATGACACGCACCAAACTAAAAACCAACCGGGTCTCTGACAAAGTGTGTCACGACAAGCGCATGGTCGACACGAGGCTCCATGGGATAAGGGGTAGTCCCGTGCTCATCCGAGAGGCGTAATAAGACCAAACGGACCGCGACAAGGATTTCCCGGGTTAGGGACGTAGTGTGCAGTGTAAGGTCACGTGCGCGTAGTGTGCAAGCAGTCTATCTTCTTTTTCTGAGAAAAATAGAAATTTTTTATGTGTCTTAAAAAGGCATGATGCATGATTTTTTTTTTTGAAATTTTTTTTTTTTGAAATTTTTTTTTTTTTTGAAAATTTTATGAACACATAAGCACAAAAATTCCGACGCTAGGGACATTATTCCGACAAATAAAATTTTGACTTTTCCGAGGCGGCCAAAAACAAACACGAAAACTGTGCAAAAATCAACACACACAAAGCAAAGGATTTTCAAATGTTGAGACGGAAGCTTGACCCTCAAAAGCTTTTCCTTTTTTTTTTTGAAAATAATGATACCGGTACGTGGGATTGTTAGACCACAATTTATCCCCGACTCGTGTTAGGAGGCGATAACGGGAAGTTTAATGGTTTCCACCAATATACCAAATATCATTTTTTTTAGAAAAAGCTTATTTCTCCCCAGCGGAGTCGCCACTGTGATGATGTACCCGATTTTTGAAATCAAACGGAGTCGCCACGCCATTTTTGTTTTAAGGGCCAAAACTTTGAAAAAAGCCCGAGATCAGAGATTTAGGTTCGGAGGTCATGTTACGCGTCGGGAAGGACGTTAGTGTGCACCCGACGCGCCTCGTAAAACGAGTCTTCCAAATATTTGAAATCCTTTTTGTTGTGTGTGTGTGTGTGTGTGTGTGTTTTGACCAAAATAATTTGAAACTGAGAAAAGTAAAAATTGGGATCTCTTTTTAAGACTTTAAACTGATCCCATGATTTTTTGGGTGATTTTTGGGTTGAGATTTGTAACTCAAAAGATTTTTGGAAGTTGAAAACCATTTCTGCCAAAATGAAAAAAGCAGTTGACCCTTGACTTTGAAATGGACTTTAGGGCTTGAAAACTCCAGAATCTGGAAAAAGTCGGGGAATGAAAAATGTTCAAAACACCTTAAAAAAGTTTTCTGTTAAAGAACTTTTCATTTTGGAGATGATTTGAGGGGTCAAAACCTTCTGGAAATCTTAGATCTGAAATCTGGATTTCCAGAGACTGATGAACTGACCTTTAAAAGAAAATTTGAAAAAAGGAGTTTTACTCACACAAAAATAAAGTAAAAATATGTATGGAAAGATCTGGATGTTGGCTACAAAAAGTATTTTGTAGTCAACACCAAATTCCAAGTTTATCTATATCCAAAAAATTAGACCATGGACTGAGGTCTGAGAAAATTGCTACTGGACAGCAACTTCCCATGAAAGAAAATATGATTTTAAAGGGGGGTTTTGCATCCATGCTTGTCCCCATTTCCCTAGGTTTTGGTTAGTGATCACTTGACATTTTAGTGGTGAATCAACTATACCAAACCATCCTTGGGGTACATTAGGACTAAGCACTTCATTTGCTTGGGAAGGGGATTTTTATCCTTTGAAAATGAGATTTGATGCTTGAAAATGGTTTTTGGGGTTTTGAAAATGAGTTTTCTTTGCAAGAAAGTAAGAACACATTAAAGAAAATGTTGATCCTAGTAGAAGATCATCCATGGAGATGAACTTCCATGGTGATCTTCTTTGGATCTAAGACAAGAAGATAAAATAACTACATTTTGTAGTTTAAAGATGCATGCATGAATGAGAGACTTAGTGTAGGGAGAGGGAGGTTATACCTATCTTCCTTGTGTCTTGTGTTTGAATGGATTCAAAGGCTTGAATGTGTTTAGGATTTGAAAGTGTTTAGTGGTTGATGATTTGAGTTGGTTAAAGAGAAAACAAGTAGATAACAATGAAGTCCTCTATGTTTTCTCTCTAATCCTCCTCCTAAAGGGTGATTTGAGCTTGAGTTAGTGTATGTATGAGAGTATGTATGAGAGTGATTTGAAAGTATTTTGAGTGAGTGGATTTGGGAAAGATTGGAGAGAAAATGGTGGCAATTCAAGGGAATTCCCACTGTTTTCTCTCTATATTTCGCCGCAGTTTCGTTAAGCCGTGATCAAATTGTGTTGTTTTACCGAGAGAGAAGGAGTTCAATTTATAGGCCCCTGTGAGGGACAAAGATGTCCGCGCGGATCCGACTGTCGCGTGCAATCGCTCACTTCGCCGCTGCAGGCTTTTGGACAGAAGAATAATCTTTTGAAAATTCAAACTGGTTGTGTTTTTCAACTTGCCCAATTCGGATTTTTCCAATTTCTTTTGCTTTTTGAGATTCTTTTCCTTGTTTATCTTTAAATGGCAATCCCTAATCTACCCTCACTTTGTTAGAAATGTTAGGAATTGTTAGAAATGTTAGAAATGTTAAAACTTTCGTTAACTTTCTAACGAAAAGCTACCAACTCAAATTGGAGCACTTACAATTAGAGATATTCATAATCAAGTCCGTGAACAATTGAAGCAAACATCTAAAGTTTACAAATCAAAAGCTGATGTTCATCGCAGAAATAAGGAGTATAATGAGGGTGATTTGGTGATGGTTTATCTTCGAAGAGAGAGGTTTCCAGTTGGGAGTTACAACAAGCTCAAGCCATGAAAATTTGGCCCATGTCGCATACTGAAGAAGTTAGGACCTAATGCATATCGTCTTGAGCTTCCTGAAGGTCTCAATTGTTGGTGTAATGCCCTAGGCTATAGTTATGTTTAACTTGAACCGTTATGTATCATCTTTATCATTTATTATAGAGCATGTTTATTTGGTTCATTATATGATTTCACATGTTTATTATATTGAACTGCGTCCCTAGTTGTTATGAACAACTAGTATAAGTTGGTAATGGATAATCATGGAGATGATTATATGCATGGAGATGCACATTACACTTATAGATACTTGCTAGAGAACAAGTATCGACTTGACATACTTATGAGATTTATGACATGGTCTCGTTGTCATGATTAAATCTCATTGATAGTCGTGTTATCAATCCTTTGTACTGAGATTATCATCGTCTTCCACATGGTGAAGATCGTGCTTGATATAGTCTAACACTATCTTTAATCGGATAGCAATAAGGGCTATATTGGCACAATTGGATTCATGTAGGAAAGAATGATAAGTCAAGACGTGGGATTTGTCCCTCTTATGAAGAGAGATGTTTGTTTGGGGCCCTCGATGAATATTTTTGATGAAATGTGTGGCCACACTCAAGTGATTTGATAGAGATAAAATGCATTTGGATTATCAACATATTCGAAATCGAGAAAGCATTGAACAAGATGAAGTTGACTCCAGACCATGTCTCATGTTCAATTGGACATCGTGGACAAAGGGATTGTGACATTTGATCTATCGAGGACTCAAGCTTTGATGTTATATTAATTGGGTGGATATAATGGTTTGCTAGAAACCACTTATGTCTTGTGAGGTCATGTTTTGTCTCACTACCAACTGAACGTGCGCTCGCCGAAAAAATGAAAAAAAGAAAAGGAGTCGCCACGCCATGCTTAAGAGGTGCATTTTGAAAAACCTTTGAAAAGAGAAAGGGTTCGGGGGTCAGGTTACGTGTTGGGAAGAACCGAGAGTTCACCCAACACGCCTCGTCCGTAGACGCAGTCTTTCAATGTTCAACATCCAATTCATTCAAAAGTGTGTCCGAAGTGTGTATGACAAGATATGTATAAAATGCATGTTAATGCTTTATTTTATTGCTCAAGAAAGGGGAATACAACTTGTAAGCCATTTGCCATGGGAGGCCACATCCCATTTACAAGTAAGAGGAACAAAACTTACAACTGAAATTGAACCCGCGTGCAGAGGACTCACTGTGTCGCGTGACACAGATCTCGAGGGATCGATGTGTCGCGTGACACAACAGCACCGCAGAGGTTTTACAAAACCCACACCGCAAAGAACACCAAATGATCACAACACCATGATACCACATAATATGAACACATGGATCAACATTTACAACCGAAATAATAGTCTCAGAGGTCTACTTGTGTCGCGGCGTGACACAGACTCCAAATGTCCAATTGTGTCGCGTGGACACAGTTTACCATCTGCAGAACCTTACAATTCAACATCGTGAACAACAGAGCTCAATTCAAATCCCAACGACAATATCCAAACAACACAAAAACAATGAATTCACAATGGATTGACCAAGGGGATATGGATATAGGAGATCCACACTCCTTGGCCAATAAACAACAAATCCCACTGAAATCACATCACGAATACAAATTGCATCAAACCAAGCAAATTAAACAACAGATATTGTAATGGGACTTGATAATCAAGGCTGACTTGAGCCTAATTATCAAGTCCGGGAACAGATTGTAATGAAATAACACAATAGCAAATATGAGATAGAGGTGAGGGAAGTCGTTACCCTCGTAGTGTCCACGCTCCTTAAACCATGTTATGTAGAAGGATCTTCAAATCGGCTTTCGGGAACAAGTTCGAACTCAGATTGAAACGGCAGTTAAGCTCCCAAAGGTTCATGCGTGTGTGTTTGGAATGGAATTGAGCTGTAGAACGTAACAGGGAAAGAGGAAATCGGTTTTTGTCATCGGCTTAGAACCGGAACAGGGAGCGGTGTTGATTGACGATTGTTAGGGATGATGGCGGTGAATCCGCTTAGGCTAGAATGTGGGTAAAGGCGATTGGTTTTGGGGAGAGCAGGGAACGTGAGGAGGATTCCGGGAGAATAGTCACGGTCAATTGATTTTGGACAGGAGGTCTCGTCGGTTGGTTCGAAGAGAGGGAGCTCGCTTGTTGTTTGGCCGAGGGAAATTGAGAGAGATTGGATCTGGGAAGGAGGTAATTGAGATAGAGGGAGGTAGGGCGGTTAATTGGGATGTGAGGAGAGGATTAATGGTGGTTTTTTGGCCGAAGAGGAGAGGCTAGGCCGAGGAAGAAGACGACGCAGGGAGGGAGCAAGGTAATTGCATTTAGAGAGAGAGAGGAGAGAGAGAGCGCTTTTCCGAATAAAGAGAGATAGGGAGAGTTTTTTAGAGAGAGAAGCTGTGTGTCTCTGTCCTCCCTTTACAAATGAAAGAATTTGTATTTATACGTCGATTGGGAATAAGCTTTATAATGTCGCACGACCTCCCGCTCCGCTTTCCATGGCTCAACTGCCGTCGCATGACGGACGAGCCAATAACCGTTTCTCGGCACTGTAAACCTGCCTCGAACATTCCCGGCTAATTCCTTAAAGGTCCAAAGCCAATAATTCCTTGTAGGTCCTTTGTCGTGGAAAATACTAAAAATGCTTCCTTCGCAAAGAAACTTATGAAATGTTTCCTAAGTCTCTAACGGACCCGGAATTTACCAAAACCCCTTAGTGCAATTTTATCATTTAAAGTGCACCTAAAAAGGGATCGCGAATTGGATTGGCATACTTACACCAACATAATATAATTCCTTTTGGGTCACACACAAAGAACGAATTTGATTCTGGTTGAAACTTGGAATTTTGGCTTGATATACTGTGCGACATACTTAGCCATATTGAAAATTCATATCCTGTCTTAGTATACCGCACGACATACCTTGCTCGACGTTGAGCACGACTCGTGCTCTTGGGCACGAGTCATTCCCGGAACCTGCACGACTGATTTTTGTGGCACGACTCGTATCACGAGTGTTTTTCCAAAAGCACGACTAGGGCACGAGTAGTGCCCACGGCAAAACGTGTCCGTACTACGGTTCCTAAGACCGAATTGGTTTTATTGTTAAACAAGGATTCTACCCTAAAGGTTAGGGGATTTATATGGGATATAAATACAATCTTGTGCAGCCATAAAACCTCTCTCTCACATCATTATTCTAGGTTTATGAAACTCTAGATTTTGGTTTTGATTTTGAATCAAAAGGCACCCATATAATTCCATTGTTTTGGCTCTGATTATTGAATATTGATTCAATAATCAAGAATCATCTAGCAATCCAACAAGAAGAGTTCTTGGTCTGCTCGCAAGGATCACCATTAGAGGGAGGTTGCTTTTATCTCCTAAAGCTTGAAGATCTTCATTGTTGATTTCATCACCAAGGTTGAACAAGGAAGATAGAAGATTCGACATCAAAATTCTAGGCTTGAATTTTGAGATCTATTTTGACAAACCAAATCGCATTCAAGACTTTATCTTCTAAAGCTTGAAGATCTCCATTGTTGATTTCGTCACCAAGGTTGAACAAGGAAGATATAAGATTCGACATCAAAATTCTAGACTTGAATTTTGAGATCTATTTTGACAAACCAAATCGCATTCAAGGTATGTAATTCTATTTCATGGTTTTCTAATCTCTTCATGCTAGACGGATCTAAGGGCTAGGGTTTTGATGTTCTTTGTTAAATTTTTCACTGCGTTTGTAATCCCAAAACCCAACAGTGGTATCTCGTAAGTACGCCAATCCACTCGCGATCCCTTTTAGGTGCATTTTAAATGATAAAATCGCACTAAGGGGCATTTTTGGTAAATTCCCTGGTCCGTTCCGAGACTTCCGGAAATATTTTATATGTTTCTCGCGAAGGAAGTGTATTTTAGCATTTTTCCTGACAAAAGGACCTAAAAGGAATTAATCGCTTGGACCTTTTGGGTATTAACCCGAATGTTCCAGACCTGCTTTGACGCCTTAATCGGTTATTGGCATTCCTGGGCCGTGCGACAGCTTGAGGCATGGAAATTGGATATGTTAGGGTCGTGCGACCAAATAATCCAATTTCCAAATCTAAATATAAATATCAAATTGCCTCATTTTGTGGGGGAGCTCTCACATTCTTCGCGTACACACACACTCATTCTCTCTCTTTCTCTCTCTCAATACGTAAAATACCTCCCTCTCTCTCTCTCTAACCTCTCTCTATACACAGCTTCTTCCCCAACCCAACAACGAGCACCTTCACCCATCTCCCTCTCCGACGACCTCATCCAAATCCACCCTGGGCGACCTCTCCAATTCCCTCTCTCCGGCCAAATCTCACCCAACCTCAACCAAATCTCTCCCTCAAAACCGGCGATCTACTCCATCCATTGCCGTCTCTAACCTCCCCTCTAATCCCAAATCTCTTTCTCCGAAACCAAACCCAAAACCTTCACCTCGTTCCTCAATCAATCTACCTTCCCGATCTAATTTCCCCTAAACCAATTGCCGCAACTCAAACACCAACCCTCTCTACAACCGCTTCCCCTGTTCAAGCCAAATTCGCAATTCCAACGCCAACTCTGGCCCCAAGCCGCAACCATCAACGCCGCCCTGTTCTAGCTCCTAATCCGTCAACCACAGCTTGTTTCCCTGCTTCCAGAGTCCAATTCCGATCGATACATACACCTCGCGTACCGGAAACGCCTGCCGCTCAATCCGATCTGTGCTCGTTTCGATCCCGAAGTTGAGTTGAAGAATTCGATACCTAACTTGGTATCGAATTTGTGGACTACGAAGGTAACGATTTCTCACTTTTATCTCTCATTTACTTATTATTTGCTTTCATTGCAATTGATATTCCTGACTTGATAATTAGACTCTATCTCGTCCCCCAATTATCAAGTCCCAACCGCCGATCTCTCGTTTAATTAGCTTTGCTTGGTGTTATTGATATTCAAAATGTGATTTGTAGTATTTGTTGTTCATTGCCAAGGGAGTGTGGATCTCCCTATATCCACGTCCCCTTGGTCAATCCATTGTATATTCGTCTATTTCTGAGCTGTTTTGATATTGTGTTGGGATTTGGATTGATTTCGTTAGATCGCTGCTCACATCAGAAGGTACCCTGCAGACGGCCAACTCGTGTCACGCGACATAATTGACAGTTGGAGTCCTGTGTCACGCGACACAAGTGGCTCTCTGCAGAGACCACATTTCAGTTGTAAGTATTGTTCCGCTTTGTTGTAAATGGGACGTGGCCCCCATGGCAAACGACTCTACAAATTGTATTCCCTTTGTTGAGAGTAATAAAATAAAGCACTATTATGCATTTCATACATATTCTTGTCATACACACTTCGCACACACATTTGAATGGATTGAATGTTGAACGATTGAAAGACTCGTCTACGACGGACGAGGCGTGTTGGGTGAACTCTGGCTCTTCCCAACACGTAACTTGACCCCGAACCCATTTTCTCTAAACAAAAGGTTTTCAATGTTTCCTCTTAAAACGGCGTGGCGACTCCTTTTCTTTTTTTCGGGCGAGCGTGCTCATTCCAAGACGTGAGCCCCTGTCTTGCCATAATTAGGATTGAAATTGGTATGCTAGATTTAATTTGATTATTTGCTATCCATGCTATATGAAATTGATCTAGATTCTATGTGATTTGTTTTATGAAAACAAGTATATATGATATGCCATGTTCATGATTAATGATGGATTAATTTGATTAGTTTATCACATAGGTTATTGATCTATTAATATGATTATTTAGATTTGTAAATTCTCAAAATTGAAATCAAATTGTTTGTATGAAATTTTGTGAAGCTCCCATGCTCATGATTATGTTCACATTGAGATCTATGTTACAACCATGCGATGTTTGTTACAATAAGAAAACCTTCTAAATATTTAAGTCTTATGCCATTCCTTGATTAGGAACACTTGTGATACTTTAGGTATTTAATGTAGTTTCGACTCAGTTGGGTGCATCTTATATCTTAATTTGTGATCAAGATGAGATAATGGTTGATGTAAGTTTTGACTCGCTTAGGTGCATCGCTCCATGTCTCATGCATTTGAAAAAGGTTTTGACTTAATTGGTGCTTTCAAATGAGATTTGACTCCAAGACATAGATGAGATTTAAAAATGTTTTTGACATATGATGTCTATGGAAATCTCATAAAAGATCTAAGAGTCATATAGTGATATGATTGATGTTTCTACCCAAATAGCTTGATTTCGGCATTGACTCGCTAAACCAAAATCAAGTGAAATATGGATCTTAGTCTACTATGATTATATGATACATGTTTGTATTTGAAGGTGTATAATTTAGTGGGAGTGTATATAAAATATATTATTTGCTCTTAGATGATAAATGTGTTGATACTTATGTGTTTCATTGTTTGCATATTTTATTGTAGAATGGCTAATCACAATAATCAACCCCTGTCACTGCGATCCGACCTTGAGAAGGACAAGCTTGAATAGAGTGGTACAAACTATTCTAATTGCATCAGAAGCCTTAGAATTGTTCTAAGTCAAGAGAAGAAACTGTACGTTCTCAAAGAACCCATTCAACCTCAACCTGCTGCAAATGCTTCTAGGCGTATAAGGATGCATATAAGAAACATAATGATGATTCTGCAGTATGTTTTCATGCCTTATGCTTGCCACTATGTCTAAGGCTCTTCAGAAGGACCTTGAGCACATAGAGACAGCATTTGATCTTGCTGAGCGCTTAAAGGAAATGTTCCAAGTGCAAGCAATAAATGAGCGGTTTGATGTGGTTAAGGACCTAACTGCATGCAAGATGCAAGAGGGGCAATCGGTGGGAGCTCATGTCCTTAAGATGAAGGGTCACATTGAGCGTCTCGAAAGGCTTGTAAATCCGATGAGTTTGGAACTCGCCACGCATTTGATATTGAATACATTGCCTGAAAGTTATAGTCATTTCATTATGCACTATCACATGATCGGGCATGGATAAGAATCTTCTCGGAATTGCATGCGATTCTTAAGACCGCAGAGAAGAATATCAAGAAGCCCCGAACCGATACTGTGTTAATGGTTAACAAAGGTAAATGGTTCAAGAAAGATGGCAAAGGTAAAGCAAGTGTTGCTAAACCTAAGGCAAAAGTTGTCGTTGCCGGAGAGGCTCCCAAGGCATCTCAAAAGGATGAGGTTTGCTACCATTGCCAAGAGGTTAGTCATTGGAAGCGCGACTGCAAGGCTTACAATGAAGGCCTAAAAGTGAAGAAGGGCAATGTGATTGCTTCTGATTCAGGTATCTATATGATAGATAATTTCCTTTTGTTTCTTGTTCATGGGTATTAGATACCGGATGTGGATCTCACATTTTTTAAATGTGCAGGGACTAAGGAATAGAAAGATGCTCAAACAAGGTGAAGTTGATCACATGTGGGAAATGGAGCAAGAGTTGCTGACATTAGCCGTAGGGACATATGATATAACTTTTACATAGTGGCTTAGTACTTGTTTTGAACAATTGTTACTATGTTCCGGAATTGAGAAGGAATATTATTTCTGTTTCTTGTTTGGATAATGAAGGGTATAATTTTCTTATTGCGAATAAGAATTTTTATATTTATTTAAATGATATGCTTTATGGTATCAAGAAATTAATTTAATGGCCTTTATGTTCTTGATGTTGATGAGAAACAAAATAGTGTTGAAAATGTTTATCATGTGGACAAGAAGTCTAAACCGAATGACGTGAATAACTCGCTCATGTGTGTGAGCGTTGTGAGGGATTTTGAGTCGCCACCTATATTATTCGTTTCGAAAACATAGAAAAACCTTTTTTGAAAGAGATTTGGGTTCGGGGTTTAGGTTATGGAATGGGAAGGTCAAGGAGCACCCATTCCACCCAATCCGAGATCGGTATTGCTAAAGAAAAGAGAGGTTTTCAAAAAAGAGAAGAAGATTTCAAATAAAAATAAATAAAGATCCATTTAACGGGGTTAAACGGAATGTAGGATCGATTGCTTCGAGACCGTCCTCATGATTTGGAGAGGCTCTAGGCCGACCCTAGATTCTATGGATTTATACCTCTCTCAACAATCAATTAGAAAGAGATTTAGGGTTACTCTTGCGTGAGGTGATTTGGGGCGTAGTTTCGACTCAAGTTTAGAATCAAATCTTGATACGGACAGAGCTTCGCCTCAGTCCTTGACTCGATTCTTGATGTTTGTTTATCAACAAGGTTGACAAACAAACTTTGAGGTGATTTTAGGGTGATTTTGTAGGAATCTTTCAAGGAGAGAAACCAACAAGATGTAGGGGAATTAGGGTCTTTGATACTAATGGTGCTTCCGGATATATGATTGAATCGTGTATAATCCACTTTCCGAATAAAGTATTTCGACCCTTATTGCCTGGGTTACACGAAATCCTTATTGGGATAAGACAATCACGCAATTTGTTTTCTAGGCAAAGAGAACAAATCAAAACCTTGAGAATTGATTGCTTTCGTTATTGTTGTATCACTTGTGTTTTTCATCTATATACAACTGAGATCAATCCCTGTATATATACAGATGGAGAGGTATTAGTTAAAGGGTATGACCAAAAGACATGACTTTAGCCAAGAGATGTGACTATTCGCCTTGAACCGGCACTGCTTCAGAACCGCCGCCGAGCCAAGGACTCGCCGCCGAGCACACATGTCCATTTGAATTTAGCCAAGCCGCACGGCCGTGTCTTATGAACCGCACGGCCGTGTTGTTCATACCGCTCGGCCGAGCAAGGCACATGCCTCGGCCGAGCATGACACTCCGCAAACTTGGCCAATCGTTAAGCTTCCGCTCAGCCGAGTCAAGGACTTCGCCGGCCGAGCACATCAAAGAAATGTGCTACCCTTTAACTTTTACTTCTTTATCGAGGTTGACTTCGTTTTAGCTCAAACGAGTGTACTCCACACTTTCCCTTACTCGTATCCGAGTCTAATACGAATCACATTGATCTCTTAGTAAATCATCATTACACAAAATAAGTTGATGATATAAAATCACCAACAAATCCTCCATTTTAATGTAATCCTTTGATTTACTAAACTTTTATAAATAACGAAACAAACGAATGCATAAATGAAAATGTCTTGCGATTGAATTTTCATCTTAGTATAATACACATTTCAAATACTCGAGAATCAGTGGTGTCGTAACGATTGAACCCGTCAACTCATATGAATACCGAAGATACTATACACATAAGTTCAAGATAATTCTCTTTGTTTAATCTTGACACTTTACAAGCCACGTGTCCATATCCATCGTGAACATATAGGAAGCCAAGTCCTAGCTTCTTGAAGCGGCAAAACTTCATGTCCACATAGGTAGTTCCTTTTAGTCTTGCACCCGCATTTGCAATTTTTCAAAGGAACTATTAAGAAGATATTCTTCAACCTAGGTTTACTTGCAGTGTGTCCGAACACATACCTCGGGAAAGATAATAACATGTGTTCCAATCTCCAATCGCGAGCTTTCCACATTGAATTCAAGCTTCTAACGTTGTATTAGAAGGGAATTGGGTATTCTCACAATTAGAGGATTAAATGGACTTTAATCCCATTCCCATTGCAGCACTTATTTACCAAGTCTCCGGCTAACCCCTTCGTCAAGTGGTCGCCCAAGTTTTGTTGCGACCGAACAAACTCAATCGAAATTACACCATTCATGATTAACTCCCGAATCATACTATGTCTTACACCCAAGTGTCTAGACTTGCCATTATAAATCCGACTATAGGCCTTAGCCAAAGTGGCGCACTATCACAATGGATAGACATTGGTGATATCGGTTTTGGCCATAATGGAATCTCATATATCAAGTTCAAGCCACTCCGCTTCTTTTCCAAAGCCAGCCCAATGCTACAAACTCGCATTCCATTGTAGAATGTGTAATACATGTCCGCTTTTGGAAGCCCAAGAAATGGCACCTCCTCCAAGCAAGAACACCCAACCACTCGTAGAAGATGAATCTTCTGCTGATCCAACTAGCATCCAGATAACCTTCTAATATAGAAGGATGTCCACTATAACACAAACCATAGTCCATAGTACCTTTTAAGTACTTGAACACCCTTGTTATAGCATGCCAATGTCGCCTACTAGGATTACTAGTGAACCTGCTCAATCTTCCAACCGCATAAGCAATATCGTGTCGAGCGCTCGTCATAGCATACATCAAACCGCCAATGGCTTTTGAGTATTCGGGAAAGCCGTGACACAGTTTACCAAGATTTGATACAAGTTTCTCAGGATCCATGGGAGTACTAATCTTAGAACAATTATCACAATTAAATCTCTTGAGAATTTTCTCAATATAATGAGATTGTGATATTGCAATTCCCTTGCTCATCCGTTTAATCTTTATACCAAGAATTACATCGGCTTCTCCCATGCCCTTCATCGAAAAACTTTGATGACAAAAACTTTTTAGTTTTATCAACTACATTTTGGTCCGTGCCAAAATCAAGCATGTCATCAACATATAGGCATGATTACACCTTTACCGGTTTCATCAAATCTCGCTTATATACACATTTGTCTGATCGATTTAATACAAAACCATTCGACAAAACAACCTCATCAAACTTTTCATGCCACCGCTAGGTGCTTTCAAGTTTCAAAGCCCATACAATGACTTAATTAACTTACATACCTTATGCTCATTACCCGGCATAACAAAACCTTCCGGTTGTTTCATATACACTTCTTCTTCTAAATCACCATTTAGAAATGCCGTTTTGACATCCATTTGATGGATCAATAGATTCTCGAATAGCCGCCAAAGCTATCGAAATCTAATAGTAGTGATACGAGCAACCGGTGCATAGGTATCGAAGTAATCGATCCCTTCCTTTTCTAAAGCCTTGGATTACCAATCGAGCTTTAAACTTGTCAATAGTTCCATCGACTTTCATCTTCTTTTTGAAGATCCATTTGCACCCCAAAGGTTTACACTGGGTGGTAAATCGACAAGACCCATGTATTATTTTCCACAATAGAACCAATCTCATCATCGATGGCTTCTTTTCCAAAACCCAAAGCTCTCGAGATTTTATTGCTTCATCATATGTTCTCTGATCCTCCTCTATACTATAACAAGAAGAGTATTGAGATTCAACTCCGATCTCTCGATCCCTCAACTAAATATAGTTGAAAATCGTAACCATATGATTTAGCTTTCCTTACTCTTTTACTCTACGAGGTTCGGGTGTCTCACTTGGTACATCAATTGAATGATCATCCATTTGAGATTCAAATCACATTGGTATAATATCCTCGGGTCTAGGTATAGAAGAGAAACGATTCTCATCAAAGATTGCATCTCGATTCTATAATTGTGTTAATAGAAATGAATTCATTAGGTTCTATAACATAGAACCTATATGCCTTGGAATGCTCACCATATCCAACAAAGATGCAATCAACACCTTTTTCTCCCAACTTTTTCCTTTTAGGGTCCGGAAGTCTAACCACGGCCCTACATCCCCAAACTCGCAAAAATGCTAAGTTTGGTCTTTTCTTATACCAAAGCTCATATGGGGTAATCTTGTTCCTTTTATTAGGAACTCTATTCAATAGATGACAAGCCGTTAACATGGCTTCACCCCAAAATCCGTCACTCAAGCCAGAGTAAGACAACATGGCGTTAACCATTTCTTCAAGAGTTCTATTCTTCCTTTCAGCCACACCATTTTGTTGTGGTACATAAGGAGCCGTAGTCTCATGAATTATCCCTACGGATTGGAAATATTTAGGATCATAATATTCACCACCTCTATCCGTACGTAAGGTTTTAATCAAGCCACTTAATTGAAGTTCAACTTCGGTTTTATAAATTTTAAATTTATCTAGGGCTTCATCTTTTGCATGCAAAAGAAATAAATATAGCAAAACCTAGAAGCATCATCTATAAAAGTGACTATATACTTTTTATTGCCTAAAGATGGAGTTGCATGAAAGTCACATAAATCACTATGAATCAATTCTAGATTTACGTAATTCCTTGTAACACTTTTTTAAAAGGTTTCCTAGTGATTTTTGTTAACATGCAAGTATTACACCTTTCCGTATTATTATTAATAACAGAATCAAAACCATCTTTGGACATTTCCATCATTCTTTTATAGTGCACATGTCCTAATCGAGCATGCCATAATGAGGAATTAACAACAACAAGAGGAAGTCATATAAACAATAACTAGAGTTAACCGAATTTTATTCAAATTTAACATAAACATCCCATTGTTATAATAACCAAATCCTACAAATACACCCGACTTTGATAAGATATACTTATCGGACTCATAAACTTGTTTATAGCCACACTTGTTCAAGACAGACTGTAAATTAAATTCTTACGAAGTTTAGGTACATACAAAACATTAAACAAAGAAATAGTTTTTCCCGAACTAAATTCCAACACCACACTTCCTCTTCCTTGAATAGGAGCGGAATGGTCATCACCCATGTAAAGGACTGATCCGTCTTCCATTGGTTCGTATGTCTTAAACCAACAACGATCCTTACAAACATGAGTTGTGGCACCGGAATCAATCCACCACGCAATAGCATCATCCCGCACATAAAATGCCTCGTAAATTGTTGAAACAGAATTTTTAATAAAACTGCTCCAACTATGTATTAAATTCTCGACCTTGGTTTTGAGAATGGTCCTTAGACCCCTTTCCCGAACCACTTGTGCTTGCGCCGTTCTTGTTGTTTCCAACACGACAATCCTTCTTAAAGTGACCAGATTTGCCACACTTCCAACAAGCCAATTTAGGCTTCTTGTTGGAACCGTAATTGTCATTGAAACTACGTTTCTTTCATTTGTTCTTGTTTCTACCATCATCAATCATATTGACCGATGGTCCACCAACTTCCTTTCCTTTGCCTTTGTCATTCTCTTGCGCCCTTAGAGATTCCTCTATGCGCAAGTGACTACCAGTTGAACCAAAGACAAATCATCTTTACCATGTTTCAAAGTGTGTTTGAAATCCTTCCAGAGGGAGGCAACTTATCAATCACACTTGAAACCGATATTGACTCATCCATCTTTAACCCATGTTGAGTATATTGTCCAAGGATTCTAAGGAGTTCATTGAATTGTTCCATGACAGTCTAGAATCGACCATCTTGTAATTGTTAAAATTACTCACAAGGAACTTCTTACTAGAAGCATCCTCTGCCATGTACTTGGATTCAAGAGAATCCCATAACTCTTTAGCAGACTCCTCATTTTGATAAATGTCAAATAAAGGATCAGACATACCGTTCAATATGTGTCCTCTGCAGATGTAGTCATCGTTCTCCCACTTCGATCTACGTCTGACGGCTTCCCAAGTTATCCTCTTCAAGCAATTCTGGAATTGGAGTAGATAGAACATACACCACCTTTAATGTTGTCAAAAGGAAGTGCATCTTCTTTTGCCAACGTCTGAAATCTTGCCCTTCAAACTTGTCTAGCTTTCCAAACTTTGTTGTCATCTCCTTCACAGTAGCCATGAGTATCACCAAATACTTTATTCGTTTGTAGGGGAATTAGGGTCTTTGATACTAATGGTGCTTCCGGATATATGATTGAATCGTGTATAATCCACTTTCCGAATAAAGTATTTCGACCCTTATTGCACAGGTTACACGAAATCCTTATTGGGATAAGACAATCACGCAATTTGTTTTCTAGGCAAAGAGAACAAATCAAAACCTTGAGAATTGATTGCTTTCGTTATTGTTGTATCACTTGTGTTTTTCATGTATCTACAATCGAGATCAACACGTATATATACAGATGGAGAGGTATTAGTTAAAGGGTATGACCAAAAGACATGACTTTAGCCAAGAGATGTGACTATTCAGTTTGAACTGGCACCTGTTCAGGAACTGCTCGGCCGAGTCAAGGGACTCGCTCGGCCGAGCACACATGTCCATTTGAATTTAGCCAAGCTGCACGGCCGTGTCTTATGAACTGCACGGCCGTGTTGTTCATCTTGCTCGGCCGAGCAAGGCACATGCCTCGGCCGAGCATGACACTCCGAAACTTGGCCAATTCGCTAAGCTACGCTCGGCCGAGTCAAGGACTCGCTCGGCCGAGCACATCGCAAAATGTGCTACCCTTTAACTTTTTACTTCTTTATCGAGGTTGACTTCGTTTTAGCTCAAACGAGTGTGTACTCCACACTTTCCCTTACTCGTATCCGAGTCTAATACGAATCACATTGATCTCTTAGTAAATCATCATTACAATAAAATAAGTTGATGATATAAAATCACCAACACAAGATGTGTGTTAATTGTGGAATTGTGGACCTTTTGAACCTTGGAAGTCACCAAGTATTTATAGGTGTTGGAGAGGTTCGAAGATGAGATCAAACACTTCAAGAAGGTTCCGGACTCCAAAGCTCTATTGGTTGGCCGGATGGATGAAGTTTTATCTCGAAAAGAGGTTGAAATCGACGAGGAAGCTGTCATGCATGTTGTAGAAGGACAATATCTCGCGCGAGACACGCCATTCCGCGCGAGATATTGCTCACGTGGACAATTCTGTCCTTCCTCGTCTCGTATGCGGTTTAGTCCCAAACTAACGGTGGTTAGTCAAAACTTAACGAAACATGACGAAATGGTGGATTTCTACTTCTTGACTCAAAGCGAGACTTAGAGTGGTATAAATATGATCCGATGGGTTCGAGAATGGGGTGCCTACTGAGCCCCTCGTCGGCAAGTCTTATGAAAGAAGTTATGTCGATGATAGAAAAGACATCATTCTGAACATTGGGATGGTCGGGCCGCACGGCTTCCTACGTATCTCTATCGGAGAATCAGACCATAACGTAGTTCGACTCCAAAACACGAAAAGGGTACTTTAGGTATTTTGAAAATTATTTTGAAAATCGAGGAGATTTTGTTTTGAAAGATAAATTCATGCAAGAGGAATCAAATCGAGAGTCCCAATTTTGAATATACCTGCCTGTCTGAAGATTCGCCTGTCTGGGCTCCGAACCTGCGGGGAAATATGTTAGAAAACAAAGGCTTACCTGTCCGGTCCTTTGAGTCCTGTCGGTTTTTTTTGTGACGATTCGCTTGTCGGGCTCCGAATCGGGCTTTTTGTTGTTGAGGATGACGATTCCTGTTTGGGCATTTAATTGGGTCTTTTTGATGACGATCCACCTGTCTGGGCGTTGGACCGGGCTTTTTTGATGACGATCCACCTGTCTGGACGTTGGATCGGGCTTTTTCTGATGACGATCCACCTATCTGGGCATTGGACCGAGCTTTTCTTTTGATGATTCACCTTTCTGGGCTCTGAATCATGTGGTAGAGTTGATTTTGGATCGGCTCATTTTCGACGGCAGTGCCGTATCGGGCGATCGTCCGTATATCACGTTTGGCTCGTTCGTGACTTGCGGTGCCGATTTTCCACGTTTCCTTGCTAGTGTATCATTTCTAAGGTAAATGTGTTAAAATCTTGAATTTTGACGTTGCGTAGACGCTTATTGTCGAGGACAATTTTGTCAATTTCCGAAAGGTATATCGCGCGCGAGATAAGATATACGCGCGGGGATATGCACTGTCGAGGCAATATAAAACAACAACATTGTTGTTTTAATTTGAAAAACATCCTTTTCAAATTCCCACTCCCTAGCTTGAGCCAAGGTCGTTTTTACTCTGCAAATTTTCTTGGATTGCTTTCGTTGATTCCTCCCTCTAACAACATCTCTCAATCCTTCCTCTCTCCTGATCGATGACTCAAGAGCGGAAGAAGAATCCGATTTTGGGGAGTTACTTGCTTAGGGAAGGATTATCCCCACGGCGACCTTACATTCCGATAGGGACGCGCGTATCTCCACCGCCGTTCGGATGGAAGGTTTTGGTAAGAGCTTCTTTCTCAATTCTTGTTTTCTCCATATTGCATTGATTTTGAAGCCACTTTTCCTTGAATTCAAATTCCATCAATGGCCATTTCTTTCTTTTGTTCTTTGTTTAGAAACTAGGTTCTTTCTTGCATGCTCTCTTGTTTTTGTTGGATTTTGTTGAATGATTCTTGTTGCGTTGAGTGCGTATGCGAGTCTCCTACATATCATGGATTAGTAGTGAGAGGGGTTGATTCGGGTCATCAAATGGCATCCTTGGGCAAGCTTTTCTTGTACGCCCGCCAAGTGTTCGATGAGAAATGCCTCAATGAAAATTTTCTTTTATTTCATTGAGTTTTTGCCATGGAATGATTTCCTAATATTGCCCTTTTTGCTTTTTCCTACATTTTTGCGATCGTATAGGCGGACGAAGAATTGCTTTGTCAGGGGAGCCCAAAATCGACTAGAGAAAGGCTGTGGGACAAGATCAAGAATCTTAATGGTGTTCACTGAGATGCAGGAGTGGCCCAAACGGGGCTTCGACTTTTGTCGATAACCTTCTGAGGGAATGAGACGGACTCCCCCAAGTCCTTCGGGCGATCGGGAGAGAGGTGGGTGGGATACTACCCACACCGTTGGCATCTCGCGTTTTAAAGGGAAGCAACCATGACTCAGACGGACTTCCCTTGCTATCACGAGGCTAGAAGTTCACACAGGTGAGCCCCTTCCGAAGACTGCGGGTTATAAGCCCGCGAGCCTCTGCTTGTGTGGAGGCGGTTGATTGGTTTTGCCCCTAACAAGGTCAAGGGTTTCTTCCGCGAGCCAGCACCCCTCCGTCGAATTGAGGATTATGCTCTTAAGCCAGGAATGTGAATACTCGATCGGTTGGTGCGGGGTGCCCTTTGGTATATTCTTTACGAGACCATCTTTGCGAACCACTCCTCTACAGCTCGTCTTTCTCTGTTGAGTTTGTTGGTAGAATTTGGTTGAGGTGAGTACCTACGATTGGGGCCGCGGGGCTGGCGCCCTGCTATCACGCCGTGAGTCTGGGGCGTGTAGGCATACCAAGGATGCCAGGTGTTCTTATGCTTGGGAAGTATGCTCTGATTACGCTTATTATCCTTTGCTTTGCTTGTTTGTATTTACGTCTTGAATCCGTTCTATTTTCTTGTCATCTGAGATACTGAAGATATCTTGTCCTTGGATTTGTACAAAGTTTGGAAGGTTGGAGAAATGGACCCCTTTGTTCCCGGATATCTCAGGAGGGTGAGGCCACTGACCAATCGGAGTGTTGATCAAGGGGATGAGGATGGGGAGTGGACCCCATGGGTAGCGAGGCGCGGGCCATCGTGGACACTTTGGCAGCGGTGCAGGCCTTTATCCATGGACACTGTTGGAGCCAGAGGTGCACCGTGCTTGAGATGCCATGCGATGTCAGAGGATCTTTGCAGCATCTCTGGAAGGGGATACTCTGTGCCTTCATGGTGAGCGGGTCTTCCCCTTTGCGACATGGAGTGTAGAGCTATCATATAAGTGCCCATTGTGGATAAGAAACCGATGTACCCCAGCCACTTCAGTTCCGAGATGATGGTTATGTCGGTCTCATGATTAGGTTGTGTGGCTACGACTCGTGTTGTCCTAGGAACTCCTATGAGGAGTTCTTGCCTCGGCTGATGGGTCCCCTTCTGGTGGGTGCTAGGAGATCGCTTGCTCGTGGCTCCGCTTCTGCCTCTGCCTCAGGTTCATCAGCCCCTAGTACCTCTTCCCAGTCTGCTGGTTCTCTGCCTTTTGCGCCAGATTTCGGTCCTCTGAGCTACACGTACATGATGGGGAGTATGCCGATGATGGGCCATATCCCGACTCTGGACCATATTCCCGAGGGTTACCGCCTTCCGCCGGATGTCTCCTCGGTATGTTTCTGTTTATATTATTTCCCGTATTCGTCCATATAAGTGTATATGTCCGACTTCATCTGAGCATTTCTTTTTCTTTGTTGTCAGGTCACTATGTCTGCGGCCGATTACAACCGTGGCGCGACCAAGATGGCGGGGCCCGATGGCCACAGTGTCGGACACTGTCTAAGAGGCATTCGAAGGCTTCTTTGGCGGCCTCGGACGGTGGCCTGCGGTGACCCCTACTTGTGGAGCCAAGAGGTCGAGGAGGGATGGTAGCCCCGTGGTGGTGATGGCGGAGGTGCGGCGGCTCGGGCGACGATGGCTTGATCCCCTCCTTTTCTCTCTGTTTGTTTTACGATGATTGTACATATTGGCCGTGTGGGCCCGGATAATTTTTTTCTTTGGTACTGTTAGAAACAAGTAGGTAGCACAAAAACATGTTTTCTTAAGTCCTAATCCTAGGTTTAACTAGTTAATTTTTAACTTTCTCGACTTTCGTGTTTTAAAAATGGAATGGCCGTCTAGGCCACAATTTTGAGCTTAGATTTGGTGTTGCACTTTGCATGTTATGAAGCTATGCGCGGGTTTTTGAGACTTGCTTCGTCAAGTCGGGGCTAGATTCTTGTTTGTGCAAAGGGCTATTGCTTTGTTTTGCCGAGGCGATATCTCGCGCGGGACAAGGTGTCTCGCACGAGACACGCTACCCGGCGAGAATCCTTTTCCTTCTTCGAACGAGATTTTGTCGGTTTTCCCTATAAAAACACCTGTAGTTCGGCCGGATAACACATCCTAGCCTTTCAAACTCTAGAAATATTATGTTAGGGTGAAGTTCTTGTCTTCTTTCAACCACTGCGATCCATGGCTTCCAAGGAGATTGCCCCACGTCCATGATTGTCGATGATTTTTCTTTGTCGTCGATGTGATTGAAGCCTTCAAGCAAGCATCAAGAGATTTTGTGAGGTCGTTTCGCAACCGATCTCGCAATAGGTTCATAGCGAGAACTTGGATTCGAATCCTTTTTACCTTGAAGAACCTCCAACCGGATTGGAATCTTTTGCGAGTCTTTGCTAGATTTTGGGATCCCTCTGTCCATCTTTTCAATTTTTCTTTGAATGAGATGGTGCCTCGTGGAGGAATTTGCCATTATCTTGGATATGCCTTTGGTGGTGAGATTCTTGTTCCTAAATATAATAGGAATCATTCGAGGCCTTGAATGAATTGCTAGGGATCCCCCTTGATACTTGCTATGAGTTGGTTCGCGTAGGTGGGTGGATTGTTCTTCTTTTCTGGGACGATTCGGCGGAGATTCGGATGATGATGCCTTTCATGTCTACAAACGGAACTTTCGGCCCTTTCTCTTTTCGGAGATGTTTTGTTTACATGCGGGGATGGCTTGGTTGACTCCCGATTGGTGGAAATTGTTACGAGGCTAGAAAACGTTCTAGGAAATTATCCCGCTTATTTTGGGTGAAACCATGCATGGTCTTGATGAGTGCATAAGACCGGTGCCATGACTCAAGGAGTCCTCTTTTGTTGACTATTTGGCTTAGGGAGCATCTCAAGTTGGTAGGTCCCCGTTGGAATATTCCCCTTTCACATATCATACGCGAAAGTTGTTGATCAAGGATCTCTCGACGGATGAATGGGTGAGTTGATTGTGAAGATGGTAGCTGGCGATATTCTTTGGTGTCCACCTTATTGGAGGTTGAACAAGTATATTGCCAATACCAGGGTTTTGACGGGGTTGTTCTTAGGGTTTGCGAGATTCCTCCTTTTATTTTCCCAAACGGGTGCTCCGTCGGTTTGGTCGGCAGCAGACACTTATCTTTTCGAAGGGCCTCTCGTGATGTGTCTTATATTGGTGTAGAGTTTGCGCGGTGCTATCTCAAGCATGGGGCGAAGGAACTAGTCGGGACCGGGTCGAACCTTCGGACTTTTAATGCAAGTGTCTTCTTGTCGACAAGTATTTGGATTGGTTCCTTCATCGGTCACCCTAGTGCGGAGAAGATTGATGATCTTCGGCTTTCCTTTGTTAGGGGATTCTTTTGTAGCTAGCGGTATTTTGCGAAGGAGCGAGGCTCAGTCTGATCCTGCTAATGTACGGACCGATCCAACCCAGGATTTTCTTGACGGGGATTGGTATGAGAGGCGAGGCAAAGGGATGCCTGGAAAGACGCAAGCTTTGGATAGGCCCAATGTCTTCAAGAGGCTTTCGGAGTCTGTCTTTGATCGTCTCGAGGGATGTTCTGCTTCGAAGGGCCCAAAGCGCAAGAAGGATCGCGAAGACGGTGGTGATCATGTCCGTCGGCCTACCAAGTCAATGCAGGGCTAGATCTTAAGGAGTATCAAGAGATTTCTTAGATAGATCAATAGTTTTATTTTATTAGTATTTTTTCAAGGTTGTTAGATTAGTAAATTAGTCGTTGTGGTTAGGATTTCCCTTTTATTATTCATAAAATGCATTTGTTTAATAAAAGGACAAAAGTAGATTTATTTATTTGATTAGACCGAACCCGGAGGCTGCCTACGTTCCTCTTTTACAGCAATTAAATAAGAGGCTCAGGTCTAACGTAGTTCATTTTTGAGAGAAAAAGGACAAAATACGGCTTCAGGCCGAGGGGTAATCTCGCGCGAGACAAGGCTCCTTTTTTTTTATGCACACCCTTTCTTTTGCCTAGACTGCCTTTTTTGGGATAATCTAGTCCTTCTTTTCTTGTGCAAGCTCTAATTTTCTAGGCCTCCTTTCGTTTTCAACCTAGCGAGCAACTATTTGTTCTTTTAACCACTTGAGCTTGTCCTCGTTCACTTGATCTTTTCTAGGAGAACCCTAAGTGATGGTATTTCCAATTCTATTGGCAAGATAGCCTCCATTCCGAATGTGGGACGATGCTTAGGGAGTCCCTCGTTCCTTGTCTTGACCTAAAGCTCTTGCCATTCTTCTTTGGTAAGCTTGGGTGTGCTCATTTGCTTTCGGCCTCCTTTCGTCTAGCGGGCCATTTTTCGATGATGGTTTCGATTGTCTTGGTTTCTAGGAGAACCCTAAGTGATGGTATTTCCATTCTATTGGCAAGGCCTCCATTCGAATGTGAGGCGTAGGAGTCTCTTGTGATTTTGTACTCGGTATCCCAGGCGAATGGTAACTTGTCCTTCTTTCGGTGCGCCATTTTTGATGATGGTTTCATTGTCTTGTTTGCGGCTTCAGCTCCATTCGTTTGAGGCGATGACTTGTGCCTTGTGATTTTGTACTCGGTTAGGAGCGATCGGTTTCCTTCTCGAAGTGCGACCCATTATCGGATATCATCTCTTGCGGGACCCCATACCGGCATATGATGTTGCATTTGATGAATTACAACCTTTCGGCATTCAAAACCTTGTAGGAGGCGGCCTCGACCCATTTAGTGAAATAGTCGATGGCTACTAGAGAACTTGATGTCCATTGGCTCCTATGGGTGTGACCTTTCCAATCACGTCTATCCCCCATGTCGAGAACGACCAAGGAGAAGTCATAGGGTACGGCGGGGAAGGCGGTGCGTCTTTGAAGGTTGGCGTGTATCGACACTTATGGCACTTCTTGAACATTTTGGTACAATCGGCTTGCATGGTTAGCCAAAAGTACCCTTGTCTGATGATCTTTTTGGCGAGCATGTTTCCGCTCATGTGGGTTCCACATATGCCTTGATGAACATGGTCCATTATTTCTCGGGCCTCTTCCTTGGTGGCACAAAGGAGGTTTCCTTGGGAATGCTTCTTAAATAGACGGCCGGCTATGATGGAGTAATTAGCGGCCAACCTTTTAAGGGCGATACGGGGTCTTGCAGTGCAGTCTCGAGGTGGGAGTGTTCCATCTAGGATGAAATGCCAAATGTCCATAGTACCACGATTTCTCTGCCGGAGTTCTCAACAATGGCAAGCATTGTCGGATAACCATTTGTCTTTGCGAGTCATGGAAGTCTATCACGAGCGCGATTAGGCGGGAGTTGAACCTTGTCGATGTAATTTTAGAAGGGCTTCTTGCCTTTCCTTTAGGGATTTCGACCGAGAAGGCGAGTGTGGCCAATGCGTTTATGAAGCCGATTTTATCTCTAGAAGGAAGAGTAGTGGGAATGAGACATCCACGAAATTGTTACGCCCCGGGCTCACGGAGGTGGGCCTTTGTATCTTTGAAGGGTTGGATCTTGGATCCTCCACTTCTTCGGCCGTACGATTGATGATCTAGCCTGGGAGTTCCCAAATACCTCGAGTTCAGTCACGTTGCGTTCTAGGGCTTCCTTAAGACCCGCTATGCAAGCTTCATATTCTGCGGTGTTGTTAGAGGCGTCAAAGTCAAGACGTATTGCCAGTGGAGTATAGATGTCGTTAGGGTCTACTAACAGCATTCCGATGCCGAACCCTCTCTTGTTGGCCGCGCCATCGATAAAATAATTGCCACTTATTATCTTTTTCTATACTTATGATGTCCTCATCAGGGAATCGCGGGTCTTCCCCCTTCGCCGTCGCGAGGAAATTCGGCCAAGCGATGCTGCGAATACACTCCCACGACGGATTTATGAGTGACGTAAGTGATATCATATCCCGCGAGCATGAAGTACCATTTGGCCAATCTCGAAGACAAATTTGATTTGTCTAGGATGTATTTCAGCGGATCCATTCTTGCAGTGAGACGAGCAGAGAAAGCTTCCGTATAGTGCTTTAGCCTTTGTGAAACCCCAAACAAGACGGCGCGGGACTTGTCGAGTGGAGAGTAGTTGATTTCGCTACCTTGGAATCTGCGGTGACAAAGTAGATGGCATTCTCTTTGTGTGGCGAGGCTGTTCTTGAGCGAGCATAGCCCTAGCGCATTGTCGTGCGTTGAGGTACGGCTTGAGGGTTTCTCTTTGTGTGGTGGAACCGGGATGGGTGGGAAGTTAAGTAATGCTTAACTTCCTCGAATGCTTCTTGACATTCTTCGGTCCACTCTTGAGGTGCGTTTTCTTAAGGAGTTTGAAGATAGGATCGCACATTGTAGTCGGTTGATTGATGAATCGTGATATATTGGAGTACGCCATGAATCCACTTTACTTCTTTCTATGATTACGGGTGGAGGCATGTCTATGATGGCTTTTATCTTGGTGGGTGCAGCTTCTATGCCACACTCGGTGACCATGTACCACTAAGACTTTCCCTTTGACCACTCCAGAATGAGCATTTGGCGGGATTGAGTCTCATCTTGTATTGTCTCGGTCGATTGAAGAATTTTACGAGATCTACGAAGTGCGGCCATCTGTCCCCTTTGAGTGGACAATCATGTCGTCAACGTATACCTCTATTTCTTTGTGGATCATGTCATGGAATAGTGTAGTGGCGCCCTTTGGTAAGTAGCGGCGTTCTTGAGACAACGGCATGGCCGTGTAATAGAACGTCCCCGAGGTGTGGTGAATCTTTGTTTTTGTCTTTGATCCTCCTCTGCCATGAGATTTGGTTATACCACTGCTGAAGCCGTCGGCGAATGAGCGGACTTCGTATGCGGTTGTGGCGTCGACCCAACATATCTATGTTTGGTAGCGGGAAGTCATCTTTAGGGGATGCCTTGTTCAAATCTACATGAAATTGACACGGACTTCGTATTTTCCCGTTTGACTTGGTTACTTGCACCGTGTTTGCTAGCCATTTCGGATATTCGATCACTTTGATAAAACCTACATTCAAGAGTTTCATGATTTCTTCTTTTACTTGCATTGACCATTAGGCTTGATTCTGCGTAGTTTACGTTTGGCGCTTGGCGTTGGGTAGCAGCGGTATCTTGTGCTCTATAATTGGCGATTCAACCCGGGCATATCTTTGTAGGACCAAGCGAAGACGTCGACATATTCTGCGAGGAGCTGTATCAAAGGTTTCTCCTATCTTCCCCCTTGAAGAAGGCCGATCTTTGTTTCTGCAGGGTCTTCCGTTGTCCCAAGATTAACCGTTTGCATTTCCTCATCGTCAAGCGGGGCCCATTCTTTCCCTGCAACGACCTACTTGCTTAGCTAATTCTTTTAAAATTTGTTTGTTTTCTTGAACTATCTCATCGTATGATTCATTATTAACGTGTTCGTTATATTGATTGTTATTAGTTAATTCATCATTCACGATGTTAGCAATCTCAGGGTACTCGGAAAGATCAAAGTTTTCATTAAGGAAGTAAGGGAATACATGTTCGGCCACCGCCTCGATTTCCTCTTGAGTGAGATCATCAGAGGTGGAGCCTGTTTCTAATGTGAAAGTTACAGGGCCTATCTTCCTGCGGGGGTGGGGAGTGCAACCAAGCTCTTTGATCATGAAGTCTTTATCAACAACTGGTCCTCCGGTGACGTGCCAGATTAGAATTGGCTCATCACATTTATGTATTAGCCTTGTGTAATCAATAGTTGGAGCGTCCCCCTTGGGAGTGCATGGATACATTTGTCTTCTAATCGGCGTAGGTCTTGAAAGCTGTCGCAGCATGTCTTCTCCCAACACAAAGTCCCATTCGCTTGTCAATTCTGCCTTCGTGCCCAACAAATCTTTGGGGATTAGCGGGACGGGTTCTGTTTCATCTAGTGAAGCGTTGCAGTTGCTGAAGATTTCAAAGCCCGATTGGCGCTTTCCTTTATCATCAGTCCATGGTTCTGAAAAGATAAAGTAGGGAATACTTTCCCCTTTCCGGACGAAGTAGCCATTGAGTGTCTTTCGATATGGCTCGAGGTTGTAATTCTTGGCCTTTGGGTCATTGTAGCCTTTGTATGCGGTTCCTTCCCACTTGATTTGAGTGAAGTTCCACTCTTCTTCGTCATCCTCATCGTGAATGGAAATGATGTATCCTAGGCCATGCTTTGTGTGAGGTGGGGGAACCGGTGGTGGGTCTATTATCCCTTGCAAGTATTTTCCAAGCCCCAAGCCAGGGAAGTACCCTTTTGCTTGCATCATTCTCCAAACAGGAAGGTTTCCAGAAAACCAAAGTGCTTTAGAGTAATCATTTTCGTTGCAAGTTTCTATGACATTCACAGTGCTTTCTTTCTCGATCTCAAATAAGTGATCAGAATTGAAAAGGGAAATACTGACTAACTATTATTGAAAAGCAAACTTGATACTCTTGCCCACAAATGAAGTCTTTAGGCGAGTAGTACCCGACTAAACTAAACTAGACTACCAATTGTTTCTTTTGCAAATAAATAAAAGTAAATAACTGAAAAATAAAGAGATCCCTCATTTGCTTGAATTCATCCAAATTATGCCACCGCTTGGACATATTCTGATAGTGTCGTTGTCAATTAAGTCTTGGACTGCATTCTTCAGGTTGAAACAATCATCGGTATGGTGGCCATAGCATTGATGGTAGAAACAGTAGAGGTGTGGAGCTCGCCCTTCTCTCTTGGGTATGTAACCCTCCATTGGGCTCATCTTTCCATCCTTGCGAAGGCTTCTGAAGAGATGACCGAGAGAGATATTTCCGATGTCGGAGAAGACCCTACCCTTCCTTCGCTTAGCCATTTGATTGTGGAGGTCTCGAATATGGTTCTCATAGAGTTGCACAAAGACGTTGTGACGAGACTGATATTCTGCATCCATTTGCTCCTTGAGGTCACGGTAGAGAGTATTGAGGCAATACTTGACCCTCTCATCAATGTCATCTTCAATGTAGGCTTCGAGGTTGATACACTTTTGGTTCATAGCCTCGAGTTCGCTTTTGACTTCTTCAAGTTCTTCAAACAGCATCTTTGTCTTGTCAGCTTGGATGGATTCTTCTAAGTTGTGCCATACATCGTTGTTGTCAATTTGGTGCAAGGCTTTGGCGAGTTGAGCCTTGATGTCATTTAGCTCTTCTTGCACAGATGATTGCCCGCTTTCGGAGCCACTTTCCATCTTCCGGAAATCTCTAGCAATGCGGGTGGAAGGTAAATCAAAGGCTTCTCTCCAACCTTTCACATGCTCCATTTCAGCAATAAGGGATTTGGTCAACCCTTGCAGAGTTGGTTGTTCAAGGTCCTTCTCGGTGACGTCGTGCTTTTCAGTAGACATTGTGTTGGGAGTCTTGAAGTTGAGTAGCTTCGGAAACTGACAGAAGAGATGCAGAGACGATATCAGGATCAAATCTAGCCCCAACAAGTCGGAAGCAGGCTTAAATGGCCCAGGCTCAGTTTCAGCAAACAGAGACATTATCCCGCGCGAGATATGTAATCACGCGCGAGATAATCACACGGAAAGTCGATTTTTATTAGACCTAATTTTTGGTCGGAACGGAAAATCCGTTTTGAGGGGTTTCTAAGGCCTTTATCAGAACCTAACGACTAAGCAATCAATCCGATTTTTGTAAAACAAAGCCATGTAAGATCGTTTTTTTTTTGAAGGATTATTATTTTTTCCAAAGGGACATCCGAAAGGGTCATTCCAGAAGGACTTGCAGAGAGGACTTTTTCCGAGGGACTTTTCGAGTCATTCTTTATTGTCAATTTTACATGGCATTGTTTTGGTCAAAAACAAGAAAAGATCACCGAAGTCAAAATCGGGGACCAGGTCACGGAGTGATCCTAAAAGACAATCTACATGTGAAAATGTGGCGATCTGCAGGGGCTGGAAGGCTAGGCTCCCCAGCGATATGACAATCTAGGTGGATTGAATACGCTGGAGTGGGATGATCAACTTCGGAGAGACCGGCGACTAGGTGGTTACCGTCATCCGTCCTTTGAGTGTAGGGTCCCGGGTTTATAGAGGGTATGCGGTCTGATGACGGATATATCGTGAGTGCGCGTGTGTGATAGTCCAAATCTAGGTGATAGATAAAAATGATTTTTTTTTGAAAATCAAAAAAGGAAAACAAATAGTGGGCGCACCAAGTGGTTGCCTACGTTTCTCCCAAATTAGGAAGACTCAAGCGGTAGTAGTTCACACATAATAGAGAGAGAGAGAGAGAGAGAGAGAGAGATGAATAAATTAAATTACAACTCCCGAATCCCTGATAGATAGGACTTTAATTAAATAAAACCCATTCACATGGTTTATAAATAATAATGAATTATTCAACTAAAATACGGATTCGAGTTCAACATCTTAAGGGAGGCCTTAAGATGAAGGAACTCATGCGAGATAATGGATTGCAGGATCCCACTTTAGTGTTCGACTCTCGTCTTGGACTATGAGATGAACAGGAAAAAGCAGAAAAATAAGCCAGTTAGAGGCGATATCTCGCGCGAGATAGGATATCTCGTGCGAGATATGCTGATACTGGAAACAGAAAAAACGAATTTTTTTGAAAACCTTCTTTTAATTTTGTATGAGTTTAAGCCTCTTAATTTGAACTCACAGTGAATTATTGGCTGATAGCGATGCGTGGTATTTTCAACATCTTTTTGGTCGCCACTTTTTATATTATTAGTTTGGAAAACATAGAAAAAC